>PVJH01000695.1:0-275121 GCA_004026705.1 Nesogale talazaci | reverse complement strand
GGTTCTCAGGCTTGACCCCATTGCTGAGGACTCTGTTGACCCATCTTGTCAAGAGTCTTCCTCTTTTTCGTTGCCCCTCCACTTGACCAAGCTTGATGTCCTTCCCACGGGACAGGTCTCTCCTGACAATATGTCTAAAAGAATATGAGACAAAACCTCGCCTTCCTGGCCTTCAAGGAGTATCTGGCTGTACTTCTTCCAGCACATGTTGGTTTGTTCTTTGGCCATCCATGGTGCTTTCCATATTCTTCACCAGCATCAGATCAGTAGCCTCTGTGAAGACTACTACCCAGAAAACCCTACTGGGAAATCCTGCTCTGCAATAAAGGCTAAGTATGATATGGAATTGACGCAGTGATGATAGGGTAATATTTTTCAATCATTGAGATGTTGGAAAGGCCCTCTAAGTTCACTGCCTGGCTTCACAAGAGAAAACACATTCCTTGTTTTCAGGAGGAACTGTAACCTCTGTTTCTTGCTTCTGGTTGGGTCTCTTCGGCTGGCCTGGCTGAATGTGAATGCCCGGGCCCTGATTCTACACCTCCTTCCACCATGGAATCCCTCCACTGTAGGAGCAGGTGGGGAAAGGAGAACTCGTCTAACATAGGAGGTCATTCCCTGTGCATTTTTCATGATGCAAGAAGTCAAACGTAGATAAAATGAGGACAAACAAAGGTGTGCGTGAGCCTCCTTGCCTGCCATTGGCTCACTTCCTGGGCTATGGTCATAAGCATGTCCTTTTGAGGGTCTTGCTGATCACATTCATCAGTCCTGAAGTTCTGGCTCCCGCTAGACCCAGGAGTGGGCTTCAACAAGTTTGTGGAACAGTGAATGACAATGTGATAGAATTTCCCCTAGAACTTCTTGAAGCTCTCTCATAGTTCACCCCGGAGCTGCTTCTCAGAACAAAGATGAGCCTGTCTTCTCAGTAAATATGTAGATCCTCAGAGACCTTGCCAAGCTATTTTCAACGAGTCAGCATCAACTCGGTGACAGTGGGTTGGATTTTTGGGGTGCGTGTGCGTTCATATTCATAACCTTGGTCATATGGGCAGGCATGACAATGTGCACAGAGTTAGATGGCTGAACAACGGTTCTCTGAATACTTGTGTCCTAGCAGACAATGTCCAGAGAAGACCAGCTTTTTTCCTGAAACCAGGGACAAAATAAGCAGGCAGTGTAGGTCTTCCATCAGCAGAAACTCCCTCTGACATCATTGGTCCTTCATTGCAGGGAGCTGACAGACAGAGTGCCGGGCACAATGATGGGCAAGTAATTAACCTCACCCAGGGGAATCACAGTCTTCAAGAACAGGCAAAAAGAACACGAAGGAAAAAGGCAAGGGAGCCCTCCCACAGAGCTAGCTGCAGCTTTCAGAAACAATGGCCGCTGGCTTCTTCCATGCCCTCTCAGGGGTCACAGGCAGTCTAGCTGCGGATCTAACTGTATAGCTTGGAACTCCATGGAGTGCTGGGAACAATGCCTTGTTCCACAAGAGTCGGTGTCCCCTGGGTTTCTGAAGGTTGTGAAACTGATGCTACTTCTCCCTGATTAACTCTGCAAGAGATCTTCAGCTTTCTGCTCTATAGTGGATTAACAGAGACTGGGGCTCGGTGGGGAGCCTCCAGGCTCCTAGTCTCAGGTTTCCCTGTAAAGGGATTTCAGTTCCTTAAAGGGATGCTGAGGGCATCTAGGGTGAATCCATTCTTTGTTTTCGCTCATGTGGTAGTTACATAATATATTGTCAATTTGAGACTTAAGAGAGAAGGGGTAGAGTTTAGCCTGTCAATCAGGTTGCAGCTCGATGACTTCAGTTGGAGGCAGTAAGGAGATAAATAGCTTGTTGGAGACAGGACACATACTCACTCTCTGAGAGACATTACTGACAACGAGGCTGATGGAGATACACTGATGCAGCAAGAGCTTTGAAGCTGAAGGAGCCACATGAAGACCCCTGCCAGCACTGACTTGATTCCACTGCCACTGGATCCACAAGACTTTGCACCCATTGGCCTGTGATTTTCTTGCATTCAGTGCCATTGCATTTCTTTTGTGAGCCTGAAAATAAATCTATAGATTGGTATTGGACATATGGGCTAATATCAAACTTATGGACTTGATCTGGGCTGGACTGGGATTTTTTTTTCAACATACACTTGTTCTTTTATATAAAACTCTTTCTTATACACATATGAGTGTCCATGAATTTTGATTCTCTGGTCTACTCACACTAACATTGTGGACTGTTTGACCTCCCCCATTCCTGCTCACCAAATGCTGGGAATAGTCCCCAGTTATTGTAAGAACCCCTAAAAACCCTCAAACATTGTCAAATGCACCCACGGGGGAAAATTGTAATAGTGATCAGAAAGATCCAAGATCACTGATTGAGTAACTTGTTCCCTCTTCTCGCTTGGATGGTGCATGCTCAGCCGCTATCTGAGAAGTTGGAGGATGAACTCAAGCCAGAAGCACCTTAGAAGAAAGTCCTGGTGATTATTTCTTCTTCTGGAAAAGCAGACCTTGAAAATTTTATGGAGCGCAGTTCTGCCTTGGCACCCTTGCAGTGGGAATTGACTTCATGGGACCTAGGGATTGGTTTTTCCTCTTGTCTTCAAGAGAGGAGCAGCAATTTGTCACATTAGAATGGTTGGGCAAAGTAACTGAGCTTGGCCCTTTCCTCTCTGGTCATAGAGTGGGCTATGTCTTAGGCTGCTCACCACAGCATCAATGGTTTGAAACCACCAGCTGTTCTGTGGGAGGAAGTTGAGACTTTCTACATCTTCCAAGAGTTACAGTCCCAGGAAGGCTGTGAATAGGAATCAACTTGATGGCTGTGTCTTTGGTTTTAGTTTACAGTAGTTGTCTGGGAAACATCATGAGCGTGCTGGGGTTGTCCAGCTTTGTACATTGGTTGTGCATAAGTACATTGATTATGTATCTCAAGGGTGAAGGGCTGAAGGGCCAGCGAACCATTTGGGAGAAGGTTCTCTTTTTTTCTATGCATCTTGTTGAAGAGGAAGGTGACATTTTGATTTCTATCTATTAACTCAGTCTTCTTTTGTCTGAACTTGGAAGGCAGTTGGGAGGGGGCAGAACATGAAACAGACCTACTTCTAATCACCTTAAACTTCAATAAATATATGGCAGATCCCTATCCCATTTTTCTAGCATGCTTGACTTTCACTGCATATTTAATAGGAAAATGGCCAGAGGTGGAGACCTGTCAGTGGAAAGGACTAAGTTCTCATGCCAGTTGACACTGAGAAGGTAATAATTAAAGGAGATGTCAGTTTCATGATTGGTACAAATGATTCAGACTGGACTTGACCCTGTTGCTCAAAGGAGATAAGACTCTTTTGATTTCAAGAGCATGTGTCTGGAGATTGAGGAGTGTGGAGATTGACTCATTTACTAATTTCAAAGATGAAAGCCTAATGTAGTGAAAACCATGGGTGGCCCTGTTCAGGCCAGACTCAATGTTATACCACTGTTCACAGGACATGCAGAGGGCACGCAGGGATGGCTAAATGAGAGTTGGAGAGGTTTGGGGTATTGGCCAAACAAGATCTCCAGAAGAGTTTCATCTTTTCAGAGGCAAGGGCATCATTCTATCAAATATCTCAGTGTTTAAAGGGTCTATGAACTCATTCCCATTGAGTTTATCCCACAGCACGGCAACCCCATGTGATAGAACAGAACTGCCCTATAGGGTTTTCTTGTTAGTATGATTTTTTTGAGGTGTGAGTAGGAGGGTTTTGGAGGGGAGAGGGGTGAGGACAGTAGGATGTGGCAGGTAAGAAAGCAAGAACATACATTTTTCTCGACTCCAGGTTTAGTCTCATCCTACAGCAAAGCCTAGAAGCACAAATTGCACCATAAAGTAGCATCCATCCTGAGGCCAGGTCTCAAGTAGTAAGTAGCTCTTGCTTAGCCAATAACAATTTTCCAGAGAAAAGAGTTGTGTGTTGTCAGGCAAGCACAGGAAAACTAGGGCACACCTATAGGGAGCATCTACCATATTGGGCCTCTCGGGTGGTTTGGTGGTGGAGTGTTTGCTTTCTTTACAGATGACTCAAGTTCACTTCCTTGTCAAAGCACCTCAGGCACATCCACCACTGTCTGGAGCCTTGCATTGCTGTGGTGCTCAACCGCTTTCAATGTAGCAAGCAGATTAAAATAAACAAAGAAGAAAGACCCGGAATTCTTGTTCCCTAAAGAATCAGCCGATAGAATCCCTAAAGTTCAATCTGATCGAATCATAGAGATGGAATGGAACTGAGCTGCATTTGGTTGCACTTGGTTCTCAGGGTCCCCAGGAACCTGGGGTGGCTGGGTGGTGGCTGACAATAACACCACACTGGGGTTGCAGTAGCCTTGGCAACAATGACCCAGACCTGGGTGTGTCTGCTTATATTTGGCAGTATCAGGAAGGGGTCTTTTAACCAGGGATGGTCTCATGGAGAGCAATCATGCAACCGTGACCTATGACCCAGACACCCCCCCCACCCCCACACACACACATCAAGCCCACAAATTCCATCCTGAACACCTCGCTCACATTCGTCTTTCTAACATAGCACTTACACCCAAGTTTAAATCACCGCACCTGCCAGGAACCTGGCCCTCTTTTTGATATCTTTCAGCCATAGATTTTAATTCAAAGAAGGTCTTGTGACTCATTGGAGAAAACTATTAAAAGTTAACATTTGCTTGGAGAATACAGACCCTGCCAGGTAGGGTCTTCCCTGAAACTTCTGCTGACAGGAGGTCCCCTGCTTTGTGCTTACCTCGTCACTGTAGAGGCACAGGCAACACGGTCTGCTGTGCGGGGCAGGTCTGCCATAGCGCATAGATCTTCTTGGTGCAAGCTCCCTAATTGGATTCTGTGGGCAACCCCTGTCCTTGGTGATCAATAGCATCTCTTATATAAATCCCATCTCAATCCAATCTTTCTCCAATTCTCTTTTTTTAAAGGGATAGATTCATTTTAATAGCATCTAGAGATGGATTAGGCTGAATGAAAGCTTAAGTATCCTGCTTCTTTTCTCGCACAACACACTCCATCCCTCTTGCAGCTCCCTTCACTTTCTCAGTCTCCCATGTCTCTCAAAGCTCTTGTTCTGCCTCCTTCCCAACTATACACCCGGTACAGCCATATCCCACCCACATATTAGCTGCCTATCACAAGCCATGTCTTGTACCCAGGTTCCCCCGAACCTATACAAGCTGGTTTATCTTGAGTCCCATCCCCTTTATGGTCCTAATTTCTGCTAATGTGATGATATATGATGAGGCATTTGCATTTGAACAAGACCAGCTCTCAAATAAAATGCTGTCTGAGCCCTGTGCTAAGGACTCTGGCCCTGGTTAACATTTTGTGAAATGTGGCTGTGGGAAAGAGATATGCAAATGTAGGTGCTTTGAAAATGTAAATAAAATAAGCCTACATATAAGCATAAATTTAAGCAGAGCAAACCAGTGCTCCAGGAAATATAATTTATTTATTTATCTTGTTGTGTGTGTGGGGGGGGGGGGTTGGCTTTTGAGGACATGAGAATAGAATTCAGTGGCTTCAGATGTTGGCTAGGAGAACCTCCTTAAGATTAGAGAGGGAAATACGAAAATGGAGATGAATTCATCATGAGAAGGGGTTGTAAACAAGTCAGAAAGTCTAGGGGTTTTGTATAGAGGAATAAAAGTACGACTTTGATATAAATTTTTAAAAAGACAAAACCATAGGTGTGAAGTTTTCTGCTCATCACATAGTAGCTGTGCGATTTGAGGAAACATTTCTCTGATGTTCCATTCTATTATTTGTATTCCCCAAACTAAAATGATTGCCATGGAATCGATTGCATCTCACTGAATGAGGTCTTTCTTCCCAGACATCTTTGGGTCAGTTTGGTTGCCCAAACATTTTCTGAGTAGTTATGGCCTAAGCTATGCACCAAGGCAGAAAGTCCATCTTCCCTCCTGCCATGGAGCAAATTCTGGGCCATAGGGACCCTGAGGATTGTAAATCTTTGCATGAGCAGCTGGCCTCAGTCCTCCCACAGAGCAGCTGGGGGATTTGAGCAGTCCAACTTTGAGGTAACTAACCATCCAATGCCTACTAGATAGCATCATCAGGGTCCCTTTGTGAATAGTAAGAGGTAATGGTAACCAATTAAGGGGCTGTTGTGTAACTGGATGAGCTGACATTTGAAATATCTGTGACAATGACACATAAAAACCAGAACACCAAACTCACTTCCCTTGAATCAATGTCGACTCCTAGGGACCCTTCAGGACAGCATAGAAGCAGTCCTGTGTGTTTCGGAGATGCACCTCTCCATGGGAGGAGAGTAAATAGGGGTCTTCAAAAGCTCATAGAAAATGGAAAGATAATGCTATTTCCCCACAAACTTGGGGAAAGCTCCCTCGTGGAAGCTGCTTCTCTTTCCCCCATACCCCTGCCATCACCAATTAAGTTCACAAATCACAATAACTTCGGTAAATTTTACCTTGGTTATAAGGAAGGGGGTTCTTGACAGAAATGCTAGATTTAAGAATCCTGCCCAGCATTGTCGCAACATGTGAGCTTCTCGTCCCCTGATGGAAATTGTCATTATGGTGTTCCTTTTTAGTAAAATAATTTTAATGGGTTGAGAGGAAATGGAGGATAGAATTCAGGCCAGAAAACAGTTAACTGATAAAGTTGTATACCTGCTCAGGAGAAAGTGTCCTCCAGAGATTAGGAACATGGGTGTTAGACTCAGATTAACCTTGTCTGGGCTCACCTCTTGATGATTACCTGCTGTTCTGCCTCAGACAAATGGTTGAATTTAGGTTTCCTTTATCTACAAAATAAAGAAAGCTAGAGTCCCAATCTCACAGGACTGTTCTGAAGAATAGAGAAGAAAATGTACATAAGGCTCATAACACATTGCGAGCCACATTTCAAGTGTTAAAGTGGTTAGGCATAAACTAAAACCAGACATAGTACCATTGAGTCTATCCCAACCCATAAAGACCCTATATAGGGTGTCCAAGGCTATACTGTTCAGTGCCATTGAGTCCGTTCTAACCCACAGTGACCCGCACAGACAACGAAAATGCTGGGTCCTGTGTCATCCTCACAATCGTTTCTGTAGTGGAAACCATTGTAGTCACTGTGTCCATTTCCCTTTTTCACTGCCCCTCTACCAAGTCCTTCTCCAGGGACTGGTCTTTCCTGACAACATGTCTAAAGTATGTAAGACAAAGCTTTGCCATCCTTAACTCTAAGGAGGGTTTTGGCCACACTTCTTCGAAGACATTTGTTCTTTTCTAATCCATGATATTTTCAATATTCTTCTTCACCATCTCAATTCAAATACATGAATTCTTCTGTGGTCTTCCTTATTCAGTGTCCAACTTTTGCATATATGTGAGGCAAATGAAAATATCATAGCTTGGGTCAGGCACACCTTAATTATCAGATGACATTCCTGCTTTTCAACTCTTCGAAGAAGTTGTGTGCAACAGATTTACCCAATGGAATCCATCCTTTGATCACTTGACTATTGCCCTAGAAGTATTGATTGTGTATCCAAGGTAGATCTAGTCCTAGACAACTTCAATCCTTTCTCCATTTAGTATCATATTGTCCATTAGTCCAGTTTTGAGGATGTTGGTTTCCCACACCAATGGCTAAATCTCTGATCTTCATCAGCAAGTGCTTCAAGTTTTTAAAAATTTTCATTAAGAAGAGTTATGTCATCTGCATATTGAAGGTTGCAAATAAGACGCCCTCCTTCTAATTAATTATGCTGAATTAGTCTTCAAAACTATAGCTACTAGTATTTGCAGTACATATATGCTCTGATAAATCCCATGAAACCCTTCTTTCATCTGCATCACCAGACCATAAATAATACCTTTATTTCAACCTGAGGTGTCAACCAGAGAAGGAGTTCTGATGAGGATGACCCAAAGTGGAGAAAAAACAAAGAGTCAGGAAACATAGATAATAAAAGATAGATGAGTTGATTATACCACATGACATAAAATTGCTGTCACTAGGCTGTAGATATGAAACATTGATTTGAACAATGTTGTGCTATCTATAAATTTATAATAACTAAAAAGAAGAAAAATAAAGGCAAATTATGAATGAATTCTACTTTGGGACACTTAGTAGGTGCAGAAGAATCAGCAAGAACCAAGAGAGAGGGGCAGGGAGGGTGAGAGGGTCAGAGTCACTGCGTTTCTCAGGGTCATGAAGAAAAAAAATATCTTTAGAAGAGTGAATTAAGATAAGTCTTCCTTTACAAGGGACATTTAAGGCAAGATCTGAAGGAGGAGTTGGGCAGGTAAAACTGGAGGACTCTGCAGCACATGTAAAGATTAGTAGACAAGAAAGACTTCTTCATACTTGGGTGTTCAGTGGCCTAGAGTAAAGTAAAGGAGGGAGGGAGATATTGGAGATGACAACCAAAAGCCAGTTATAGGCCGGATCATCTCGAGTCCTGCAGCTATTGCTAAAGATCTCGTATTTATTTCTAAGACCACAGGAAGTCATTGAAAAGTTGAAAGGAAACATAGATGCCCTACATCTTGCTTTCTTTTGTTGTTTGTTTTCCAGTTGGCTCCCAAGTTATGGAGACCTCATGTACAATGGTACCAGACTGTTGTGATCGATAAGGTTGTTACAGATTAAGTATGAGAAGAAGATTGCCAAACCTTTTTCCCTTTCTAGTCAAATCTGGTCTGGAAGCTCTACTGAAACTTGTTCAGCATCATAGCAACATGCACACCTCATTGACGGACTTGTGGTTGCAGTATATGAGTTGCATTGACTGGGAATCCAGCCCAACCCTCCCTCGTGGAAGTTAAAAATTCTATCACTGAACTATCACTGGCATTTTTTATTTATTAGCATGGGCAGATTTACTTCAGCTATGATCTTGACTGTTGCCTCAGAAAGATCCTGAAAAAAGTTAGTGTAGAACAAGTTAAGGTCTTTCCCTTAGATCACCTGGCACTTTCATCTTCTGGACTTAACACCATGATGATAGGGTCATCCTGGCAGGTGATTCTTGATTCTTTTTTAAATTTTCAATTGTGAATTTTTATATGCATAAGTTTATATGTAATCCAGTGAAATACCCTCAATGTACCATCGCTAATTCCACTTCCTCCCATGATCCCTGTTTTCATTCTAACTCTCTGAACTTTTTCCTTGGGTAAATGCGCTCTTTCCATCTTAAATGGGTGATGATTCTAGCACAGGAGTGAGTTTAGTTCCAGACCTGGATTTAAACTAAAGGACATCATGCTGTGGGTTCCATCAGTCTCTATTTAGTCAGCATGGCGTCTCTTGTGATATTGAGTCTTGTTCCATTCACATTTATTCTTTGGTGGGAAATTCTTATCATCAAGGGGTACAATGGATGGTCTGCTATGCCAATTGACAGGTTCCAGACAGATAGCAATGAGTGATCTGAAGCTTGATCTGAATCAAGATACCTTCCAACTTCTGTTCCAAAGTGTCTGAAGTATTCCAGAGGACATTTGAGCTTCATCCAGATAAGCACATTAATAGGGCAGTCAGGAGTTATAAAACTTCTTCCATATTTCATTATTTATTTTGAAATGATCATCCCTCTGCTAAGAGGCAAACCATTATTAATCAACAACAGAGTTAAGAGTCATTAGCTATCATCTGATTTGATTTCTTTTGACAGACTATAATAGAAATCTACTCCAACACTTGAAGTGTTGCCACAAGTTAGATTCAACCTGTTGACAACTGGTTTGGGACACATACAGCAGGAAGAGTTAATTCATTATACAGATCCAATGATCATAACAATTGCAAAGAAGGAGTTAATTTCTTGGGAGGTTAAATGGGTACTCAAGTAGGAGATATCATAAATAGGCAATTGTCATATCCTTATTGGTTGATTAACGAGTCCTGGGAGGTTAGGTTTTGGGTTACTAACTACAAAGTTGGCAGTTCAAGTCCCCCACTGAGGCACTGGGGAAAAGATGAAATAGTCTGCTGTCCTTAAGTGCTACAGTTTCAGAAACACTTACGAGCCAGGATCAAAATGATAACAGTGGGGTTGATTTTGGTTCCCTTTATCGACTGATTAGCTTTTTTTCCCTCTTATTTTTCCCTTTTTAAAAGACCATGGCAGAATAATAAGAGAAAGGTTGGCTTAGGCTAGGAATTAAGTTAGGAAATGTTGACTTTGGTCTTTCTACCCCAACTGTGCTGCCCATTTCTGCTCATCACTCTTTATTTCCTTGATCCGATTCAGCTTCCCTCCTTGGGAATCACCTGCACTTCATTTGCAAGCTGATTTCATGATGGAGCAGAAGTGCCAATCAATTGGTTGGCCATCAGTCGGAAAGCATCCCCAATCTACATTAGCCTGCTGGGCTGGCTTCCAGAGCACCATCTATTACACATGAATTATTACCAAAACATTACTGCTGTCAGCACTTTCTGCTCTATACAGCTTCCTATTATTATTTTTTTGGCGGACAACACTGAAATTTTAAACAGCTCAATCTTGCTTAAGTAATATGATTTTGGAGGCTCTAGAAACAACTTTTAGCCTCAGTAGTGAGAATCTACTCACAAACCATATTTGGGTAGGGACAGAGTATACATGGAAGCTTAGAGACAGCTTTGATCTGTTTTCTTCTTTCTGATTACATCTACATCCAAGCATCACTTATCTTCTCTGTCTGTTGTCATGGGCAAGATAAAACTTCCTGGAACATGTCGTTTGAGTAGCAGAGTACATGGACTCAAGGTCACTGCTATGGTGTAGGGTAGGATTCAGAGTCGAATGGCCCTACAGACTTTCCAAGGATGCAAAGATTAATGAATGCAGACTACAGCATCTTCCCCATGATGAGTGGTTTGTGGGTTCAATCACGAGCTGGGCCCAGAGAAGGTAGAACTATGGATAAATCAGCCTGACACTAGCAGAGACAAAGAGCACTGTCTTCTCTCACCCATGAACTTGGGTGCTAAGTCGCAGTGGGTGTAGCTTGCTGTCTCTGTGATTTATTTGCTATCTAGAATGTATGATGGGATAACAGATGTAGCTCAGATCTTTTGAGTCTAATTCATGCATGGAATTAGACTGGTTTTGTCTCTTTTAAGAGTCTAACATAAAATGGGTCACTTATCCTGAAATCAGGGTGCACATTCATGTTTATATATGAACATAGATACAGACATGGATGCCTGTATGTATAGTTTGTGGATAGGGCTTGGGGGAGTTTTAGGAATAGACATTCAGAGGTGAAACTCAGTTGCTGATACTTGGTGAGAGAAACTTTTTGCCCAAGTTCACTGCTGCTGAGTATAACTGACTTTGTGTATTTCAAAGAATATAAGTCATTATGGGAGTAGAAAGCCTCATCTGTCCCTGCAGAGCATCAAACTGCTGACCTTGAGGTGAGTGGCTCAATATGTCATCGAGAGACTTAGATAAGCTGAGGGCCCAAACTAGTCCTATGGTAAAGAATTAAGATACATAAAATACAAGGAAAGAGAACATTTCAAATCCCAAAATGTCAGCTATCCGTTGATGTACAACAGCTCAGAAATGGGACTAGGAAAGAAAACAGGGACAGCAGTGTGTGGCCCCAGAAATAAGGGCTTTGGCTGCTGATGTAATCCTTGGCCTTAATACCAGGGCTCTTTATAGACTTCCTGTGTAGGCAGGAACCACGTTAAGGCTGGTCTAGGACATGCAAAAAGATGCAGTGAGAAAAACTGCCTGAGGCAGACTGAGGGGAAAGAAAGAGATCATTCTTGCTACCAGTGTGTTCTGCTCCTGTTTGCATTCTGCTGCTGCCAGTCAGATGGCTGTGAGTTTGAACAGTGGATAAAACCCTGAGAATCGTGCCCCTTCCACTTTATGTTCCTTCATTTAGTGCTCTCACCATGCAGATAGATGGGTAACTCTTTGGGCCACAGGAACGATTCGTATAGGGCATGGGACGTTCACAGTGCACACTTTACCCAGGAGTCTCTGCCCCTGTTGCTACTCCTCTTCCCCTGCCAGGATGACCTTTAGAAAGGTTGTGCTTTGGATTTTATGCCATTCTAGTGTTTGAGTAGATTCCAACTGAGCCAGGATCTCTAGCAACAGCCTTAAAGTTGCATTGATTAGGGCAGAGAAGTGACTGACTTTATGACATGTTGATCAGACAGTATACCTGCTTAGAATCTATCTCCTAAGCAAACTTTGGGTCTCTTTGGAAATACACACGAACTCACCTCAGGTCACTTCCTAGGGGGAATCACTGGGCACTCAAGTAAGGCCCCCATGGCAGAATAACTTTCTATTTACCTTGAGTGCAGGCTTTGAAGTCCCTGGGTGGTGAAACCACTGTCAGGAAGGTTGGTGATTTGAGTTCATCCACAGACACCTCAGAAGAAAGCCCTGGAAATCTACTTTGGAAAGATCACAGTCATTGGAATCCCTATAGCTCACAGTTCTGTTTTGAAACACAGGTGGTTCCCTGACCCATTGTCCTCTAGTCAGTCACTTCCAGTGCTGTCCTAGAGGAAATGGTCTTCTTCATTTTTCCCAGAGGGTTTCCTCTGGGACTGTCGAGGAAAGAGAGTAGGGCTCATCTGTGTCCTGCATGGGTCTCTACTTGAACTTTTAAACACAAAACAAAACAGTGCTGCTTTTCACCTTTTGATATCCGTTCCAAATCAAACATTAGATATTTATGTTTTCCATTCAAAAGTCTAATGTTGCCCCTTTTAGTTTATCTGGTTACTGCTTTGGTAATCCTAGAGTCTTAGTCTGATTTCTTGGAGAACAAAAGTTGAGGTAAAAACCTTAGCAAATGACTTGCTTTTGCCATGCTAGTTATCATCAATCTATTGGGAGTGGGGTCAAAGGCATTGAGACCCGAAAGGATGAAAGGGGAATACCTAGTGGTGTCGATTTCAGGTGGCCCCTGGTTCACCAGAAAACAACAGTAGAACTGCTGTGGTAGTTAGGGGTTATGTCAATTAGACTCTCCTTGCTAGTGTCAAACCTCTCAATCATGCTGCAACCTGATGACACTTCCTTGATATCATAAGCCTTCTGGTTAAGAACAGATGAGCAGAGATGATTTCCCTCTCTGCCACCTTCCTCCTTGCTGGGATTTAGACTCTGTGTTTGCTTCCAGGGACTCTGAGAACTGTCAGCACCTTGTCATATGTCCACCAACCTTGGACCCATGAGACAGCCCCAACTGGCCTGTGATCTTCCTGAACATCAACAATTATCTCCGTGCTTCCTGCTGCATCTTTCTGCTTCTTTCACGGGCAGCTCCATGAGTCTGAAGAGGGGCTGACTAGCAGTGGACCTACAGGGATGGCTTCTTGATGTAAAGTTGCTTATTTTTTCCAAAACCACTTTACTTCTTTCAGCTACAATCCATGCAGTGATTGTATCCAACACATTTGTACATATGCACATATCTAAAACGTTATCTTTCTACTTGAGTCCTTGGTATCAGTTTCCCTTTTTGCCCCTCCCTACCCTACTCTCCCATCCTTGAGAATCTTTGATAAATTATGTTATTTTTATTTTCATATCTTACACTTTCCACTGTCTCCCTTCACTCACGTTTCTGTTGTTCGTCCCCCTAGGGGGGTGGGTAGATTATATGTCGATGATTGCAATTGGTTCCCCCTTTCTCTTCATGGTATCACTACTCCCATTATTGCTTCTGAAGGGTTTATCTGTCCTGGATCCCATTTGTCAAGAGCTTGTATCTGTACCATTGTACATGCTCTTGTCTAGACAGATTTGTAAGGTAGAACTGGTAGCATGATAGTGGGTGCGTGGGGTGGGGAAAGCTTTAAGAATTAGAGGAATAGTGTGTGTTTCATCAGTGTTATACTGTACACTGGTTGGCTTGTCCTTTCTTTGTGACCCTTCTGTGAGCGGATGTCCAATAGTCTACAGATGTGTTCGGGGGCGGTCTCCATTCTGACTCCCCCTCATTTGCATTGAAATGGTTGTCTGTTTTGGGTCTTCTGATGCTTGATCCTGTTGACACCTCATGATCACATGGTTTGTGTGCTTCTTCCATGTTGGTTTTTGGGCTTCCTTCCTAGATTGTTTAGCTTCAAGCCTTTAAAACCCCCAATACTATATCTTTTGATAGTCAAGCACTATAACTTTTCTTCACCACATTTGTTTGTGCACCCATTTTTGTCTGCAGCGATCCTATCAGGAAGGTGAGCATCACAGGATGCCAGATTATTAGAACAAAGTGTTTTTGCATTGAGAAAAGACTTGAGTAGAGACTCACTGTTCATCTGCTACCTTATTACTTAACATATAAATATATGTTCTTAGACCTATACCCCTATAATGATATATTAATATATTTGCATATATATGCCTGTTTATACCTCTATAAATGTCCTTTGCCTCCTAGTTCTTTCCTCTATATTCTATTACTTTCCTTCTGTTCCACTATCATGTTTAACCTTCATTTGGGCTCTCTGAACTGCCCCTCAGCTACACTGCACTTGATTGAACCCCAGTGGGCATTCTACTGCCTCCTCACCATTGCTTTCAGATCTCTTGTTGTTCCCGTGTCCCTGAATTTGCTGTCTAGACACAGAGATAATGCCAAAACAAAACATAAAATCAGAGCAAAGTAGCAAAGTTCCCAAGAAATTTTGAAAATAAGCTCTGGACTTGGGCAGGGCTTGGTGCTACACCAGGTCTGATCACAAAACATTCATAAGGGTTGGAGATTTTTTTTGTTTTGCTTTTGTTTTCATGTCTATCTATATAAGGTAGGCAGGATAAACAAAGCTGAGGAGAAAACAATGGGACTGATGGTTCATGGGGGAATATGGGAGAGGAGGAGGTGGCGGACAGGGAGGGGATAGCCAGTAAGCCCAAGGCCAAGGGAAACACAAGATATCTGAAATTGATGGCAAGGAATGAGTAGAATGTTCGCATGAGTAACACTCCCTTCTTGTTACATCCCTGGTGGGGGTGAGGTTCAGACCAGGTATAATTCCTGAACTGGGTCTCAGGTTCTGTCCTCTGTAGGTCTCTATGTCAGTAAGGGGTTGGCATGTCTCCTGGTGAGGCCAACACTGTGGTCCTCTGAGTACTGCCTGCTCAAAGCTGAAATGTTTTCCTCCAAACTTGGTGGGCCAGGATGCTCCTCTCCCTCTCCCTCCCCTGCCCCTCTCCCTTCCCCCTCTCCTTCTTCCTCACTTGCTTCTATGTGGTCTGGGCAGAGCTGTGCTCTCCCTGGGCTGTGTCTTCAGAGCTGTCCTCTGTAGTGCATTCTTCTTGGGAGGGGAGTGGAAGTAGCTCAGATAGGGCTGGCCTGCAGACTTCTCTGTTAATTCTGTTTCATGCTGGTATGTTGCTCTCAAGGCTTGCTTGACTCACCAGGTTGAGGTCTGTTCCCTGACTCCCTTTCCTGTGGAGACATAAACAATACCCTGTCACCGGATTTGTTTTTCTACACAACCAGCCCTAATATGTTACAACCCAGATTCTGGAAAGTAGGAGTACACTGTCTAAAAATTAGACCTTTGGAATGCTTATTATGCACCAATCATCATTATTTGTGCTTCATATGTATTAAATCATTTAATAGCATGTAGTGCTCTTGGTAGCTTGTTCGATGGCAGTGAAAAAGGTTGTACAGAGACACTTGTCGGTTGTTGAATCAGGATTTGGAAAAAGGAGTTTGACTTAAAGTCTATATGCTTAGCCACTCCATCATATTGCCTATTCATTTATAGTATAATAAGATGTTGTACTTGTTGCTTTCTTTTTGTATATTAAATGTTCCTTAGGAGTTATCAATGGTGGCAACAATCTTGATAAGATGCTATCTAGGAACTCCCCTATCAAATTTACAGAGTCCTTGGATAACACAAATGGTTGAACCCTAAACTGCTAGCCATATATATATATGTATGTATATATGTGTGTGTATACATATATACACATATATATATATATGGCACCTACAGTGTTAATTCATCTCATTGTGGGTCTCTGGCTTTCCTCTCCTTTCCTGCACTTCTACTTTACCAAACATGATATCATTCTCCAGAGACTGGTCTCTCACAACATAATAATATCCAAAATATATATGAAGTTTCAACATCCTTGCCCCTAAGGAACATCCCAGCTGTACTTCCTACCAGACAGATAAGTTTGCCCTTTGAGTAGTCAATGGGACTTTGAATATTCTTCTCCAGCACCACAATTCACATACTTCAATTCTTCTATGGTTGCCCTTATTCAATGTGCAACTCTCACCTGCCTGCAAGACAATTGAAAATACCATTGTTGGGTCAGGCACACCTGAGACCTTAAAAAAACATCCTTGCAAGGCTGAGCCTTGGTGGCATAGAGGTTGAGTGTGGGACTGTGGCCCACTGGCTTGGTGGTTCAAATCCAGCAGCAGCTCTCCAGGAATAAGACTGGGTCTCCCACCAGAGGGCAGTGATGCCCCCCCCCCAACAAACAAACAAACATAAAAAAAATCCTTGCTTTACAATATTCTTAAGAGTTCCTGTACAGCAGATATAGCGATTGCAACACATCTTTTGATCTTCTGACAGCTACTTTCACAAGCATTGATTGTGAATACAAACAAAACAAAATGTTCGACAACTTCAACCTTTTCTCCATTGATCATGACATCACCTATTAGTCGAGCTGTGAGGATTTCAGTCTTCTTTGCATTAAATTATAATCCATACTAAAAGTTTTAATTCTTGATCTTTGTGGCAGTTACATAATCTACAGTTAACTCATGAAAGGGGTGGGATCTAGCTTGTCAATCAGATTGCAGTTTGATGACCTCATTTGGAGAAGCCATGGAGATAAATAGCTCACAGGAGGGCAGACACCCTCTCTCTGCTTTATCTTCTTTCTGACAAGACACATGAAGTTACCCTGTTGCAGTCAGAGCCTTGGAACTGGAGGGACCACATGGAAACCTGCACCAGTGTGGAGATGCTTCCACCACCACTGGATTCACAAGACTTTTCACCCACTAGCCTGTGATCTTCCTGCATTTGGTGCCATTGCATGGGTTGGGTGAGTCTGAAGAGGAATGATAGACTGGTATTGGACATATGAACTAATATCAGACTTACAGCCTAGATTAGATGGGACTGGAACATTTTCTTAATATACAATTACTCTTTGATATAAAATTCTGTATTACACACACATGAGTGTTTCTGGATTTGTTTCTCTTGTCTACCCAGACTAATACAATCTTCATCATCAAGTGCTTTAAATCCTCCTTACTTGCAGCAAGCAAGGTCTTTTCATTTGTATAGTGCTGGTTATTAATAAGTCTTCCTCCAATCCTGATGCCACATTTGTATGCTCAAGCTCATCTGGGTTTTTTAAAAAAAATTCTCATTGGTAGTTCTTAGAAGAGGTGAAGTTTAAGAACCTCTGCTTAGATTTTTACCTCTGGAGACAGGCTTAGTAGTTAAGGTAGGATAGATACTATTTGGACTGGAGGTGATCTCTACTAGCCCTTGGGATGGAATTCTGCCATCTCTTCTTGAAGACTTTTTTTTTGTAGCAGCCTCTTACTAATTCTAGAGCAAGAAGGAGAAAGAGTATGTAATGTATGTGTGACTTTCTGACCTAAAGCACTCAACAGGACATTGGATTTGCTGTGTGTAAAGTTTCTGAAGGGAAATTCAGTGGATCCACTAGTAGGATTCAGCTCTTGGGCATGGACTCTTTAATAGATATTCCTTGGTAGTCTATGTAAGATCTGAGGTTTATGAAACGTAATAGTTTCTTAAGGCACCCAAAAATATGGTGCCAGAATTCTGGAAACATCCCTTAAGAACTCTGAAGAATCAAGCATGTCCAGGCTGATTAACAAAAATCCTGAGATTATTATGAAGTGGAAAATTCCAAAGACCAAAACAATTGCATTCCATATCTGGAGCTGGATGTTTATTTTCACTTGCTGGAGGTCAGAAAATGAGAAGAAATATGCTCTGTCTCCATTTCCAAGCCTGCATTTCTGCCTCCATTTCATTTCCTTCTCGCTTTTTGCACATTGCAATTCTGTTTGGGTAAATAGATAGGTTCTGGAATGTTTTGGGGAGCTAAGCAGAGTAGGATAGGTTTGACAAATTATTATGAAAAAGTTTTGTTCACATTGGGTTTCATTATTCTCCTTAAAAATAAACATGTATGTCAATAAGCACACATATGTTAATAATATCCCAGACCCCTTAATCCTTGCCTGTGTGTGAAATTATGTGACAATGTGTCTAATATTTAATAAATGTTATCTAGACCCAGTGTGATTCTTTAGTAGCACATTACAAGGAATGTCTTAAAAGGCATAGCGATACCTTCTTGACAGATGATGCCCTAACAAGCTGTTTCTACAGCAGATTCATTATGACACAGAGATCATGCTAAAACAATGGACTTCGTTCTCATCAAGTACATGCGCCAGCAAGAAATACAGCACATGATTACGAAGACTGGTGTGTGTGTGTGTGTGTGTGTGTGTGTGTGTGTGTGTGTGTTATGTACGTATGTCTCTCTATGCAGGAGACAAAAACTTCACAGCTGTATAACGCTTCACGATTCAAAGAGTAGGAGGGAAAAACAGTCCTCTCTGTAAATATAGCCCCCTGTATGTAAATACAGCCATCTGTCTAATCACCTTTAGCAATTAAACTCTTAAGTAACTAAAATTTAGAAATGCAAGAGAGCCCATCACTATAGAGAGGAGGAAAATGAGACTGGAGGAATGAATTGTCTGTTCATAGACCACCATCCCAGTTGAAATGGAATCAGGGCTGTCCCTTTATGGAGGGCTTCCTCTAGTTCACCAGGCTTAGAGGAAATCATTTTCAGGTGTTTAGGAAAGTGCTTAGAAACACGGATTCTGCTTACTTTCTCTAGTAAAGAAATGTGCTGTGAAGTAAAATTCAGATTCCTTGATTCTCTGGACCCTGATTTTAATGCATAGCTATATACCCCTAGGCAATCTTGAGATTACCCTTTGGAATCCTGGGGAATTGGACTGATATTGGTAAATGCTGCCTTCGGTTTTATAGGAAGGGAAATATAAATTACAAAAAACAACAGACAAGTGATCTTGATGCTGGCTTCTGGAAAAGTGCTTGAGCATATTATTAAGCAGATGGCTTTGTGAAAACATAAGAAAGAGGTGATTATGTGGGCCCTCCGTGATTTCTTAAAAGCAAGTCATGCCAAATAATTGGAGTTCTTTTTTGACATCTTTACTACACTGGCAGACTGGCGTGGCAGAGATTTGGGGTAGGGTAGACATAAAAACCCAAACCCACTGATTTTGAGTCATCCTATAGGTAAGATGGATTATAAATGCTTCACAGCATTTCTGAGAGTTTTAATTTTTGTGGGAGCAGACTGTGTCACTTATTACCCCTGGGAGCAACTGCTGGGTTTGAACCAACAGCCATGTAAATAAGAGCCGAATGTCCCCACCCCCTGTATTACATAGAGAATGTCAATTTAATCAGGCCATTCCAGTTTCTCTGAAATGAGTTAGGAAAATGTAGGCAGTGTGTGGAAGTGCAATCGAAGGGACAATACCATTCCAAAGGAGTCAATTTCTGGAATCTATAAAATAAAACCTATGAAAACCCCAAATTATATAAAGAGAAAGTGTGTAAGATAAGGAAAACTAAAATATTTTCTATGAAAATTAATGGTGGTATAAAAGTGGTCAGATGGCACCATGGACAAGTGTGAGACCTGGGTAGACCAAGCAGTCCCATCGTGTTCTGGCACTTCCAGGTTTCACCATACATGAGGAACTTAGATGGGTCTTGCTCATCCCTGTCTGCTTCCAAATATTTGTCAATGACTCGGATAAAGACATCAGTCATGTTCTTATCAAATTTGTGATGACATAAAGCAGAGAAGGTCAGCTAATATGACAAATGATAGAAGCAGATTTTAAAACATTTGGATATCAGGAAAGACAGGTTGAAACTAGCAAGATGAACTTAAGAATAAATACAGAGGCTTGGGTTTAGGCTTAAAAGAAAGCATCATTTCACTAATGGACGATGAGGGAGAGTTGATCTGATTATAGATCATATAAGAAATATGAAGGGGTAGCCATAAAAAGTCAGAATTTTTTCAAAGCTATTTATTTAAATTTTTATTCCAAAACAACTTTTATCACTTTCAAAATAGTCTCCACTGCACTTAAGACATTGGTCAAACCTGTAATTCCATTCTTGGAAACATTTTTCAAGTGCCTCTGGATGGCTGACAGCACCTTCTTCATTTTTTTTTGTGGCTTTTTTCTTTACCTCTTCTTTGTCATCAAATCACTGTCCTTTCATGGACCTCTGCAATTACGGAAGCAAAAAGAAGTTGCATGGAGTGCGGTAAGGTGAGTAAGGCATGTGGGGCAAGAGAAGCATGTTGGTTTTTGCCAAAGACATGCACACCGAGATGGCTCTGTGAGCAGATGCATTGTCGTGGTGGCAAAATCAGTCCCCAGTGTGCTATAAACCAGGCAGGTTTTTGTTGCACATTGTTATGAAATCTTTTCAGATAAAAAGTTTGATTAACAGTTGGACCTGGTGGAACTAACTCTCATGAACTGAGTTGGCATTTTGGTCCATTTGGGAATTTGACAGACATCCAGAGTGAAGTTGGTCATCAATTGTCATTTCACAGACGGAAGCTCTGCCTGGTCCTGTTCCACCCTCATAATGATCATTTTAAGCTCATTGCTGCAGCACTGTGTCAATCCCTCTTGCTGAGTGAACCTCCTCTTTTTACTGTTCATCTACTTTTCCAAACATAAAGTTCTTTTCTAGGGATTGAGATCTCCTGACAACCTCTCCAAAGTACAGGAGACAAAGTCTCTTCAAGCATCCTGGCTGTAGCCCTTCCAAGACAGATCTGTTTGCTTTTCTGACAGTATTTGTGATGGTCTTCACCAGCAGCATAATTTAGACACATCAATTCTTCAATCTTTTAACTTTTCCTTCAGGAATATTTATATACATATACCCACTGCCATCAAGTTGATTTAGACTCACAGTAAGTAGCCCTTAGAACAGAGGACAACTGTGCCATAGGGTTTCCAGGCCGCAATCCCTACAGAAGCAAAATGCCATATTTTTCTTCCTTGGAGTGGCTTGTGGATTTGAACCATCGACCTTTTGGTTAGCAGAAGTAATAATTAAAGTTGTTTGTTGACTTGGCTGGAGCAGGAGTTTCAATGGTTTGGCAGTTACGATGTAGTCATCCCCATGATGAGACCTCCATGATGCCCTCTGTTCTAAGCAGGAAATCATGTGAAAGTGAGTTTGCTCAGGGCTTTGTCCTGTTTCTGATAGATGTAGACGCTTTGATGAAACTTGTTTGCCCTTTAGTTGGGGCTGGATCCTAAATTTGTTGTTAACCAACCTCCACTACCTTGAACTTGAAACAAAGGAGTTAAATGTGGACAGAGGAGTTCTTGTGACACAGTGGAATATCCTTTAGGCTGCTAACAAGGTCATTTGTTCAACTCCACCAGCCTCTTCATGAGAATGGAGTGACTTCATGTTGCTGGAAAGACTTACATCCTTGGAAACCCACAGGAGCAGTGCTACTCTGTCCTTCAGGGTCACCGGGAGTCGATGAACTTGATGGTATTGAGCTTAGTCTGCATGTGGATAAGTCAATTATAAGTTTCTGACAATAGGTAACTCTTTAGGAGTAATTTTTATTGATGATTAGGTGTAGGTTTTAATTTCAGATCATCAACTTTATATGGAATAGTTTAGACTACTAACCAAACTTCTACAATGTTTACACTTCCCCCTGCTCCTTGATTTCTTTTCTTCGTCTTGTGTTGCACTAGCTTCCAGTTCACCCAGGTTAACACCTGTCAGTGATTTAGGTGGTTATTTTACCTTCCCTCTCTCGTATTCACCATCCCCTACACTCTCTGTGTTAGTCCGGGTAGACCAGAGGAACAAAGACATGCATATGGATGTAAAGAAAAGGTTTATACACAAGAGGAAAAGGACATTGAGAAAACATACCAGCCCACTCCAGTTCAAAGTCATGAGTCCGATATTAACCCATATGCTTGAAATCAGTCTATAAAGTCTCCTTCCGACTCACGAAGTCACAGGTCAGTGGGTGCAGAGTCCCGGCGCTGGCAGAGGTATCTCCATGACTCCTCACTTCCAGGGCTCAGGGTCCATCAACAGCATCCCTTGGTGGCAGAAGCAACTCATCGCTGACAGAAGTCTCCATGTGGCCATCCCAGCTTCAGAGGTCTGGCTCCATTAGGGCAAAGCTGTGTGGTCTCTCCGCCGGCTCCTCCAGCTTCTTGGATGCTGCCATCTTGTCTTGTCCGTGATTAGCCATCTCTGAGACTAACTCCCAACAACTGAGGAGATAGCGCCTCATCTTCACAAGGGAAATATTGTGAGATTTCCCAGAAGTCTCAGGAGAAAGCCATGCCCACAGAGAGGCCTCATTGGCTACTCAGTGGCTATCTCCAGATTAACAGGCTAGACTCAACCCCTACATTTCATTCATAAAATTAACATAAGCACATGACTGCCACAATCTCCTGCAGAAATCTCCAGTCTTTTTCCTTTAGTGTGTTGGCTTTCCCTCCTCTTATGTCAGTGGTTTCATATAATATTTGTCTTTTTTTCATTGGCTAATTTTACTCAGCATAATATACCCCATTCATATCATGAGATACTTTGTGGACTTGTTATTGTTTTTAGCAATGAGTAGTATTGCATTGTGTATACATTTTAGTTTCTTTATCCTGATGGATTTATATTGTTTCTATCTTCTTGCTGTTGTGAACAATTCTACGATGAACTTGGGTGGGTGGGTAGGGGTGCATTGTCCATGTTCTGACTCTTACTTCCTTAAGTAAATACCCAGCAGAGGTATTGTCAGATCATATGGCATTTCTATTCCCAATTGTTTGAGGTCACAGAATATCACTTTTCATCATGGCTGTGCATTTTACAGTCCTATCAGCAGTGGATGAGGGTTCCAATCTCTCCAAAGCCTCTCCAGCATTTGTTATTTTCTGCAATTGTTTTTCATGCCTGACATTGTCAGTGGATGGTGGTATCTCATCCTCATTTTGATTTGCATCTCCTTCATGGTTTGTGATTGGGAGTATTTTTTAAATATGTCTGTTGGATGCTTGGGTATCAGCTTTGGTGAATGCTTATGTCTTTTGCCCACTTTTTAATGAGGCTGTATCTTTCTTATTGAGGTGTTGCAGTTTTCTATACATTGGAGAGATTAGTCTCTTGTCCCTTTTGCCATTGTTAAATTTTTTTTTCACACCATTAGTTCTTAAGACTACTGATAAAGTCTTTTGGTACACATAAGTGCCTTATGTTTTAGATCCTAGTCACTTATGTATAAGTGAGAGACCTCCTATTTTATTCTCTTGTTAAAAGTTTTTTTACTTAGCCTGAATCTCTTCTTTCTCTAAGAAGTTATTAATCCGATCTTTGATTTCCCTAAAGGAGGAAGTCGTACTGTATAGATTTCTCTGGATAGTATTGACACTTTCACAATCTTCAGCATTCCTGCCCATGAACATGGAACATTCCTCTATGTAGATCTCCCTTGGTTTCCTCTTGCAGTCTTCTGTAGTTTTCTTTGTACAAATCTTTTGTTTCTCTGGTTAGGTTTGTTCTTCAGTATTGCATTTTGGTATGGCTATGCCAAATGCTATTTTTTCTTGATTTCCTTTTTACAGAGCTTTCTTCATTAGCAAATAATTAATTTGGGGATATTAAGATTGTATCTTGCTACACTGCTGAATCTCTCGTTGTTTTCAATAATTCTTGTTGAGTAGTATTTTCTTTGTGTAAAATCATATCATCTACAAACAGGGAGACTTTCATGTCCTCTTTGCCAATTAATCTGGATTCCTTCTTAAAGTCAAGAATTGCGGCCAAGGCTTGCAGCACAATGTCGAACAGTAAGGGACGATCCTGTGTGGTTCTCTGGTGATTGAGATGGTAGCTGTTGATTCGGCATATATGGCCTTTAGTGTGTTGAGAAATTCCTCATCTAAGTATATTTTGGTGAGTGTCTTTATCCTGAATGAGTTTGGAATACTGTCAAATGCCTTCTTTGTATCAATCTACATGATAATAGGGGTCCTACCTTGCATTTTGTTTACATGGCAGATTATATGAATTGTTTTTCTAATGAACCATTCCTGTGTGCCTGGTATGAATCTCACTTATTGGTGGTGTAAAATTCTTTTTTGACATAGTGTATTCTATTGGCCAATATCTTATGAGAATACTTGCATCTTTCTTCATGAAAGATAATGGCTGGTAGTTTTCTATCTTCATGATATCTTTGCATAATTTTGGTGTCGGAGTTTGCTGTAGGTGACTTACTGCAAGAGTTCTGGAGTTTTCTGTCCTTTCCTATATTGTGGAATAAGTTGTGTCAACTCTTCTCTGAATGTGTACTAGATATCCCTGTTGAAGAAAGGAACCAAAATCTGGACTTTTTTGGTTGGAAGTGTTTAAATGACTCAATCGGTTTCTTGTTTTTATTGGGTTTATTAAGTCCATGTTAATTTGGAGAGATAGTGTATTTCTAGAAAATGTTTCATCTAGGTTTTCAAATTTGTTAAAGGTCTATTTTTTGTAGCAATGTGTTATTATCGCGTTACTTCAATTTTATTATGCTGTTCTTTAAAGTATGGTGTTTTCTGTCAATTTAGTGTGATAATTAGGCTTTGTTTCAATTGTGAAGGGTCAGGCTGCTCCCAAGATGGGACCTAACATAGTGTGGTCAACTGCAGGATGGGATCTTTTGTGAAGCAGCCAAGCAGTTGTGCACAGATGAAGATGGTGTACCACCCACTGTCACACGAGTCAGCCTTGATGCAACTGAAGGGAGGTTTCCTTTGTGGTACCTACTTTTCTTGATATAGGTGGACTGTGCCCTAGCTAGTTCACTTCTTTCACTGGCTCTGGATTCTTTATCTGCTTCATTAACCTCTTTGTATGTTACCTGCTGATTACAGAAGCCATTAGTGGATGGCTGGCCTTAGATTTATCCTGCTCTGCATTCATCAGCCTGAGGTCTTCTTGCTTCATCTTCTGGATTCCTGTTCATCAACCTTTGCATCCATATGAATTGGGAAAGGCCTCCAGCTTAAATCTAACCCACAAACTTGAACCAGACTGGGTCTCCTTATTTCTACCTTTCGAGTCATTTCTCGATAGATATCTCATTCTAGATACATTCACATGCAAGCATCATTGGGTTTGCTTCCCTAGAGAATCAAGCCGAACACAGTTAGTATTCAGCCATTTTCTAAGATCACAGATGGCTCAGTCCCTCTTTTGTGCTGAGTCTTCCCTGGTTGTAGCAGAGGTTTTCCTCTGTGTGAGTGTTCTCTCGGCCATATTGTTCCAGAAGTCCATAACTGGTAGATTTAAAAAGCAAAGATGAGGTGGTCACATGAGTGTCAGGGTTTTCTGACAAAAGTCTAGTCCAGAATGGGCAAAGGAATGCCCATGGTTTCTTGTAATGCTATTTTCAGTCCTGTTCTCTGGGGCTGGTATGTGGTAGAAACTTGACGGATCTTGTAGTTCTGTGTTTTCCTTGAATTGGCCTTCATTTAGAATGCCCTCTGAACAACAACTGCGTGCTCTTCAGTCCTGTGTCATCTTTGTATTTACATCCATTCAGTGGCTCTTACGTATTTTGAGTGCTTCTCAAGCTGGGGGAGAGGGATGGGCTGGCTCATCATCTACCATGATATTGTATGGCACTCTGTTGTGATAAGGCTTTAATTGACAATTTCTTATAAGTTGATTGTTGAATATTTCTAGCTAGACTTTTGTGGCCCCAAAGACCACCTGAAACCTGCCCATCATGCTGGCATTTGAATTGTGACTGGCACAGCTTCCACCATAATAGCAATATAAAAGTTACCAAAATATTGTAAACTGGTAGTTAGGTGGTAGCAAGCTGACTTTATGGACTCCAAAATGGTACTGGGTCTTGATTATTATAGCCCCTTTTCTCACTGAACCCCCCTCTTCATTCTGTGGAAATAGATGGAGAAAAGGGGGGACAATAGCTTCAGGGAGGCCTTAGGGTTGTCAAAAAGTTATGCCTGTTTCTTTGAGACCTGCAGAAAGCAGCTACGCCTCCAGACAGCTAGATACTAGAGAGATTTTTGTACTTCAAATGAAAGGAAAAACGGCCACTCCTTTGAAGTACCTGTATCAAAGCTTTAATAAAAGCTAATAAAACTACTATGTGAGGTTCACATCTCCTGAGAGCATCAAGTCAAAGCCTCCCCTAGGAAAAGAACCTCTTATACAACTATTCTGATGATTTTTATTTTTACAAAGTCAATCCCTATTGGAATGGGAATGACCACGGCATTTATCTTGGTTTAAGTGTACAGTGTTAATTGGAGCCAGACTAAGACAGACTTTGGAGAAAGATCTGGTGATCTTCTTCAGAAAATTAGCCAATAGAAATGGTCTAAAACACAACAAAGCAGTGTCCTAAATGGTCCTGGTGCTCAGAGACCATAATGGCACAACAATGGGTCCACATATAACAAAATCCAAGAAGATGGCACCATTCCTTTGTACAAGGGGCTGTCATGTCAGAGCTGATTGAATGACGGCTAAGAACAATGAAAAGTTAACCCCCAATCAATCTGATCAGCTTTTGTTTGCAGTAGAATGGCACCAGGTAGTTGTTGAAAAGTGAGCACAAGATAGTGATCCCTGAGTCAACTCCTTGGGCACGGACAGGTGAGCATGTGTCCTGGACTGGTGGGGAGAACCTCTGCTCTTCCATAGCTTCTACTAGTGGCAGGAGTGAACAACTTATTAATCTGTGGAGAAATAGGATATCCAGAATGATTTTCTAAAAGCAGACAGGCCACCTCTTGAAGCTCCTTGGCGTATCAACAACTAGGCTCTAGGCTAAAAGACTGTCTATAGAGGTAAAAACATACAGGGTGGACCTTCTGGGTGAGGTCTACGTATATAGGACCAATGAACGTCAGGTAGTTCACCAGGGGATATTTTGTGAAGAGAGAAAAGTCTAAAAAAAGTGGTGCTTACGAGCTAAGTAGTATGCTAGGAAGTGGGTATTTTTATCGGTAATTCCCTGGAGAAGAATCCAAAGATAAAATGTTTCTAACAATGGTCACATAGCTAGTGAATTGGGCTACTACACAGAGCTTATCTGATAAGCAGCTCACTGCACCATATCACCCCCGAAGAATGTATATTTCCAGTCCTTGAAGAGGTGACCAATTGATTCTTTCTAGGTAGGAGCAGATGCACTCACCTGTGAAGATGTCTCAAAAACCAAGATGCCATCTGCCATTTCTGCTTCCTTGAGGAGAGGAGAGGTGTGCAGGCAGGCACAAGCAGAGTTAAAGCCAACAGAGCTCCAGGGAGGGTGAGCATTTATTCCGACAATAGAAGGTGCCTGCCATCAGCCCAGAGCATTGTGGAGGCCTCACGCCCATGTTGGGGAGCACAGGATTGGGAAGCCTGGATGGAATGGTACCTAAACCCCATTAGAAGTGGAAGCAGGAGGACTCCATTCCACTCTGAACTAGGAAACCCAATCCTCAGAAGCACAAAGGTCTTTTGCCCTGGTGCCTTGCCATGAATTTTTTAGAGGTGAGGAAAGAGGAAAGGGAAGAGTGAGGGGCAATAGAACGAATGGAGCAGTTATGAGAAAGCAAAGGTGGGCCTAATGAATTCTGCCTTTTTCCTTTAAAGGGGTATCCAATGTTGGTTCTATTTTTGGTTTGTGGAGAATATATGAGGATTGCTCAATTGTCTGCTGTTGCACTGATTTGTGTCCACCAAAAATATACCCTTAACGCCTAACACCAAGTGCCTATGAAAGTGATCTTTTAAGAAGTAGGGTCACTGGAGATGTAATTAGTCGAGCTGATGTCATACTTTCAAGTTGATGTCATGCTTGGGGCGGGACCCCACACACTATGGGTGGTGTCTGTGCATAAGAGGAGAACAGGTACAGAGAGGGACACCGAGGAAGAGAACACCTGAACACACCTCAGTGAGTCGAAGACAGCAAGAAGAGGCCACCAATAGTGAGAAGGGGTGTGGAAGGATCTCCTTATAAAGATCACAGAGAAACACGGCCCGGCTGGCATGCATTGAACTCATAGGCTTCCGCGTCCTGAAGTGTGTGTCCTCACGTGGCAATTCACGTTGTGGCAGTCTGTGAGGGCAGTGCTAGAAACGCATACACTCCCTGGCCTCAGTCATCTTGTTGCGGGGCCTTCTTCTCTCTGTGACTCTGCGTTACCGATGATGCCGTCCCGCGTGAGGTGGATGGACACAGGGGCTGCAACAATGGCTGCAGCACAGGCACAATTGGGAGGACGGCGCAGAACCGGGCCAGTTTAGTCCTGCTGTGCAGGGGCGCTATGGGTGGGAGCCGCCTCAATGACCCCTAGCAGCAACATCCATGGGCAGGAACTTTATCCATGCCAACAGAATGCAGTATGTCTTAATATGTCACCACTTGATCTTCCTTTCTTTCCCACAAAAGAAGTGGAAAATAGCTGGCGAGACTTTTCTTTCTATGGGGGCCTTTTGGATTTCATATGTGCTTATAATGTCATCTGGGAAACCTGGGCTGTGAGGAATCTAATTATTGACAGGCTGGAAAGGGAGGTTCCTGAGCTTTGCCTGAGCTTCTTGATGTCACGCTACACGATCCAAAGAAGGAATGCACCCGCCATTGCTTGTCTGTTTGTTTTTGTTTTCTCAGACCTAGCCTGGGTGGACCTAATATTGAAAGGGGGGAATCTGAGGACCGATTTTCAGACCATGGCCATCATTTTGTTAACTTAGGCTTCTTCTGCATTCTTTCCCTAGGGACAATTCCTCTTGTAGCTGGAGAATGTGCATCACTGTATTCTTACTGTGTTCAACTGCCTTTTGGGTGATTCACTCCCCCCTCCCCCAAACAGATCCCCCGCTGTGAGTGAGTGAGTGAGTGTGTGTGTGTGTGTGTGTGTGTGTGTGTGAGAGTGCGTGTGCTCAGCTTCAGGACTGTGGGGAATTATGGGTCCATTTTATCCAATAGAATGTCTGTACTGATGTGGAGTAAAAGCTAACCCTGGAGATTTGCTCCTGTTTTCCAGAACTCTCGGGAGGGATGTGGCAGCACCCTTTCCCCTTGGGTCTAAGTCTCATCCCCTGTACCACCAGACCCCGGGTGCTTTTCCACAGCACCCCCACACCTCCCCACCTACTTTTGCTCACAGATCTCAGATGGCCTTGCTCAGCAGCTGCCTTACATGTCCTGGAAATGTGACAGACTTTGCCAAGAAGAAATGCCTGTCTGCTTTTCTGGGCACAGTAGGTTTTTTGGATAACACTCCGCTATGGGCAGACCACCAAAATCCAGGTAGCCTGCTGGGGTGTGAGCCCACTGACCAAGAATTGACTCTGTTCTTCTATTGGTGCTCCCCCTGGCTTTCCTTGATGTGTATCACAGGCTTGGGGAGCTGCTGTGCATGCAGAACCTTAGGCCTGATGCTTGTAGGCATTTAGAACCTTACTCCTAGTGGGCATCAGGAATGAGAAGTACTTGTGCCTCAATGTTTTTTATAAAAAAAACAAACACTAACACTTGCCTTCTAGACTAGACTTGGCAAGGTCACGTGACCTTAGGTAATCAAGTCACTTTCTCGGTATAACTCAGCACCTTTCTCTGCAACTTTGAAGAGATTATACTCATTCATTTCTTGATTTCTTCACTTACTCTATAGCTTACATCCTAATTCTGCGTGGGGCTCTGTAGCAAATAAAAAAGGAAGGAAAAGTAAGAGTATTTTGAAGGATCCTCCTGACTCGAAGAATACCAAGAACCAGCAGCATTGATGCCATGTGAAAGCTTGTTAGAAATTCATAATCTTGGATCCACTCCTGACTGTGAATCAGAAACTGCATTTTAATAAACTCCCTTAGGTGATTCTTGTACTTATGAAAAGTGCAAAGTTTGAGAAGTACTGTACTACATGGAGCCTACTGCTTTATAGTTATCACCTCCTAATATAGAATCCATCCCTTTCAGGAGTTAATGATCAAGGGCAGAAAAGCAGCTAATGCTTGACCTTGCCATTACTATACTCAAAGAGCTCTTGGGTATATGCTGTGTGCCAGGCCTTTTCTTGACATGGTGTGGCTGTTCTGTGGAGACTAGACTGTGGATGGCAAGATGGCAAGCAGAAGGTGCACCCAGGACCAAAGGGCACTGGTGGTCATGAAGTCAACTGATAATAGTGAGTTGAAATAAAACAGTGTTAGAGATGGGGAAAAGCGAGTGGATTTAGGATTTTTAAAAAATCAAATCAAAGTACTTGGGGGCGGGTAGAGGAGTTTATTAGGTGATACAGTGTGAGTCTGAATCAACTTGATGGCAGTGAGGTTTTTTGTTTTTGTGAATTGGTGATAGTAAGCTCCCTTGGCGGCCCATATTATTAAGTGCTCAAGCAGCAACAGGAAAGTTGATGATTCTAGTAAACTCAGAAGCACAAAGGGACAGTCAACGAAAACCTTGTACTCCGACACACACAGAATCATCGTGCATTGGAATCAACATCTGGGAAAGTTTTTGTTTTTTAATGGGTGGGGAGGTGGGTGCTGAAGGGTAAGGAGGGATCCACTAGGCAGACATTGAAAGCTTTAGGCAAGGAGACTGAAAGCGGAGTAATGCATTCAGAAGGCATCGTGTTGGCTCAGGAGAATCTTGTGGAAGAACCAAGAAAGCAAGAATAATAGTCCATCTGACACTGATAAGCATTTCTTCCCTCTCACCAAGGCAGCACCAACTGGGTGGTAACATTCATGATAACTACATAAGGCTCTCCAAATCCCATCATCACATTTCTTACCACAAATGCCTCATCATTTGGAAGGAACAAAAGACCTCTTTTTTGTTGCTTCCAGTAGCTCAGTCATTGGACCTGGATCTGCCCACATACCCCTACACTTAGAGAAGAGTCTATTTTGGTCATCTGAGAAGTATATTTTCAGCCCCAAACTCCAGGGATGCCCCAGAAACCACTCAATCCAAGCAGGACTATAAATGCGAATATCACTAACTCAGCAGCCTGGCAGCTGCCGACGATCCCATTATGTCAATCACCATCAACCATTCACTTTAACTGGCGGGCTGTCATCCTCTTGGAGATTAATTGCCGGGAACCTGTTGTATGTATTAATAGATCATTTATTCAGATTGATTTTTCACCCATTGATCTTCAATCCCTGCACATGTCCAGGTAGCTAGCGTTCTTATGATCTAACTTCTGGGACTAATCTTTACTTTCAACGACTCTCCTGGGATATTTTAGCAAGTATAGTATAGTCCCTATGCAGATTCCCAGTCCACGAAGCACAGCTGCAGTCAATCTCTTTCTTTCTCCAGAGAACCAAGGCAGGATGCTACATCTTACCTTTCTATCATGTGACTTTTGATAACTTAAGTTCCAAATCTACAATTGAAGCACTACTGTATGACTACGATCAGAGTCCTCCCTTTCATACTATTTGTACCTTTCCCCAGGAATTTGATCTTCTTTCTCAACTTCCTTCCTAGCTTTAGCAACTCTCATCATTGAACTAGATGAAGATCCTGTGGTTACTCTAACCCTTCAGCTAGACAACTTGCCCACTCTTCACGTTTCACTATAGAAAGTACCTCCTTTGAAAGAGTTGCCCTCACTCCTAGATTAGCCAAAGTGCTATCAGTTCACACTTGTCTGTCTTTTCCATGAAGCCTTCTATCCCTTTGCAACACTCCTCATAGAAAATAAAATTAACAGCCATGATAGAGAAGCTCCCAAATCTGGCTTATATCACAGTCCAGGCAAGGGCCAAGATTCAAGGACTCATTTCTTTACTGGTAGCTTCATTCACCTTTGGGTCTCTGAAGGTTTTGCAAATCAAAATGATGGACCTGGAACTGGAAAGTGAACTTTGGTGGGAAATTTCATCGGAGAGAGGAACACATCATGTTTGTTCACATTCCGTCCGTCAGACCCCCAGTCACACGGCCTCATTTAATTTCAAAGGGTTCTGGGAAATGCAGTTTAACTGTGCCCAGAAAGCAAAGGGGAACATGAATATTGATGCATGCTAGCAATTTATTTGCAGCCACTGCAATATCCTGCACCAATCATAGTGCCAGTCCACACAGAGTGCACTACCATGCTGAAGCGGGTCTAGGAAGTTAATAATTCTAGTTCTTCTTTTTCTATCTAGAGTCATTAAATGATGTGACTTCATTTGTGCACACTCTGTAGAAGAAATATCTCTGTCTCCAAAAAACCTCTTGCCAAAAAAGTACAATCCCAACAAAACAGGCAATTTCATTTCTAACATTTTGACGATACACGGTTCAGTGTGAGTTGTTGTCATCTTGCTATTAGATTCGACACCCCTGGAGAGCAACACATTACCCATCTGTGGATCCCAGCTTCCAGCCCATTGCCTGGCCCATCTTCAACTTCCTCTCAGCCAACATTGATTGAGCATTTACTATATGCTGTGCTAAGTGCTTTACATCCATTAACTCATTACATTTTCCCACGCAGAAGCAATTATTGTCTGGCTTTTATATACTGAAACCTAGTGCTCAGGGGGCTCGAGATAATTTTCCAAGGCTCAAATGAGGATGTGATCCTAAACATTTTATGGTTCAAAATCCATGCTTTTCCTCACCCTTCTCAGATACCTTACCAACTTAAATGGGAATGGGGTATAGACATCCATGCTCGACCTGCTGACCTTGTGTGGAAGCTACGACCACATTGCTCAGTCATACTCTTATGTTCAAGAGTGAATCTTCATTTGTTGATAGCAGGGACTTTGCATGGGTTATCTTGGTATCCTATGAATCACCAACCCCAGTTTCCTGTTCACACTGAGGGGTCTCTAAAGAAAGACCTTGGGATCCGTTTCTGCCACAGTAGCCCTTGAGAACCCCGTGGAACATAGGCACAGCTCTTCTCAGACGCAGGAGTCACTGGAGGTTGAAGCTGATCAAACGACCACTGGGTTTGGGTGGTTCTTTCCTCCAGTCCTTAGCCATTCTTCTGAGTCTAGTTGCCCCCAGTCCCCAAGGGCTCTTCTAGATGGTGGAGCCCAGAAATAGCAGCACTGACTCGATCAGGGTTGTTATAGCTCTTGGGAAGCAGCGCCTGGGCCCTACCTCCTAAAATTTCCTCAAATCTACTTTGCAGGTTGTTTCTGAATCAAGAGATTTATTTGGAGAGAAAGAAACTTCCCTTCATTTTTAAAATTTCATTTCCATTTTTAATTTTTTTTGATAGCCTTGAAAATGACATTTTGCTCAGAATGTTATCCTTGGCTCCCTGGCAAATAATACACAGAAGACAAAGTCAATAAGATTGTGTTCTCTTTGCATGTATTTGGCTGAAAGTGAAGACTTCCTCCTGTGAGAACACTTGATTGGATTATTTCTGCCTACTGCCTCTCAGGCCCCTACAATGAGTACCACGAAACACAAAATCACCACTCTGGTGCGTGTGTGTGTGTGTGTGTGTGTGTGACATGGCACTCTCATCTCCCATGACTGGATGGGATATAACTTACCTAGTAAATAATAAGGAGTCTTGGTGTAGTGAGCCTCCTGGTTAGAAGTTTGAAATCAGCAGCAGCTCTGAGGGGAAAAGATTGGCTTTCTACTCCCCTAAATGGCTATGGTCTTAGAAACCCACAGGGGTTGCTATAAGTCTGCATTGACTCTTGGGCAGTGAGTGAGTAACAACAGAGAAGTTTCCGGCATCGTGTGGTGCTGTGCATGGGTTGTTTCAGGAAGAGTGAAGAGAGGAGGGTTTTTAGTTTCTGCGGAGTACTCACCATGCTTGGTTTCAAAAACGTTATGGAGAAATTCCACCATGTTTTCATTTCATTTCTTTCTTTGAAGTCTCCTCTCACAAGGAGAACTCACCCCAGATCATCTTTGCTGCCAGTCCCAAGCTACAGGAATGCAAGCTTTCCAGTTCTGCCCTATCACTAGCATGTGTTCCTTGGGGAGGGTGAGCACTTATATTCCAGTCCAGCCCCAGGTTCATTTCGACTTCAGGCTGCGGGCCGAGGGGAAGCTCTGTCTCTTCATATTTGGTCTGAATTGAGGCCATCCATCCCAGGCGAGCTGCATTCCGGGGCTTTTTCTCGCGGATGTCAAAAGGCTGACTGTGGACTTCTGGAAGGCTTGAGGGCTGTCTTGCCTGCTAACACTGATTTTATGATATGCTAAACATAACACTCAATAGCTATTACTCCCACTGTCAAGGAAACAACTTTAGCCATCTATCTTCCTCCTCAGACTATATTACATTTCTCCCTACAAATGACAATGCATTATAATATCTTTTATTATAATATTATTTATTTATCGCCAAAGGTTTTCCGGCATTAAGGCTGAGGGCTTTCATCCTTTATCTGCTTTTTGGTTTGTTTGTTATGAATGTCACATTTTATTTATCAAGATGGGTTCCTGTTCCTGTTCAGAATTCGTGGAGACTGACTGTCCTGATTTACTCTTATGCAAGCCGGGGCTTTTATCCCATTTGATTTCTCGGCACGTAATGAGGACAGAGTGGACAAGATGTTCTGCTGCCTGGCTCTGTCAAAGCATCCAAAAGGGAAGACCGGGATTTAGGATGGTGGGGTGTGAGCTCGGGAAGAAAGGCTGTTGGGGTCTCTGTATCCCTTCTCCCTTGTTAGGTGGGACTGAGACCTCCACAGGACTCCCGGGGGAGGCCGCTCATGAACATGTGCAGCTGCTAATGGGAAGCTTGGAGATTCCAGTCCTTTCAGAATCCCTCTGGAGAGAAAAGTCTGCGGATCTCCTTCCCCAAACCCAACCATTGGAAACCCCAGGGAGAACAGTTCGACTCTGATGCACATAGGGTCATGTTGGTTTGGAATCCAGTCAATAGCAACTGTTTCTTTTCTAGCAATCTTGCCAACTCTGTGTCACCAGTGTCTCCTCTGAAGGAGCTCCCAGGATTGTTCTTGGTGCCAAAGTGTAGTCATCCTTCTTCCTAACAATCTCTCTCTCTCTCTATTCCCCTTGCAAAGTAAACCTATTTCTGTAAGTTCAGTCAGAAATGTGCCATTCGACTGAGATCTTAAGAAGCCTACTGGAAAGCTCAACCCTGAAAAAAACTTTAGCATACACGCTTAGTGGCAGCTATTTGTTTTACAAAAGACAGGCTTCTTTGAAGAAAGACTCCTCTCTTAAGTGAATATGTATACATCATTAATGACTAAATAGAAAAGCTTTTATATTTTTTTCCTGTTGGGAAAAGGTCGATGTGCAGACAGAGAAGATAAAATTAAAGTAACAACAACCCACTGTTTATAGGAAAGTCTAACAGAATAGCTGAGCTGCTCGCTGTATAGTCTAAGGATGTAAAGAACTTTGATATAGAAACATCAATGCACATTTCTCTCTGCTAGAATAACACATGAATCAATTGCTCTTGAGAGGGAATCTTTGTTCTGCCTTTCTTGAGAAAAACTCCTGGATGCAAAATCCATTGATTTCAAGCCCAGGGTCATGGCTGCCCTTGGACGACAACTGGGTAAGTGAGGGCTGAAGGTGTGCCTACCTTTGCTATTTACACATCTTTCTTATTAACGCTCCTTTTCCACTGTAGGGTGAGCTCCTGATCTAGGAGGAGTACATTTTGTTGGGCCCCAAAGTAACTTCACTAAGTTAGTATTTCTTGCTAATACTCCACTCTCCTAGAAACAAAGTTATGATGAGTTGAACATGAGAGCTTGATGCGCAGAAAAATGGGGTTTTCTTGAATTTTTTTCTTTGCCCTATAGTCCAATTATTCAACTTCATTCTAGTCTTTCTCTTCCTGTATGTTGTGATCAGTGTGGTTGTTTGAAGTATATTCAGTACCTCAGTCCAACTTTGTCTGCATTTCCTTTCTGATCTACAAAGAAGAGGAATGGATCTAGTTATCTTGCTTTTGAAGAGAGTTGTATATTTCTTGCAATCGTCCCCAGAGCTGTGAACTTTTACACCTGAAGCTATGCTGGTCTTGGGAGGCCTTGGAAATTGCATACTTTCCTGTGTAACTGTGCAGGGGTGGAGTCTAACCTATCAATCAGGTCACAGCTTGATGACCTCACTTGGAGGCATCATGGGGATAAATAGTTCACTGGAGGCCAGACACCCACTCTCTCTCTGATTTGTTTTCCTGCTGAAAAGACACATGCACTTATAATGATGGACTAGAGCCCTAGAGCTGGAGGAGACACATGCCAGTGTTGAGATGTTTCCACAGCCACTGCATCCACAAGAATTTCCATCCCCTGAACTGTGAGTTTCCTGTATTTGGCATCATTGCATTAGCTGTGTGATTCTGAGCAGGAATTTTTAGACTGGTGTCAAACATACCAGTTTGGGCTAATATCAGACTTATGGACTTGATCTGGATTGATCTGGGATGTTTTCTTAATGTAAAATTATTCTTTGATATAAAGTTTTCTATTATACACAGGAGTTTCCCTGAATTTGTTTCTCTAATCATCCCAGACTAAAACAACTGACCATTATAATTTGAATAGGTTCTATAACACAAAAACACAAAAGAAAAACAAAAAACCAACAGCACCCATAATTGTGCTCACAAACCTATGTTTGTGAAATAAGTTTATTTGTACATTACATCCTATTGGCATGCGGACCCATAACTTGACTTCTATGAAGTTATTGGTAAACTCTGAGTTGATGGGGAGAATGAGTCCGGAATGCTCTACTGACTTATCCTCAAAGTGTATTATGGGCATAGACCATCTCATACTTTTATTTTTGTTTTAAATAAAACTTCATTGTATTTTAGGAGAAAGGTTAATCAGGAATTTGATTCCCATATAATTTTATATAAATTGTTCTGTGACATTGGATACAATTTTCCCAATATGTCAGAGTTCTCATGATTTCCATTCTCTTTGTTTTGCTTTTATTGATTTGACCTCTATTCCCCTCTTTTTTTTGCTTTTGGGTAAATGTTGACCTTTTGGCCTATGGTAATTAACCACCAGAATCTTTGGAATTTTCTGACCAGATAGATCATTTATATTTGCTATTAGCTCAAGGTGTTTGGGGGGCATTTTGAGTTTGCTACTTCATAACCGTGCAGTTGAGTAATTTTTAGAGGAATAAGTTTGCCAGGGTACAGGCACATGTCCACCAATTTACTTCATCCTTTTTAGCATTCTGCTTCTCATAAAACTTTTTTTATATCTTGACTCAAGGAGGAAAGTAAATAAGGTGGCGTTCTGTACTTTAGCCCAAAGTTTTCCAGGTCCCATCTATTTCCTGCCTCAAATATTTGCTTTCTCTAAATAACTAATTAGGGTTGAGTTGTTCTGTTGTCCATTTAACTCTCATTCCTCAGAGATTCAGTTTCAGCTTGCAAGATTTATTTTGTCTGGATTAGAATCCCAAAACACCAAATTCACTCCCATAAAGTTATTTCCAACTAATGAACCTCCACAAGTCAGGATCGAACTGTCCTTGTGGGTTTCCAAGAGGATACATTTTTATGGGTAGAAAGAAGAGTAGAAAGCCTCATCTTTCTTCTGTGGAGTGCTTTCAAACTGCTCATCTTTTGATTAGCAACCCAATGAGTAATCACCAAGTCGCCAGGGCCCTTTAACTGCCCTCTATCTTTATACTGATACTACTTCAGTCCACACTTCATAATCTAGAAATTGTTGTTAGCTGCCCATGAGATGACCTCCAACTCATGGCTGTACCATGCATAGCAGGGGTGAACGGTTATGATTCATAGAGTTGTAAGCACATTGTCAAGTCTTTCATCATAGCTCGCCATAGTCTGGAAGCTCAGCTGTAACCTGTTTAGAATTTTAACACATACATGTCTTTTTAGCAGATGAATGGTGGTTGCTGGTGAGGGGTACTGGTCAGAAATCACACTAGGTCTCCAACCTACACCTCCTACATGGATGGTGAGAATGCTGTCATTGAATCAGAACTGACCATGATTTAGAAATCACACAGATTTTAAAATGGGAATATGGCCATTTAGTTTCTTGCTTAAATTTCTTTTTCATTTGTACCCAAATAAATCTAGATATTTTGGCAAGCATTACAAGTCTTTTCTTGAACAGTTCTCTCAAATCTCACATGCTATCTCAATCCCTCATTTATGTTCTTGTAGCACTCATCCCTTATACTTGAGCGTTTTTATTCACATTCGCTCTCTGTATTAATTTAATTGAGATGACTGTCCTTGGTTTGACTAGCTTCTGTTTGTCATTGGAACTCAGCTTTATGATTCCCCTTCATCTTAGGCCATTCATATTGGCCTTCCAGGGATTAGATTTTAGCAAGGTGGCTCCTCTCTGAATGCCATATACATGCTGAACTTGCTTCTGACATTGTCTCTTTTTGTGATTTCTTTTGCTTATCAATTTTCCTGCAAGATATTAAGATTTTTGAAAGCAAGGTCTATGATCCCCTTATCTCTTAGCTCTTATACTTCGTCAATGGGGTACATACTTAGCAAATAATGGAGGAATAAATGCCCCATCAATCCCATAGCTGAATCCATACCAATTAAGCTTTTCTTCCACTACTTTTCTGCCTGTTTGTTATACGGGGTTGGCTTGCCTGTTACTATGATGCTGAGATTTATGCCATCAACATTTCATATATCAATATTGAACCCATAGGGTTACCAAATGGTGATAGGTTTCAGTAGAGCTGCCAGACTAAGGCTGCCTAAGATAAAGGATCCAGAGGTTTATTGGGGGGTGGAGGGGGGAGGGAAGACCATTGAAACATTTTGCATAGCAGTGGAACCTTGACTAATGCAAGATCTGGAAGGTGAGTCCCTCAGGTTAGGAAATTGGACTAGGGAAGGACTGAATCCTGCAAGAAGGTTTGATCTTAATGGAGGAATAAAGCTTTCCAGACCTTCATTTGCAATGGGGCACAATTCGAAATGAGTAAACAGCTACAAACATCCATTAGTAACTGAAATGAGGTATGTACAAAATATGAATCCAGGAAGCTAGGGAGCTAAAAAATGAAATGGAGAAAATCATGATAACCTAATTTAAAAATGAGCAGAAGTCATGAATAGTTAATTCATCAGGAATGACATCCAGGTGGTGAAAATCACATCAAGAAATACAACCATTAGCTAAAAGATAAATGTAAATTAAAGCACTGATGAGATACCATTTCACACCAGGACTGTTAGCAAAAAACAGAACAAAAAAACCCAACAACAACACAACCCTAAAACTAATAAATGCTGAAAAGAATAGGAAGAAATTGGAATCTTCATACATGCTGGTGAAATTTTCCATAGTGGTTTAGCCACTATGGAAAACAGTATAGGACCTCCTTTAACAAATGCAAATAGAAATACCATATGACCCAGCAATTCCTCTACTTGGTGTGGACTTGACAGAAATGAGGAACAGGACATGCACAGATATAGGCACACCCTTGTTTACTACAGTGCTATTCATAACAGAAAAAAGACAAAATCAATAAAACTCCCCTCTGTGGAGGAACAGATAAATAAACTCTGATACACACATCTAACAGATTAGTATGCATCCCTAATAAAACAATGATGACAATTTCAAACAGCTCATGACATGGATTAATTTGGAAGACATTTTTTGCAAAGATAGTCAATCTCAAAACAGCAAATCTTGCATGAGGCCATTATTTTAAAAGAAAGCAAGGAGGAAAATGGTTTTCACACCCCAAGAAGCAGACTTTGAAGGTTACAGGAAAGCCATGGAAAGAGAGGAAGGGAAAGAAGGAAACAGAGGGTCTCATACACAAAAGGTTTTCTGGGATAGCGTGTTTTTTTTCCAGGACCTAGGAGGTAGTGGCTTAGGTGTTTACTTTCCTAAAATGAATTGAGCTTTGTAAGTATATTTTACATACTTTACTCTTTGCATATTAAATTCCACAGAAATCACAAAGATAAAACATCATATAATTGTTAGGTCTTCCACAATCAGATGTATAGCCAAGACTCTAGGTTCCTTAAAAAATGAAATAGGATGCTAAAAGGTTGATATTGCACTCATTAGACATTAGTGAGTTGAGTTGGACAGCTACCAGCCTTTTAAAATCAGACAATCCTATGTTCTACTGGACCAGGAACAACAAATTGAGGAATGGCACTACATTCATTGTCCAAAAGAACATTTTAAGGTCTCTCCTGAAGTACAGTGCTGTCAGTGATAGAATAATATCTGCATGCCTATAAGAAAGACCAGGAAATATGACGTATCATCCAAATATAAGGGCAGCTATGAAGAAATTGATGATTTTTGCCCACTTATGTAGTCTAAAATGGGTCAAGCATGCAGTCCAAATTCATTGGTGATTACTAGTGAGTGGAATGAAAAGTTAGGAACAGCAAAAATCCTGATCCACCAAATAGAAACACCACCAGAGATCTGGGATATGGTTTTGCCTGACCAACTGTTTATTTATTGCAGATACCTTCTCTTTTTTCCAGCAACATCAATGGGGCAATGGGCATGGACCTCAGTTCATCCAGTGGAATACACAGGACTCAAATTAACTACATCTTTGGAAGAAGACAATAGAAATGCTCAATATCATCAATCAAAACAAAACCTGTGGTAGGAGTTAGAAAAGATCATCAATTGTTCTGGTACCAGACCAAGCTTCCAATCGGAGTTCCTTCCCCACTTAGTGAGAACAATGATGTAGGGGACCAACCTTACCTAGCCCCAAAGGAGGATGAGTAGAGAAAGAAGTACCTTGCAAGGGAACACGTAAAAAAAAAGACTTATTGGCCAGAGAATCATCTCACAAGGGGAAACATGAGGGAGTCTGAGATAGCACAGACCCCATCTCTCTGTTCAAGGGAGTGGGAGGGGGTTTTGCAAGACTTCAGGTGGGAAGGACCTTATGTTTATTCCTGAAAGAAGTGGAAAATTCTGGGATATAATCTTTAAAATGTCGGTTCTAGTAACTGGGTATATGAGCACAGGTATTCCAAATGGGAATGAAACAAAGGCTTCTGGTAGGATATCATCACTTATTTTGGGATGATGCACATGTGCCAGGCAGCTGGTTTTTCAGGCTTGGGACCCCTACTGAGGTATTTTTCTATGCTGTTCTACTGGAAGTCACAGATGTCTGTCTGGTTTATGCTTTCTCCTTTCTCCAGTCCTATCTGACCAAACGCTGAATGCTACAGATTAGAGAGCGGAACTAGAACATATTATACTTACAGGGGAGAAAGGCATATTGTTTTTGTAGAAGGCAAGAGAATTGTAAAAGAAGCAAACTATTGTAATATGTCACCAATTAAGACATCAACTGGAAAAGGAGTGTAATTGAGCCCATATGTGTTGGCATGGAAAAATGCCTTAAAGTCACCTTAATTTGAGAGATGATGATATAAGAATCCAGCTTCTTTCCAACCTGTCTTAGCTCCTTTGCAAGGTAAGTTGAAGCTGAAGAAAATGAAAACATGCCATAAGAGTTAAAGTATGTTCAACTACAGTGGGAGCTATACATGATTTTGAGTCTAGCCTGCCTAAATTAAGAAATTTTCTCAAGAATAGATTTGACACAATGAGCCCTAATTACTTGATCAGATGAGTTGTAAATGACATGTAGGGCATCATGCATGAAAAAAGGAAAAGGTTATTAAGAAACAACAAAAATATAGGAAAGAAAAAGACCAAAATAGGTAATAGAAGAGACTCTGAAACTTGCTTTTGAACAGCATAGTTAAAGAGAAAGGAAGAAACAATGAAGAAAAAAGAGATTCTAAAGGATGACTAAAAAAGATAGCATGGAATAATATAATAAGCTGTATGAAAGTCTAGAGTTAGAAAACCAAAAATGAAGAACAGGTAGCATTTCTGTTGTGGAAGAAGAAAAGAAATAATGCAAGTATTGATTTGCAATATTAAATAATTCTATTGCATATACAAAGGCAATCTACTCTGTGGACCATATCAAATTATGGATAACTTTGAAAAGAACTGAAATTCCAGAACTGCAAAATTGTGCTCATGTGCAACTTGTATATAGACCTAGAAGTAATCATTCAAAAATCACAAGGAAACTGCCTGGTTTAAAATCATGAAAGATATTCATCAGAATTGTAGCCTTTCACCATATTTCATTTCAGCAAATATTCCATGAAGCAGCAGGTAAGAAATTAAGTAATATATTGCACTAGGTAAATTTGCTGCAAAAGATGATCTCTTTAAAATGTTAAAAGCAAAGACATTACTTTGAAGACTAAGGTGTCCTTGACCCAACCCATGGCCATTTCAAGCATCTCATATGCATATGAAAGCAGGACAATGATAAGGAAGACCAAAGGAGAAATGTTGGCTTTGAAGTATGGATTCAGCTAAGACTATTGCATATACAATGAAATGCCAGAGGAACAAATCTGCCTTGGAAGAAAAGCAGAATGACCTTCAAGGAGATGGATTGGCGCAGTCGCTGGAGACACCAAGTTCAACCCCCTGGCACCTAACAACAGTAGCATGACAAAAACACCAAGTGAAGCAGGAGATAGCAAAGACAATACACAGAATCTCTGTACCAAAAATAACCAACTGGCATCCAACCCTTTTAGTTGAGAGTGCATGAGCTAGCACCAATGATACTTGGCTATCCACGTAGAATAAGTCCAGACTCTACTGAAGGCATTGGTGAAAAACAAACTCCAAGAATTGATGGAATACCAATTCAGGTATCTCAGCAAATGTATGCAGTATGGGATGCGCTCCCTCGTTGAGTCCAAGAAATCTGGAAGACAGCTCTCTGGCCAACTGACTGAATGAGATCCATGTTTGTGCCTACTCCAAAGAAAGGTGGACCAACAGAATGCAGAAATTATCAAACAACATTCTTAATATCACATGCAAATAAAATCTGGCTGAAGATACTAAAAAGCAGTTCCCGAGAACTGACAGCTATCTATGCCTGGTTCAGAAGAGGACATAGAATGAGGGATCTCATATCTGAGTGCGGTAAGTCAGATGATTTTACATCACCAAGACACTCCTGGCTAAGAGCGAAGTCAAACCTTTCAATCATGTCACAGCCTGATGCTACATCCTTGGGGATGTGGTACCCTGGGACCGACCCACTTGTTCTCTCCCACTTTGCCTTCCTGCTAGCTGGGCTCCCTGAAAGCTGCCAGAACCCTGCCATGTTCCCAAAGGTCCTGCACCCACAGCCCTGTGATTATCCTGCATTCTGCATCGTTGCCTGTGGCCACATGACTCTGAAAGGGACTTATGGACTATTATTGGATTTTTGGACATGATATATTATAGCTTTCTTTTTAAAATCTAAGTGATCATTTTATTGGGACTCTCACAGCCCTCATAAAAATACATACATCAATTGTAACAAGCATATTTGTAGTTGCCCTCATTATTTCCTAAACATTTACTTTCTGTTTGAGCCCTTGGCATCAGCTCTTCTTTTTCCTTTCCCTCCCCTCTCTCTCCCTCATGACCCCTTAATAAATTATGTATTTTATTGCTTTCACATCTTTTTTTCTTAACCCTAACCCTAAACCTATGCTTTCATATCTTACACCAACTGCTGTCTTCCTTCCCCCACCATTTCTCTTGTTCATTCCCCTGTGGGTGTGGTGTGATTATGTGTCAATCATTGTGATCAGTTCCCCTTTCCTCCCTTTCTCTCTTCACCTTCCCCCTACCCTCATTGTGTCGGTACTCCCATTTCTGTTCCTGGATTCCTATTTATTCCTGTGCTTTCGATTTCTTTTCTTTTCTGACAATGCAGAAGTATCTGTTTGGATCAAATAAATTCTGTTTAATATGGTGAAAGAGCTCTTATGTCCTACCTGTACCTGTGTACATGCACCAGTCTAGCCCTCAGTGAAAGGCAGGACTGGGGTCATGATAGTGAGGGGTGAGGAAGCTTCAAAGAACCAGAGGAATATTGTGTGCTATACTGCACCCTGGTTGACTCATCTATTCCATGTGAACCTTCTGTGAGAGCATGTCCCATTGTCTACAGATGGGTTTTGGGCCTTTACTCTGACTCCACTTATTCTCAGCAATTTGGTTTTGCTTGTTTGCTGTCTTCTGATGCTGCTACCTGATCCTGTTGACCCCTCATGATTGCACGGGCTGGTGTGCTTTTTCCATGTGGACTTGTTTCTCTGGCAGGTGATTGCTTATTGAACTTCAAGCCTTTAAGACCCCAGATCTTTTGATAGCCAGCCAGCAATAGCTTTCTTCACCACATTTGCTTATGTATTCACTATGTCTTCGGCAATTGTGTCAGGAGAATGAGCACCACAGAATTCCAGATTGTTAGAACAAAGTATCCTTTCATTGAGTCAGGGCTTGAACAGAGGCCCAAAGTCAATCCACTACCTCATTGTATGGCCATATAAATATACGTACATAGGTCAATAACTCTAGTTTATGAATTAATATATTTACATATGTATACAACTATGTTTATACCTCTAAATATAGCATTGTCTCCTAGATATTTCCTGTGTTTCTTTTTACCTTCCTTCTGTCCCACCATCATACTCACACTTCTTCTGCCTCTTAATAATTCCTCTCAGCTAGATTGCTGTTGCTCCAGCACCTCAAGGACCTCTACATCCTCTACGATCACCTCTATGTGATTTTAATTCCCTAGATGTTCCCCTGTCATATTATTACTTTTTTGATATGTTACTACTTCTTTATATAAAGTTTTTTTGTTTATATGAGTTAGTCAACTCAGACTAACATGCCGACATCAGATGAACCCTTGCTGAAAGCAGAAAATACTATAAAGATATTTTCCTGTTTATTCATGTGATTTCTCTTTCTTTTATTTTCTGGCAATGCAAATGCATTTGTATGGATCAAACAAGTTCTGGAAATATGGTGAAAGAGAATTTCAGATCACTTAATTGTATTCATATGAACCTATACCTAGACTGAGAGTCATTCAACAATTATAGGGGGATCTGACCTGGTTTAAAATTGGAAGAGGTATATGCCATATTGTATGCTTCCACTATACTCATTCAATCTGTATGCTTAGCAAGTAATTTGAATATGCACCATCAGAATTGGAAGAAGACAAAATAGCAGCCTGTGATATGGAGAAGATACAGCCGTGTTTGCTGAGCGTGGAAAGGACTCACTGATAAATATGAAAGCACAGATTATAACACAACATAAAGAAAATGAAAATTCTCACAACTAGACCCACAAGCAACATCATGATTAACAGAAAAGATTGACATTGTTAAGGATTTCATTTTACTTGTGTCTGAAACAAAGTCATTCATGAGAGCAGCAGTCAAAAAATCAAATGACAGTACATTGTATTGGGAAAGTCTGCTATAAAAGTCCCTTTCAAAGTGTTTAAAAGCAAAAGGTCACTTTGAGGACTAACATAGACCTGGTCCAACCCACGTTTCCAATTGTCCATTTGCATTTGAAAACTGTACAATGAAAAAAGAAGATGAGAGAAGAGTGGATTCCTTTGAATTATGGTGTTGGCAATGAGTATTGAGTATACTTTGGGCTGCCAGATTAATGAAAAAAATCTGTTTTCGATGAAGTAGAGCCAGAATTTTGCTTGGGCACAAGGATGGTGAGCCTTTCTTTCTCGTACTTTGGGCATAATAGCAGGAGAATCTGCACGGGTGAACATTCGGCTTGGAAGACTAGAGTGTCAATGTGAAAAAGGAAGATGGTCCATGGGCTAGGTGGTCACAGGGGCTGCACAGGGGTGCTGAAGCACAGCAGTGACAGTGCAGGTGCCATGGGGACAAGGGAGTGTTTCCCTTTGTACATGGTTTCCCCTGGAAGTCAGAACCTATTCCACCACCATGAACAGTAAAAAGAAGAACATGAAGCTTTTCTTCATCTACATGTCCCCACCCCTTCCTTCTTTTTTTTTCAAAATCATTTTATTGCGGACTCACACAACTCCTATCACAATCTATACATACGTCATTGTATGACAAGCACATTTACATATCAGTTGCCCTCATCATCCTCAAAGCATTTGCTTTCTATTTAAGCCTTTGGTATCAGCTCCTCATTTTTTACCCTCCCTCCCCATGAACCTTTCACCCTCATGAACCTTTGACAACTGATGAATTATTATTACTTTGTCATATCTTACACTGTCTGATGTTCTGCCTTCACCTACTTCTCCATTGTCCAGACCCCAGGGGAGCGGTTCTATGTAGAACCTTGTAATCAGTTTCCCTTTCTACCCCTCCTTCCCTCCACTCTAGCAGTATTGCCTCTCTCACTACTGGTCCTGAAGGGACCATCTGTCCTGGATTCCCTGTGTTCTTTCTTTTTCTTCTTTAAGTTTGTAGTTTTTTCAGATCTATGTTTGTGTTTTTTGATTGGGCTGAGCAGAGTAATTGTTCTTTAAAGTGATATAATTCCTACGGTCTCTCCAGGTAAATTTGGTTAAAGAGTTGGAGTTCTGTCCCTTCTCAGAACTTTCCACTCTCATCATTAGTCAGTATTTATATGTATCACATATATATGAACATGTATGTGTGTGTATATATATATATACATATATATATATCATGACATGGGAAAACTAGCCATGCTTTCTCTCACATACTAATAGCATTGCATCGGAAACTAAGAAGATTCTGTTCTTTCTCTCTCTACCAGAATTATCAAGATATCCAATATTTTATTTGGTTCAAGGGGATGGGACAAAGTGGTGAGGGTGGGCAGGTGAAAGAGTAGGGATGGACTGCAAATGCCACATGTACGAGGTGCATCTGATAGGGCACCTTTCTCCTTCTCTCTGGTCCTCTTTCTTCAGAGGGTCCTTCCTAGTCATTAGGGGTGGCCATTATGAATTTTCCCAATACATAATCATCTCAAAGGTTCTACCATCATGTCAATCCCAACTCATAATAACCCTGCAAGAACACTAGTGGAACAGCGAGCTAAGTATTGGACTGCTCACTGCGAGGACTTCAGTTCAAACCGACGAACCACTTCTGTTCATGCAAAAATGTTCCATCCTGAGAATTCGAAGGAGCAGCATCCTGTTAGAGTATCACATATACTCGAAATACATGATACAATTGCATTCATTTGCCTCTATAGAAATAAAAGGATTACTTCCAGACAGAAGCTCCTAGACTGGGGGTGTGACTTATGCCCCCTCACTCTGTTTACCGTTTTTCACAGCAGATGAAATGCTTTGGCCGGTGGTTGCTCCATGGGCTTGATCAGAGTGAGGATAACGATAAGCAGAGGCTCCCTGGCAGTCTGTCCTGGACATATACTAGGATTGAGTACTAAAACTTTATTATTTAAAGTCACAAGGATTTAAAAGCTATTGGTTACCCAAGCATAATCTAGCCATCTGAAATGTCATTGAAATAAAGTTTCCCTCTTATAAATGTAGGGAGAAGTGGCTCAGTGTGATGTTCACCAACACTTCTGCAGTTCCACTTCCCTCTGGCTTCTCTTGTGAATGAGGAGTCATGACTTCTCCTCCTTTCCTGATTGAAGCAGGGCCCTCTCTCATCAGGAGGACCCCTAATCCTGGCTTCTTCATTGTGGTTATGGCCTGCATTTGTTTGGACTGTGAAATATCCTCTCCCTTCTTCTTCTGGAAAGATCAAGTCTCATTTCCTATGGGGACTGTTCCTCCCCACATCAACCTTGTAATTACTATGGACAGCCTGTTAGTCATAGCATGACGCAGCATTGTGGCCTCATGAGTGAGTTTGTGATGCATAAGCATGTGGTACATGGGATGAGGTTAGGACTCAGGGTAATCTAGTCAGAGAACCCCTGGTGATGCCTAAGAGGCCTATACTTCCTTCTGGTTGAACTTGGGGGCCTGAATGCAGGGTGTATACTATGCTGAATGGAGATGTTATCTGTAGTAAAAGGGGGCATTGTCTAACCGACAGAAGCAGAGACATTGGAAAACAAAACAAAACAAAATTAAATTAAAAAGCCACAGAGAAAGAGAGACCTGTCAGCTTTCTGCCATAATAAATTGTCTTTTGTGGGTAAACAAATCAAAGTTGTTTATCTAACAGTCATAACAGAAGATATTCTCACTTATCACTTACCGATATTGTCTTTTGCAAAACCATTCTGTTTCCCCAGGTTCCATTGTGCCAGCTCCCTGGTGGCCCATAGACAAGTGACCTCCTCAACCAGTAGGCTTTTTGTTGTATCTGGACATAGAAAACCTGCTCAACTTCCCTAGCACTGCTGGAACTAGCAGTGTGCGACTTTCCAGAAACATTTCTCCACAAGGTAAATCAATCTATGTAACTTCTACTCAGCTTCATGAACATTATTACAGGGGTCATTTACTCACATGATCTCAGAGTCAATAACCTTAATGTACTCAGCACTATCATCCTTCCTCAATGATCAACTATCAAGGGAGCAATGGAAAGAAGAAGTCTCAGGACAGGCTGTGTTGTCATCTTGCCCTGAGGGTCTTAGTTCTCAGGGGGTTGATTCTGACTCTAGGCTTAGAGTGAAACGGATTCATGGACTCTTCCTTGACTGTCAGGCTGCTCTTCTGAGGAATGTCGAGGTGGGTTTGAACCACTTACCTTCCTGCTAGCTGTGGCGTGCTTATCCACGTGCACCACAGAGGGACATTGTGTTTTTGCCAGGAGTGACTCTTGAGTCTGATTCCAAGAGGGGTTGAAGGAACCAAGGAAAGTGATGAAACTGCTGCAAGGTTGGGCCTGTCACGTGTCAGAACAGAATGAAGTGGGTTCAGTTAGAGTGCCCACCTGGCTTCCCTGTCCCCGACAACATGACTCTCAGAGCGTCCTGTGAGAACAAGTGCTGACAATTGTGACTCCCAATCAACCCTGCGCTACATTGGTTTTGAGGGTTTTTTGTTTATTAAAGGCAGAAAAACAAAACATAAAACACCTCCCAGAATGAATAAACTCAATGATATCCAGGCTGACCCATCTCATGCCAACCCTATAGAATGGGGTGGAACTTCCCAAGTGAGTTTCTAAGATTACAACTCTTTGTGAGAGGTGACTCCTCTGTCTTTCTCCTTGGAGAGTCTGCTGGTTTTGAACAGTTGACTTTGTGGTTGGGAAACCACAGCGTGATAGCACAGGACTGTTAATTTCCTACAGAAAAATAAAATTAAATATATACATATGTCTATACACACACAGGAATGAGATTTAATAAAAATCTGATGTGGAAAGCATTAAAATCCAGGGCAAGATGGTGGCATGGTGAATGTTTGTGTTTGTGTCTTTCGATTACAATTTTTTTCAAGCAAATCCATTTTATGTAGAACGGCCCCTTTATACTGTATTGTTTATCAATGTAAATAATTTTCAGTATGTATATATTTGTTTTATTTCTATACATACTCTTTAGCATGAGATAATGTCTGTGAAAGCATTTTGCAAACTGTGAAACATAAATATGGCTGTTCTTACTCCTCATGGTGCTGGGAAGGTCTAAAAGACACAGTCTTCATGTGCTGCTCCCAGGCTCCCCGATGGGCACCACCCTCAACACGGGCTGTGGGGGACGCAGGTTAAAAGTGCAGGTCTCTGGGTCCATGCTCAGTATTCCACAGGAACAGCTTTGTGCTGGAACCCTAAGCCTTTAAAATCAAAACTTAATTCCCCTGATTCTGATGCAGGTAGTCTGAAGTCTAACCTGGGTGGTGACTAAGGGAAAGGTTGGGGTTCTAAGTGACTCAGAGGGAAGTCTGGTGGTCTGTTCCTGAAAGCTAAATAGAACCCACAGAGTCCTTCTGCCCTACACAACTCCAAGACACTTATTACTAACAATAGCAACAACAACAATAACAATACCACCCGACCACTTTGAAATGGTTCCCTTATTTGTCCTCTGAAGTGGAGAAGAAAGTTTCCTTTCTTTTTGGTCTCTGAGGTGAAAAAATAGGCCCAAATCATTGAACAGAGGTTGGAAGTCATAAAATGAAAAGGGTCTGGTTGAGGTGACTGAAATAAGTTAGAGAGAGAGCAAAAGTAATGAAGACTTCCTGAGTCAAGTTTTAGATGGTGGTATAATTAGAATGATTATCCATTATTTATGTGGCAGATGATGTTCATGAGGTACTTGATGATTCTGTGTTAATAGGCAGTGGTTTTGCTGAAGGAGAATTTGACATTGGTTGATCCTTTCTCCTTTCTCCTGCTTCTCTTCTGTTGTCTTTTCTCTTTCACTGAGCCCCAGTTAATTCTAATAGGGCTTTTAGTCTGGAATCTTGTGGGAATTTATACAGAAGCCCTCCTCCCTCCACTGTCACTGAGCCCCTTCTGACCTGTTCAGAGTTTCCAAGACTTTGGAAATCAGCATACAAGCAGCCACTATCATCTTTCTTCCAAGGAAGAGTGGGGGACTTTGAAGCATCCCCGGTGGTTAGTTGTCCACGCTTTCCCATCAGCACCCCCAGGACTCCTTTTATGTAGTAAAGCAAAGCACCAAATGAAGTGTCTTTGATTCAGAAGCTGGTGAGCATCTTCCTATAGGGTGCAGTGACCATAGTCACCTTGTCACTATTCCTTAACTGCTCACTAACTGTCAGGCATTGGCTGCATTGTGTTCTCATTAAATTCCCACAGGACACTTTAAAATAGGTATTTGTGGCAATCACGTACTCTGGTGCCAATTTGATTAAGAGTGTAGGGGTGAAATCTAGCCTGGCAATCTGCAGATCGACAATGAGACCTCTGTGTGGGCATGGCTTTCTCTGAGAATTCTGGGAAATCTTGTGATATTTCCCCCATAGAGATGAGAGCATGAACTCAGTCCCTGGGAGATGTTCTACTGACAAGACAAGATGGCAGCATGTTGATAGACCCCAAGTCTAGAGGAGACAGAGGAGAACCCATGTGGAGACTTCTGCCAGTGCTGAGATGCTTGGGAGGCCACAGGGAGACCCTGCCAGTGCTGAGATGCTTCTACCACCACTAGACGTCATTGCATATGCTTTGTGAGTCTGAGAAGTACTTTGTGGATTGGTATCAGATATATGGGCTAATATTGGACTTGTGGATTTGGATTAGACTGGATTGGAATGCTTTCTCAATGTTCAATTTCTCTTGTATATAGACCTCTTTTTATGTACATATGTGTGTTTGTGAATTTGTTTCTCTAGTATTCCCAAACTAACACAGTATTAAAGCCCTTTAACGATGAGAAAACAAATGTTTCAGTAAGATAAACTGCATGCCCTTGTCTACGCAGCCAATAAGAACAAGGTGGCCCAGAGTCCTTTTTTCAGGTTGCTTCCATTACTTGTCAGAGCACCCAGGAGCCATAGCAGCCACATGGGGCATTCTAGGCCTCTTGCCTTGGTAGCTCCTCCAAGCTCTTCTTACTACCCTTAAGGCTGGAATCCAAGACCTGTTTCCTCATCTGTTAAGTTTATTTTGTCTTCTTTTGGTTCTCTTTGGTCCGTTCAAGTGCTGGAAGTGGGACTACTTATGTCCTCCAGGAACGCTAGGGGTATATCAGGGCTACCTCTTAACTGGAGGTTTCTGAGAGCAAAATGCTCTGGGAACACGTCATGGTAGCTCTAAGGATAAACCCCATTAGCTTCACGATGGCCTGGGCTGTGACAGATGATTGTGTTACTTCTCTTTCCCTGTACAGCCAAGGCTTCTCATGTAAGGTTGTTATGTCCTAAAAAGAAGGAGAAGCACAAAGTTAACCATGGTTTGTCAAAACAAGGGGCAATTGGGCATGAAAAAGCCTTGCTCTTCAGGGGCGGTGATATCCTGGTTTAGTGTAATGACAGTCCTTGTGGCCAGTGTCCTCTAACAATCTGACTTTAATGGGGTTACTATAGCTGGGGTAAAGCATTTTATATGGAACCAGGTTTACATTATCCTACTCTTTAGAGATCTTCCTTGCAATGCTGTTCAAATCCTTTAATCCATAAATAGGATTCCAGACAGTACTGGGCTGCCTTCCAAAACTGTAATCTTCCAGTATATGAATTATTACCAAAAGATTAGGGTGTTTCTAGTAATAACATTTCAAATAAATCAGCTTTCATGGAAGAACAACAAACTAATATTGGAAATAACAATATAAAGACATTTATATAGCCACTTGCTAGAATAACTTCCCTAACCAGGGACTTCTTTTCTCATTCACATTCATTCTGTTTGAAAAGTCCTTTTTCATTTATCATCAGCTGCTGGCTTTAACCTCAAAGCCCGCCACCTGTTCTTAGGTCCTAGGCCTCCTAAGCCTCCTCTTTGCAGCCTCTGAAATCATCAGGCTCGCTTAACCAAGGATAGTCGGAGGGATCTACAATTATCCCCAGAAGCTCCAGAACCTGTCAACCTTGTACTTCAGTTCTGGACAACACTATGGGAGGAAAGTCTACACCAATTTTAGGCTGGAAAGTTCTCTGATAAGGCTTCCCTACAAAGACTCTGACTTCGATCACGGCACAAGAAAGAGGGCTTTGCTTGACCTTGCTATTTGACCCCTTTTTGGTGGTACAAAGGTCTCTACAGGCAGAGAGGCTATTATGGAGATTCCGGGAGAGCACCAGCGTTCTTCCTGGATGCATGCCGATCCTCCCCCCACCCCCATCACCTGTCTTGTGAACTTTCTTTCCTCCATTTCCTCGTGTGTGAAATGGGAGCACTTACTGCACCACTGGGCTATTGAAAAGATGAGATGTGCTCGTGATGCAATCACACTCCATAGACATGAGTTCTTTCTTCCTTCATATCAGTTCGTGGTGAGGTAGATGACGGGAAATAAGGGGCCCCCTCTCTTAGGCACAGCTTCTGCTTTGAGAAATTGATGCAGCTTCCATTCAGGGATAACCTGCTGTGATCTTGGGGAAGGTGCCATGACTCCCTGGATGACAATTCCATCCGCTATTAGAAGAGAAGCGTCTGGTTCTTCCTTCTCTTGTCAGGTGAAAAGGTAGTAAAACCAATATATTTATATGGGGTCATATTTTAAGGAGACATTTCATTGTCCAACAGTTTTAATGGTAGAAGTGGTTGCCTAGGAAGGAATGGAATGAACTTTTATAAAAAGTTCTCTCACCATATCCCACATGCTTTGCCCTATTGCATTCTTCTAAGAGACCTGGTAGTGGTTGTTCTTAGGGGCGGTGGATTGGGGGCTGATTCAGAGCAACCTGATGAACAACGGATTGAAATGCTGGCTGGTCCAGCACCGTCGTTACCATTGTTCTGATGTTTGGGCCCATCAACGCAGCCACTGTATCAATCATGTCAAAGTCCTCCTCTTTGTCACTGCCCTTCAACCTTATGAAGGAGGACACAGTAGCACAGAACAGGTTTCTCCTGAGACCGTGTTCAAATTACAGGAGACCAAGTCTCACTATCCTCATCTCAAAGGCACATACTAGCCATCCTTCTTCCCAGATAGATGTTTGTTCTTTGGGCAGTCCACGGTACTTTCAAAACTATTCACCGAAACTAAAGTTTGGGTGTTTGGATTTTCCTTTGGTCTTCCTTATTCAAAGTCCAACTTCCATATGCACATGAGGCAATTGAAAACACCATGGTTTTTGCATCGGGCACTTTGTTCTCAAAGTAACCCCCTTGCTTCTTGACACTTTAAAGAACCATTGTGCAGCAGATTTATCTAATTGAACGCATCCTTTGCTCTCTTGATTGCGACCTCCATGAACACTGCTTGTGGATCCAAACAACATGAAATCCTTTACAGCTTCAACCTTTTATCCATTTATCATGGTATTACTAATTGGTCCAGTTGTGAGGATTATTGTCTTTTTTACATTGAGTTGTAATCCCTACTGAAGACTTCGCTACTTGATCTTCATTAGCCAGTGCTCCAAATTCTCTTCATGTTCAGTAGCAAGGCTGCGTTATCAAGTGTTGCGAATGAACTGTCCTTTCATCTTGATGCCATTTCTCTAGCTACTTGCTCAGCACACACATTGAATAGCTATAATGAGAGGAGGCCATCCTGACACTGATGTTTCCTGATTTAAAACCATTATTCCCAGGGCTGAGCCCCGGTGGCGTAAGTGGTTGAATGGGGAACTGCAGCCCGCGGGTGTGGCGGTTCAAATCCAGTGGCAGCTGGCTAGCACCCACGACCACCAGAGACAGTGATGCCCACAAAAAAAAAACAAAAAACATTATTCCCTTCAGATTCTGTTCTCACAACGCCTTCTTGATTCATATGCAAGTTCCACATGAACACAATGAGCTTTTCAGGAATTTCCATTTTTCTCAAGGCTGTCCATAGATTCTCAAGATCCAATAAAATGGCTTTGCAGAATCCCAATAAATAAATAAATAAATAAATAAAAGGAAACATCTTCTGGCATTTTTTGCTTTCAACCGAGATCCATCTGATGTCAGCAACAATATCCTCTGTTCCATGTCCTCTTCTGAATCCAGCCTAAACCTCTGGCAGTTCCCAGACAAACTATTGCTGTCACTCTTGGTTGATGTTCTTCAGCAAAATTTACTTGCATATAGTATCAGTAATATTGTCCTATACTATGCATATTCTGTTGGGTCAACTTTCTTTGGAATAAGAACAAATATGGATCTCTTCTAGTCAGTTGGCCAAGCAGCTGACTTTCACGTTTCTCTGCAAGTGAATGCTCCCAGTGTTCCATGAACTTGTTGAAATATTGGTATTCCAATTGGTATTTCAATGGTATTTAATGCTACTCAATATGAAGTTGTATTCAGTTGATATTCCATCCATTCCTTGGGACTTATTTGTGGCTAATGCCTTCAATGCAATTTGAATTTTTTTCATATGATTCTTGCTCATGTGCTATCTAGAGAGGCACACTTTATGGAAGGTACCTCAATTTACAGAAGGGAAGCTGAGACTCAGAGGGTAAGTTTTAGGTAAATTGACCAGACAGCTAAGATGTAGTAAAGACAGAACTCACCTCATACCCAAAACTATAGGACTCCAAAGCTCATTGTCTTTCCCACTGCATCATGCTATTATGAGCAGCAGTTCCCATTTTACAGGTGATAGAACTGGGATTGAAGATATGTTAAACCACTCATCCATGGATTTTGGCTGACTGGTGGCACATTCAGGCCTAGAACCTACATGCCCTGACTTTTATTTCTCAGAATTTCTTTCCCTCCCCTCAGCCCCACCAAATTGATATAGACAAGGGGACTTCCAAATGTTCATGGAAATAATGAAGTTGAAAGACAATGGCATTTTCCCATGAGCCTTTTGAACCTCTCTCTTAGATTGTTTTTTCAAAGTCGAGTTGTTTTCATTTCTGATAGATTTTCAACAGACAGCGGCTCCTAGCTGTTCAGCTCAAAGACTCTCATCCTATATATATGAAAAGGTTGGCACAGTTGATTTCTTTGGATCCTTCTAGCTCAAAAATTCTATTATTGCTATAACCCTCCATTCCCATAGGAGTTAATGATCTGTGAAGAAACACTTAAATGCACAGGTTTACTACCTTCTCACTCTGCAAGCTAGAGGAAAGCCAGCTATTATTTTTCTTCTTCAGGAAGGAGATTTGAGGCCTGCATTGCATGAGCAACTCACTCAAGGACATAGCAGATCAGTGGCCATGCCAATCTGGAGTGCTTGAGAGAGATCCTGTATTCATCACCTTTTAACCTCAACCTCTGGCAGAAGGTGTGGGACATATGACATGCTTTTTAAAATATGAAACCACACAGTAATGAACCCCGAGTGAAGTAAAACCCAGCCTTCCCGAGCCCTATGGTTCTTAATTGATTATGTTCTGATCATTGCCCCCATCAAGCTTCTTAGGGAAAGCCCTTGTGGCACAGAGGTGATGTGCTCAGCTGGAAGGCGAGGGATACAAACCCACCAGCTGCTTCCATGGAAGAATGACCGTCTGCTTCCATAGAGATTATAACCTGGTGAACCCAGTGGGCAGTCCATCTATAGAATTGCGGTAGGTCTGAGTAGACTGTATGGCGATGAGCTTGGTTTGGTTTAATCATTACAGACAGGAGCACTCTTTAAGCACTTGGCTACTAACTGATAGGTTGGCAGTTCAAATCCACCAGTGACTTCATGGAAGAAAGGCGTGGCTTATTTTTGTGAAGATGACAGCCTTGGAAACCCTATGGGCAGTTTTACTTTGTCCTATAGGTTTATCATGTATTGGAATCCTTGTGAAGTTAGTTTTTTCCAACAACAGTTGGCTTTGAGGGAGATGGGGGGTGGTAGCAAATGTTCATGGAAGCATCTCGTCTGCCCATTTCTTCCACAGATAGCCAAGTGAGTTTCCCAACCACACTCTTTTCAACTAGCAGATGAGCCATCACCCCTGCGCCACCAGGGCTCCCTGGGTTCTCCTTAGCAGGTCATTTTTCTCTGAAGGATTCCTGGGGAAATTTTCCGTGCATTTGGCTGCATGCTATGTTGTTTAGTTTGGGGTGGGGGGTAGGGGGTCTCTTGAAAGCAAGGTAGACACAGTAGTCATTTCAAAAGAAGGATGTCTCATTTGCTTATCAAGGATGTCTCATTTGCTTATCAAGCTCTGAAGACAGGTCCTAGGAGGGAGGGGGAGCGAGCAAGTTGACACGCACCACTCCAGTTCGCTTTGGCGCTGAACCCTCTCCAGCAGCGTTGGTCGATTATTAATGGGATGGGAAAGGGGGTGCCTGGAGAAGAGATGTTTGTGAAATGTCTCTTCAGATGAAAAGAGCTTTGAAATGGAAAGCATGAGCCCTCTGATTAACGGATGCCCACACTTCACATTTTGGACTTTCAAATGAAAAGGGAGAAGAAAGGAGGGAGGCAAAAGCACTGCTGTGTTTTTGGAAGCGAGTGTCATTTTTTCCTCTTTCTAGCCTTCCACTTAGCTGCCCCGCCGGCAATGATGAATAGCGTGTGTTACAAAGGAGCGCCCGCGGGCACGCGTGGGCCTGGCGCTGTTTCTGTCAGTGAGGCTCAAAGGCAAGCCTGCGCCACACGCTGCTTTCCCCCTTCCCTCCCTAAACAAATGTTGTTTTTACTGAAGTGAGGAAGGTCTGATTTAATTACAGAGGAGGTGAGGGAGCCTCCGCATGACCATTTCCCCGCGCCAGGGAGAAGCGACATTGTAAGGCTTGGGTGGGCGGTGGCCCCTATTCACCAAGACTAAGGAGTCCCCGTGGTTCCTTGCTGACACTTCACTTTCCAACCCAGAGCAGCCCTATGTCCAACAGAGGGAAACACGCACCCACCCCGCGTCATCCTCGCATCTGCTCTTCGCTTCCAGTCCACCCTTACAATCCATTTTCTTGAGGACCTTCCTGACGCTGCCCTTTGGCACTGACCCATTATTTTACCAGATGTCCTTCTCCAGGGACTGATCACTCTGGATAACATTCCCAAAGGATGTCAGATCAATCCTTATCATCATGCCTGTAAGGAACATTCTGGCTGTCTATTGCCTGTCATTAGTACTTTGGGAGTCTCTGGATGGGGCAAATGGCTAAAACACTAGGCTCCTAACCCCGACCTTGAGGTTCAAGTCCAAACAGAGTTGCCTTGGAAGAAAGACTTGGCTCACCATCTTCAAACAGGAAAACCCAATGGAGCATAGTTCTGCTCAGACCCACACAAGGTCACCAGGAGCCAGGCTTGACTGTAGGGCCACCGAGTGAGTTTCTTAGGGACCCTCACTTGATGATACTTTTTACTTCTCCAGGTGCTGAATCCTCAAACAGAGCTTCATTAGCCATCTCAGGGAATATGGAAAGTTCTGTTTGAGAAACTAACTGGAAAGAAAAGACTAAGGGGAACAGAAGAAAGAGGCACAGGTGAGACCATGACATTCCTTTGTTGAAAGGTGGGTACAAGGCTAAGTAAATGAGGAAAGTGGGGGTACGTTCTTCCTTGTGGAGTGTTTTTGGATGTATCGCTTGCCACACTTCTTCCACTTTCTCTCCTATTGCATACACATATAGTTTGGGTTAAATGGTATTTAAAATCCCAAGGACAGAAGAGTGGACTTCTTGGCCCATGGCAGGTCTCTGTCAGATCATGATACTGGGACATGGATTATGTTTAGAGACAAGTCTCTGCCTAGGAAATGGAAGACCATATGTTTTACTGACGGGCCTGGAGTTTGAGCATGATTCCATCCATTAGTGCAGGCTGCTTCTCAGGGGTGTATGCTCTTCTTCAGATATTATTATCTCTTGTCCTATTCAGCTCTCTGCTCATTTCCCAAGATGCTTTGATTTTCAGTCTGTAAAAAGCCCTTTCCCTGCTGGACAATGAGGCATTACAAAGGGCCTCAGTTCTTCCTCTATACTACAGAGGAAGAGCAGGCACCTTCCACTATTTCCCAGGGATCTTACCTGGTGCTAATGAACCTATTGCTGGTTAGTCTATGTTGACTCATAGTGAACTTATAGAAGAGAGTGGAACTGCCCTAAGGGGATTTCAAGGTTATCATCTGTGTTAGTCTGGGTAGACTAGAGGAACAAATTCATAGACATGCGTATGGATATAAGGGAATGGTTTACATACAAAAGGAATGGAACACCGAGAAAGCATCCCAACCCAGCCCAGTTCAAAGTCACAAGTACCCATATGCCTGATACCAGTCTATAATGTCTCCTTCCGACTCACGAAGTCACAGGTCAGTGGGTGTCGAATCCCGGCGCTGGTAGGGGTCTCCCCATGGCTCCTTGCTTCCAGGTCTCAGGTTCCATCAACAGCATCCAGTGGTGACAGAAGCAACTCATTGGTGGCAGGGGTCCCCACGTGGCCTCTTCAGCTTCATAGGTCAGGGCAATGCCGTGTGGCTTCTCCTCCAGCTTCTCAGATGCTGCCATCTTGTTTTGTCCTTGATTCATCATCTCTGAGACTAAGTCCCAACAACTGGGGAGATAGCTTCTCATCTTCATGAGGGAAATATTGCGATATTTCCCAGATATATCAGGAGAAAGCCATGCCCACACAGAGGCCTCATCGGCTACTCAGTGGCTATCTCCAGATTAACAGGCTAGACTCCATCTCTACATCTCAATCATGAAATTAACATAAGCATATGACCGCCACATCACCTTTGCCAAGATGGATTGCCACATAGTTCTCTTATGGTCCACCTGGTGGGTTTGAACCACTGACCTTTGGTTAGCAGTGAAATGCTTAACCACTACACTCCATATCTCCTTTTAGGGAACCTGAGCCCTATAATAAGATTTGAAGATCAGTAAATCAATAATATTTATTGATTTGGTACGATTTATTGATTTGAATATGGTACGATCAAGTACCATATTTTTCTGACCATAAGATGCAACACCCCCCGCCCCCCAAAGTCGGGGGGGGGGGGAATGAGCGTGTGTCTATGGTCTGAAGGTGTGATCCCTGAGAACATTTTAGTATACTAGTACTATTTGGTTCAGAATATCTTTTTCTTGCTTCCCCACTCTAAAAACTGGGGATTTCTTATGGTCAGGTGTGTCTTACGATCTGAAAAATATGGTGAATGCCAATTCATAGCTACCCTACAGGATAGAGTCCCAGTGTCCCAGTGAGTTTCTGGGACAGTAACTCATAACAGGAGTTGAACGTCCTGGCTTTTTCCTGCTGAGCCGCTAGTGGAATTGAACTATGGATCATTTGGATATCAACCCAATATGTAACCACTACATCACCAGGGCTCCAGGTAATGCTTATAAGGAAGGGCTTCACAACTTTGTGGGAAAATTATCCATTATCTTTTCATTCCATTTTGCATAAACATTTTGAAGTTTCCTCCTATCTTTCTAGACTTTGCTAGCTCCTCTCCTAAGCAAAACAAAACGCACTACTGTCTAGTCAGTTCTGACTAATAAGGTCATAGGATCACTGAGTGTAGAAATGCTCCTTAAAATTTCCAAGGTTGTAAATCTTTATGGGAGTAGATTGACTCAGCTTACTCCATCAGAGCAGCCGGCATTCAAGCCACTGCCCATTTTCCAATTAGAAGCGCTTAACCTACCATGCCACCAGGCCACTAGACATCTCTAAGACTGAGTAAAAAGAATTGCATGGAATAAAAGAAAGTAGGTAGTCGAAGACTTGAGAAAATAAAACATCATGAGAACTCCACCTAGAATTACCTGGACCATTCACATATTTTTAGAAAGTAGGTAAAATCCTAAAGCTATCATGTAATGTAGCCTGGAGGAAGTACTAGAGTACTAGAATGAGAAGGTCTGATCCATCAGTTCTGGTTTCAGCTCTGGAGCTAAGAAGTTAATTGATCTGACTCTAAAATATTACAAGACCAGTACATCTCTTAACCAGCGTGTGAGACAAGTAGACTTTACACTTTAAAGCAGATCTCCTCCTAGACCTGAAGCATTATATATTGAACATCCACTCATTGTAACCTTGCATTTTAGAAATTATGGAGGACTTGCGATGGATCTACCTTTCTTCTAAGTGTACTTTTTGAATTCCAATTTAGATTTTAAAAGAGGAGGAAGAGAGGAGTGAGGAGGGAATTCTTTATACAAGGGAAGGAGCTCTGGGGTGGGGTTGGGGGGCTTTGATTTAGGTCTTTGTCTAATACTTTCATGATCAGCAGTTCAGATCCACCAAGCCCTACTGAGGGATAAAGATGAGGCTATTTGCTTCTGTGAAGATTTACATTTTTGTAGATGACCTAATGACAATGAGTGGGTAAAGGCAAGTCTCAGCTTTCATTTTTAAGAAAATATCTCCCCCAATTAAAAAATGATTGGTGGTATTCATGACATAAGTTGATCTTTAATCTTTGCTCCTGGGCTCCCTTGGCATGGGCCATAGTAGGAAGGTTCCAGACAGGACAGGCCAGCTCCAGAAATGAAGGACATCTGACCTCAAGTCTCTGGAGTCAGGGGCAGGCAGGGATCTTGCTTTGAAAAGATGGAAAAGGGGAAAAGTTCATGAGACAGTAGAGGCTGGAAGGAAGGAAGGAAGAAAGAAAGGAAGGGATAAAGGAAGAAAATCATATTCATTAGAAGAAAGAGGGAATTTCTAACCAGCTAATGGAACTAATTTTCCTGTAGATTTCTAGTCTGCACTCCCTTGAGAGAGAGGTTCATCATCCACTTGGGGATGTTACATAGTTATTGCATTTCTGTCTGTCATGCATTGTTATGTCATGGGGCTTGTCATCCCCCCTTTCTCTTATTCTTTCATGCTATCCTCTGCATTGGGTGTCAGAGAATCAGTCTCATGGTGCCAGCAAGGGAACTCGCTCCCCTTCAGCATAATTGAGTCTTCACATTCACTTGAAACTTGGATCTCTTTGGAGTCAGCCAAGCCTGATAATTAAAATGTCCCCTTCATCTCTAATTGCTTCATTTAACAATTAGTGCAATAGCTTAGGGGCCACCTGTGCCCTTTGCAATGCTCTGGTGTGCCCTGGATAACTGAAAGGCTGCACCTCTTGCCCTTGGCTCTGGCCTCTCTGTGTGTTTGGGAGTCAGACATCTCCACATCCCAGCCATTCTTTGTCTCACCATGCTTTTCTTACCCTCTTGAGAAGCATAGTTTTAATGCCTCCTGCCTTCCCCAGTGTCAGGCACAGCCAGTCCTGCCCCAACCCAACACAGAGAAGACATTGCATCCAGTCACAACCTCTGACCTGAACCAAGGGCAGGAGGTGGGAAGAAAGTTTTACCTGTGATGCAAAAAGTATTTTTTTAAAAAAATCATTTTATTGGGGGCTCATACATCGTTTCTCACAATACAAAAGTGCAAACCATTTGTTATGCCAATATCAACAGCTATGTTGAGGAAATGACATAATTACACTGCTTAGAATCAAAGAGTTCTGTCTTCATTCAGCCATCCATTTTTGCTATGCTTTCATTTGGAAACCTCTGTTGAGCAACATCTCCGTGTTTGGGTCCTGGTAACAAACAGAGAAATAAAACCAATTGTACTGTATTATTAGTTGAACTATTGTGATTACAAAGTCAAAGGAGACGCTTACCCAAGAAAGTTAAAAAAAGTTTAAGGATTAAGACTTTCAAATATTGCATGTTTATCTCAGGTTCTCTCTGAATTTCTGCTCTGTATAACCAGCATTTTCTGCTTATTCATTTTCCATATGGTCTCAAATGGCTAACCCAGCACTTAAAATTATATAACCTTTCATTTATAGCATCCACCCACAGTTTGGCAACTATCTTTATGCATCTTAGCTTAAATCGTCAGAGAGAATCTCATTGACCTAGCTCGTCTTTCAGCATCCCGTCTTACTACTCATGGAATGCTCACCAGCTACTTACTCATGATTCAAACAGGAATAGTCAGATGGGCCAATGGAAAAGATGGTGCTGTAGAATTGTCTAGTATATTCTGTCCTTGCATTTCCTCCCTCCCACATACGTAGCACCCCCTCCCCCAACGTATCTAAATAAACGATGACTTTTAAAGTTTAATGGTCCTTGCTATCAGGAGCCCTGGTTAAATAATGGTTAAGTACTCAGCTGCTCACCAAAGGTTTGGCATCCCATTATTTCTCAGTGGGAGAAAGAAGTGATGATTTGCTTCTTAAAAGATTTACAAGCAAAAAAAAAGAGAGAAAGATTTACAAGCTGAGAAACTCTGTGCAATAAAGGCAGCTAGGAGTCCAAATTCTACTGGACGGTGCTTAGTTAAGGGTGTAGTCAGTCTGGAGTCAGATCTAGTTTTGATCTTTATTCTGTCATCTTGGTTTTCTGTCTCCTTAAGAAAGTTTCTTTTTTTTTGGGGGGGGGCAATCACTGCCCTCTGGTGGTCATGGGAGCTACCCAGCCTTTCTCCTAGAGAGCTGCCGCTGGATTTGAACCGCGAAGCCCATGGGCCGTAGTCCTGCACTCAACCACTACGCCACCAACGCTCAGCCCCAAGAAAGTTTCTTAAACCTTTCAGTGCCTTGGAATCTTTACTTATAAAATGGGGGGAATGGCAGCAGTGAACTTACAGAGTTGATGTAATAAGTAAGACATGTAAAGGGTTTAGAGAGTATCACAGGTAAGTACATAATCATTGGCAACTATGTTCCCTTCTCTTCCACATTGTCACTTCTACAGGCATGTGTTTATTCAATCTCTTTCCATCAGGAAACAATGGGACGTCACGACCCATTATTGCAGCCAGAGTTGATGTCATCAAAGTTATTTTAGATGCTTATTTTTAATCTCCAAGTGATGTCCATTTTTCCCTACTTGGGTTCCAATAGAAAAATTTAATCAACCTAAAATATCTGAGAAGGAGAAATTTATTACAATAAAGAAAAAATTCGCAATCAAAATTATAACAATGATTTTTACTCCAAAAAGGAAGAACACAGTTTAGAACATGTGCCATGTCTCTCAAGAAAACCTTTTATGCTGACACTGTGAGCTATCCTTTCTTGTCCTTCGAATGGCCAAGTGCTATGTGATAAAATATTGAAAGAGATTTGAGTGATCCATTCTTCCTAAGATCCATTCAAATTGTGCCTGCAAAGGTCAGAACCTGTTAAAACAGGCCTAGGTATTCTCCAACCAGCCATTAGAGGCAGCCAAAGAAAATAGTCACAATAAAAGCTGATACATCCAACAAAGTTCAAATCCCTTTTGACTTGTAGTTACCAAGAATGGAAGCACACAGCCTCTTTCCCAACTGTGTAGAAGCGTCAGCTTCTCCATGTGCTACTTTGCTTTCCGGGCTCTGGACCCATCTCAACGTGTCTAACTGATGCATTAGTTGGGCTTTTGGGGGCAGTAATTGCTCCCCCTTTAAGTTTATACTGAGTTTGAACCAGTTGAGAAGACAGAGGAATACAATATTAGAGTTAACTGTTAGTTTTGACTTGGGTAATGCAAAATTGTTTTCTCTTGCTAAGCTCTAATAGTGGAAAGAGAGACTCAAGCACATGGACCTACAACTACCAGATCCACTAAGACACCATCTTTCCTTTTTCAGCATGAGCAGAACTGAACGTATCCACTCTATGGGCCGATCATTTCAATAACCCAGAAGGCGCAGTCAAGCATGGCCACTTCCTCTCCCTCAATTGGCACCAATCAGATGGTTAATCCCATTGACTTGGGCAGAACCAAAGATACAAAGGGGAGAGCAGAAACAGTTCTGGCCAAATTTTGAATGGGCAAGCAAGAAATCGGAAGATTAGAAGAAGATGGTCTATTGACTTATTTTCTTGACCAGGTAAAATTGCTTCAGCATCTACGACTTCAAACTATTTGTAAAAATCTCTTTCTTGCTTTGATGCTGATAAGAAATGACACTTATCTTCTGCAGGTGAGAGAGAGTATGAGAAAACTGGTAAAAGAAATGACTAGCTAAGGCTGGATTTTTGGGAAAATACAGAAAACTCCTGCAGCACTTCTTGGCCTTTACCAGTCCCCTTAACCCTGGAGTGGAGAACCTTCTTATCTAGCAAAGGCCATTTGGATATTTCAGACATCATCTTCATGCCATACTGATTAAACATTTGATGAACTTACCCCTAATGTGATGACTGGAACGGCTTCTTTTTGGTGAGCTGTATGACATTATCAAGTATTGATGACTTAGCAGGCCTTAAAAGGACATTTCCTACCCCTCTTGTCACTGATAAGGAAAAGTAAAATATCACCCCTTAGTTCCTTCCAAGTGCCTCAGGGTTCTGTAGTAGACATTAGTGGGATATAACTGGATTTGATTCAATATTAAATTGGACAACTTGCTCTTATTAAGATCATCCATATACTTAAGAAGCCCACATGCCTAGGGGACAGGAAACTTTGGTTCCAGTGGAAACTAGTGTATGCATATCATGCATACAGCAGAATTTTAAAGTAGTAGGAGTTCAGAAAGGAAACCAACCCCCCTTTTTTTCTGAAGCCATCAAGGAGGGTTTAATGATGACAAGAACATTGTAGCCTAATTTTGACTACCTGATAAGTTTTAAAGAATTTGACAAAAGAGAGTGGGAATTGCAGGTTATGGAGAAAGAGAGACCAAATCTAAGTTATAGAGGATAGAATGAACAGTGTGTGTGTGTAACTGTTCTCTGTGTATGTGGCTATACACAGATATGTTTTACAAGGAGGGAGTAAGTGGGCAGGAGATATGTGAAGATATCAGGACAGAAAAATCCATATTTTTGCCATGGCTAGAAATAGGAACTTTTCTGTGTCTTTCCTATTTGACCTATCTTGGACATCTATGGGATTGGTAATAAAATTTCAATAGTTAAGAGTAAGTGGATTCCACAAATGCCTTCTCTTAACACACACATACTCTCCACACCCACTTCCAACCACAGAAAATGCTGTATTAATTTGATGCAGGAGTACCTTTCATGATAGCATCTTTCCAAAACACACACAAATGTAGAGTTAGTCTCCTCTTTCTTTCTTTGATGTTTCAACCTCATGGGGCTTATGGGAAACAGCCTATTCTGCAGGCTCTAGGACCCTATTTCCATTTTTCTGCATACTACTTACTTAACATCTACCTTCCCTGCTCCAAGCTTCAATTCTCTTCTCCCTGTGAAACACATCTTCTAGGCTTCATCTGAAGAAATAAAAGCTATGCTGCATATCTTCAAGTAGGTCACTTACACACCCTCCACCCCACCTCCGACGTAATAATATCACTGGTAACATCCGGGTGTCAGTGAGGAGGCTTCAAAAATTTCATGGACAAATGGAATCAAAAGACTCCATATCTCTGAATGCTGTTCTTGAAAAGCACATTGACTGTTGAGAAGCTGAACCCTGTGGTACAGACCATAAATGATATTAGTTTTCAGAGGTAGGAGACACCAGGGTAGAATAAAGTCCTTAGGGCTAGCTTGGTGGGGAAGTACAGTCTGTCCTGAGGAGAACCCTGATGATAGTTGTTTTAAAAAAAGGACAACAGGGCCGATGATGAGGATTTTGATGGAGCCCTATTTATGGTGCCCTATACATTTATGGTGCCCTATTGGGAGAAATCTGTACAGGTGAGACTGGAATTCCTTCAACATTTTTGACTAAGAGACTTTGAGTTTTAATGGTATCTGAAGAAGGTTACCACCTTCTCTCATTTCCCATTCCCTCCTAGGCTCGCCATATCGCCAATATCAAACTGCAAAGAGCTCTTTCAGTAAAGAAAAACTCCTAATCTTCACCTTTTTCCAAGCTGTTGGAGACCTGCACCATCTCTTCTTCTTGCCTCTCCTGGAATTTTTTGCCCCCACCCTGGCTGATAGGTTCTCTTGCTGTCAGAGGGCAAGACTCATTGGCTGTGTATCTTTATGAAAAGTGAGATCCTGACTCCATTAAGTGGCGCTTTGGTGGGGAAGGAGGTGTGGTCAGTGTGGCTTTAGGAGATGATGGTGTTAAGTCAAGCAGGTAATTCCCAACCCATCAACCTCAGCTCTAAAACAAGTCTGGTAATTTTTTAAGAGAACATTTTAATGATGAAATGATCATCTTTGAGATTCTTTTGCAAGTAATTGAGTAAAATTCCCTGGTGAAAAATGTCTGGCGTCAAGTTCTTGAAAATGCTTCCTCCTCTTTTGTTCTCTAATGGACAGAAGCACAAACAGTCTCTAATCACATGTAACACAACCCTCCTTCCCAGGCTGTAATTATGGTGTGGACCCGGAGAGATGTTAGTTAAGAACTCTCTCAACCTGTCCATTAAAAGAGTTGGAGTTATGTGGGAGCTATGTATGTGCCTGTGTGTGTTGTGTGTGTGTGTGTTTTCTTCCTTTCATTTTCTTTCTTTATTTTCTCTGAAAGAGTTCAGATCACAACCGTTTCCAGTGAAGCTGAAACTTTGACATAGATTGTCAGCAGGGGAGTGAATTATAGTCAACCAAGTTCACAACACTTAAAAACCAAATAAACGCTGCTTCCATGTGGAGGGAGACCTCCCATATTTCCCTCCGGACCTTTCTGTTTTCAAGCTTCCTGCTAATTCAGGGACTAGGCTCATACTTGAGTTCCAGTTGTGAGGGAAAACAGAGGGGATTGGGCCCTCACTTGGAAGCGACAGGGAAATGCTCCAGGATTTTCATGCCTAGCTATGGAATTAACGTCTTACCCTCCCCTTTTCTTCACTGTTCTCTTTTTGACTACCAGCAATCATCAACATGGGGTAATGCCAGGTTTTCCAATGAAATGTTCCCCAGAGAGAGAGAGAGAGAGAGAGAGAGAGAGAGAGAGAGAGAGAGAGAGAATAAGGCACTCTGAATGCCAAGAATTATTTTTCAAAAGCATTTCTCCTTCTGTTTCTTTTTGATTAAAATTGCTTCTCTTCTAGTCTCAAATGGGGAACTGGTACACTTTAAAAAGAAAATGGTGGAGAGGACAGGCTGGAAGGGGTGCCCTGAACAGTACTACTCAATGGTCACTCTCAGTCTCCGTGTCTCTCAGTTAAGCTGTGGAAAGCTGAAAGGTGCCCGTACAACAGTAAAGTTCTCATAGTGCATGAAACAAAGGATAGCTCATGAGAGGTGTAAAGGACCCCCTCAGCCCTTTCTGACTCAGAAAATCTCAAGTCTCTCCAGACCTCACTGAATGAAGTATAAACTCCTGTTTTGGGCCAAACAAAAAAGAATCTAGGCCATAGTTCCTATCTGTCTTCCCAGCCTCTCATTCCACTGCTCCCCTATGCAGGTTTTCCTTATGTGTCTCCAACACGAATTTCTGGGGACTTTCTGGCTGCCAGCGACATGGCGGGTGATTCCTTGGGCTGCTATGCAGGTCAGCAGTTCGAAAGGACCAGCTGCTCCTTGGAAGAGAGATGAAGCTATCTGCTCCTATGGAGACTTGATGTCCTAGAACCCCACAGGGGCAGTTCTACTCTGCCCTCTAGGCTTGCCGTCAGTTGCAACAAACTCAATGACAGTGAAAGGACCTCTCACCAAATACCTTTGTTCCTGCAGCTCTGCGTGCCTGCAATGCTTTTTTCTCCTACCCCCACCCACTGAGCGCTCCTGTCGCCTGCCTCTTGGTGAGGCCCATTTCAAAACTTTTTCATGGAAGCATTTCCAATTCAACCAACTCTCACTCCCATCTCTCCTCTGTTCCCTTATAGTACACGATTGCATGCCCTTGGAGAGTACCTGTGCACCTGTGTTGATGTCTTTTCTGTCTTGCAAGGTTTATGGGTGACTCACATTTATACTACTAGTACAACAAGGTCCAAAGTCCTTGGTGAAGTCTCCAGGGTGATGGGCCATTTCTCTCTTTTTGCCCCCTACATGCGGAATTGTTCTGATAACCTTTAACTTTGAATGGTTCTGTTAAAACAGAGCTCTGATTCTAATGAGTAATGAGCAGGGAAACCTCCAGCCTCCTCTGAATGGCATCAGGATCTGAACATACCTCTTAACAACACCTTTAAAAATGTTATATATACATACATACGTATATATGTATATATATATATCACACAAAATCCCCAACAAACTAAATCAACCTCCCGGTCATAAAATAGAATACGACTCATAACAGTCTATACAAGGTCCCAAGACTATAAATCTTATGGGAGTAGATAGCCTTCTCTTTTTCCTGAGGAGTAGTTGATGGTTTTGAATGATTGACCTTTTGTCTCCCCCACAGCACTTCAGTGATTTTCCCGTGTGCATCCCAGTGATCCCAATCACATTTATCATATTGTATAGCCATCATCCTTGCCAAAATTCCCATCAACACAAACAGAAGCTCAAGGCTTCCTAACCAACAAATCCCCCTTTCTGCTTTCTTTAGCCCGTGGTAAACACACGTGAACTTGTGATCTTTGCCAGCAATTTGTCAGATTTTGACCAGAGAAGTAGGCTTCTTATTCCCCAGCGAGGGTCACATCTTACATATAAAATATAACCCGCAAAGAGATAACAAGTCATTTTAATTTGCACTGGGTGCAAATGACTGATATAAATTATTCGTTAAGAACACCTTTTGATGGCGACCATGACTCCGGAGGAGAAGACAAAGAGGGAGCAGAGGAAGTTCAGAATCTGGGGGCATGGATGAATAAATTAGACTCTTCACAATTGAGCCTTGGGCCTGGTTGGATGGGAAATTCTTTAAAAGTCTTAAGAACTTAAATCTATTCTGTTCATTCTCCAGTTTCAGCAAGTACTGCATTCTCAGGGCAGACCTTTACTGGGTGCTACACAGGTCATGAGCAACTATGTTGAAAAGGTCTCTCTGATCTTCCATCTCCTGTTTCACTCATTGCAGAATCTGGCTTGGGGTAAATGGTTAAGCCTTTGACTATTAGCTGAGAGGTCAGCCGTTTGACCTTACCCACACATGACCTTCCGGACGGTCATGCCTTTGAAAATGTCATAAGGCAGTTATACTCTGCACACATAGGCGTATCCCCAATTGCAGTGGTTCTCAACCTGTGGGTCGTGACCCCTTTGGGGATCAGATGACCCTTTCACAGGGGTAGCCTAAGACCATCGGAAAACACATATTTCTGATGGTCTTAGACTGAAGTCTTCAGGTGGATCTGCCCACATGCAGATATGCCCACATATGAGTGAGTGCCCAGTGTGAAGACTATTACCCATGCTACACCATGCTTCAAGACAAAATTTCATTTCTTTGTCATTAGCAATAAATATATCACAATATATAATTACATATTGTTTTTGTCATTAATCACTATGCTTCAATGATGTTCAACAGGTAACAATGCAAATACATCCTGCATATCAGATATTTACACGATAATTCAGAACAATAGCAAAATTATAGTGATGAAGCAGAAACGACAATAATTTTATGGTTGGGGGTGTCACCACAACATGAGGAGCTGTACGAAAGGGTGGCAGCATTAGGAAGGGTGAGAACCACTGTTCAATTGGAATATACTCCACATCAACTAATAGCAACCACTTCGTTCATTGACTTGACAGCTTTAGGCGATAGAAAACTGAAAAATACCTCAACCATTTATAACCTTAGTGACTTTATTTTTACTTTTGAAAGAAGTTTAAGTCAGTGCATGGGTGAAAGAAGAAAGTTTTAGACCACTTGGTACCCAACAGGAGAGAGAAAAACAAAATTTCATTTTTCTTTTAGTTAACTGACGTCTCCAAACTCTCTCTCCCCCTGCCAAGATATCTCCAGCCCCCATGTACCACCAGTTCATCATCTGTCTGCTTGTCCTCATTGGCTGTGCTTCCTCTTGTCAAGCTCCCTGCCCCAATTTAATTTCAAATTGAACTCCCGCCCACTTTTTTTTTTGTTCTAACCCAAAGGAGATGGAGAACAGCTGGTCACCATCTTCCTTATGATAACCATTCATATGGTGTAATTTTAGCCCTTAAATTAATGGCAGTGTGTTGGGTGCATTCCATCCCAGACACATTTTAATCGATGCTTTTAACATATGGAGAGCTGAAGGAGAGACAACAATTGCCCTCTGGTGTTTGGACACAGCCTAGGTTTGAGCGAGGTTGAACCTCTTAACAAAGCTGCACTCCTCTGCTTAGACAGAGAAGACAAGAGCATTTACACAGCACACCTGGTCAAAACAGAGAATGAGCAATACCAAGGTCAGATCCTCAGAAGATGGACTGCCCGGATAACCGCAGGTACTACCGAATGGTACTGCTCCACGGGGTTTTGACTATAATCTTCATGGAACTAGATCAAAGGACATTGTGGAGTTCCTGAATAGGGTCAAGCAGACAAGTTTGAGGTTAATAGCTGATTGCAAACCAATGCCATCATCCAGGGACACTGTACTACCAGAAATTCGGCTTGTTCTCCTGGGCTCAATAATGTACTGGTGTTGTGTTGTCTGTTAGGTGCTATTTTGTAAAGCCAACCCACTGTGACTCTATGCACAACGAACAAATCCAAACACTGCTTGGTCTTGCACCATCCTCACAGCTGTCCCTTGAGCCCATTGCTGCAAACACTGTCAATCCCTATCATTGAGGCTCTTCCTCTTTCGTTTGCTTCCCCTTTTATCAAATATGGTGTACCTCTCCAGGGACTTGTCTCTCTTGCCCACAAGTACACAGCATGTGAGGCAAAGTCTTGTCATACTTATCTCTGAGGCACATTCTCTCTGTACTTCTTCCAAGACAGATCTGGCTTATCCTTTTGGCAATCTGTGGTACTTTCAGTATTTCACCACCACAATTCAAAGGCATCATTTCTTCTTGGGTTTTTTTTTATTCACTGTTTAGTGTACGAAGCTAATCATATTGCTGCTCCCAGGTATGAGTGCTCACCCTACTGGGGTGCATCTTTGCTCACAAGACAGGAGAAAACTGCGTTAGTGGATCTGGGTTATTCACAGAAAACGACTCATAATCTGAGACAGTATTAAGAAAGGGGGTGTGAGGCTTAGGAAAGAACAATGTTCTTTTTATCTAGTTCCGCAAGCTTGCCACCTTAGAATTCTTTTGTTCTCCTATCTTCACATTGAATTATTATTTTCCCCCTAACTCAACATTTTAAGACTAAATGATTCAACTGTTTACAAGGCTCCTTTTGATTTGCCCAAACCGTCTTCCTTTCTCTCCTCCTTTCCATTTATATATATATATATATATATATATATATATTTCCCTATTCACTCTTGGCCACTCTAAGCAGACTGAAAATATGAGGAACTTTTTTTTCTTGCATCTATAGTTGGAACCCCAGGAGCAGACAATATCTGCCCCAAGTCTGTCACATAGATGCATGTCAAAGTTTTTTTAGCAACTCTTTCCAGAATTATCTCTGTCTTCCCTGCAGCCACAACCTTAAACCAGGTTTATATTATTGTGGTCCAAGACTTCTGCCGAAACTTCTTAAACAGTCTCTTCATCTCTGGGATTTGTTAAAGATTTGTCAAAGATATTTCTATCCCTGTCTCTCTTTTTTTGACCCCCCACTATTTCTCCTGTGCTATCAATCTTTGGTGTTAGGTGTTCATCATGTTGCTGTTGCTTTCCTGTCCTAGGTATGGAGTATAGAATTTGTATTCCAGCTCTGCCAGGTACTAGCTGAATGATGTAGGCAAAGTTACTGAATTCCATAGTGACTCAATTTCCTCACTTATACAGTAAAGAGACTGAAGGTTGACTTACTCAACCACTCAATTATGGTTGGCTGACTGATGAAAATTCTTCAAAGGGTATTCATGCCCTATTTCCTGGGACCTACAAATTTCATCTTATATGAAAACAAACCACAACAAAAGCAATTTGAGTGTGTGGTTCAGAATTCTTAGAAGAGAAGATTATCCTGAAATACCCTGATGGATTTTATCCATGTATCCTTATTAAAGGAAGGCAGAGGTAGATTATAGACAGATGAGGAGGAGACAAAGTGACCATGGAGAGAATGACATAGTTTCACCACAAGCCAAGGAATGCTGGCAGCACCAGAAGCTGGATGTGGCAAGGAATGATTCCATCCTAGAACTTCTGAAGAAAATGCAGGCCTGCCAACACCTCGATTCCAGCTTGGGAAAGCTGAGTCAGACTGGTATCCAGGACCGGGAGTGAATATAGTTCCTTTGTTTTAAGCAAGCTTGTGATACCATATACACTTGTGTATAAGCTGAAATTTTCAACACATTTTTAATCTAGTTTTGTGGTAAAATTAGGTTCCTCAGCTGATATTCAGGTAGTTTTATACTCGAATATATGTGGTAATTTGTTAAACTTAGCCACATGAAACTAATAGTACTAGCTTTCCTTATGTAATATCTGCCTTCTAAAGGTTTTTGATTCCTCAAGGATAAACTCAAATACCATTCTTTATGAAGATATATGTTGGATCGGCTAATGAAACTTCTTTCTCTGTTTCATTACTTTTTAGCAGACCTATACCTACTCTTCTTATTTTTGGCTTTCATTATAAATTCTTAGGGATAGAGTTTGAGTGTCACTGTATATTTCAGTCCTCTGCTGTGGCGGTCATGTGTTTTGGTGTCAATTTCATGATTAGGCATGTAGGGGTGGGGTCTCACCTGTCAATCTGGAGATAGTCAATGTGACCTCTGTGTGGGTATGGATCTCTCTGGGAATTCTGGGAAATCTGGCGATATTTCTCCATGAAGGTGAGAGACTATAGGCTCAGTCTCTTGGAGATGGACTAGCAGAGAAGACAAGATGACAGCATGATAATAGACTCTGAGTCCTGGAGGAGCCAGAGAAGAAGCCACATGGACTGATCCTGATGGAACCAGGCCTCTGGGACCAGAGAAGCCACATGGAGACTCCTGCCAGTGCTGAGACACTTGGAAGGCCACAAAGAGACCCCTGACAGCACTGAGATGCTTCTACCACCACTGGATATACAATCATCCACTGGGCTGTGATTGTCCTGGCATAAGAGCATGTGTCTCATGGTCTGAAAAAGACTTTAGAGATTGATATCAGACATAGGGGCTAATATCAAGCTTATGGGCTTGGATTGGACTGGATTGGGATGCTTTCTCAGTATTCCATTCCTCTTGTATACAAACCTCTTCTTTATATGCATATGTGAGATTATGAATTTGTTTCTCTAGTCTACCTGGACTAATAAATCTGTTTTATGATACCTCCTTTCATGCCCTCCTTGTAGCTGGCTCTCAAAACTAAGTGTAGACATTTTCCTAGGTGGCAGTACCCCCTTGGATAGGGGTGTGAACATCAGAAAGGGGAGGCAGAGAAAGACCAGAGCCATGACTAGAGGCTCTGAGATTAGTCAGTGACTTTAGTTAACAAGTTTCAAATATAGCTCCCATCTATAACAGGAGAACGAGACAGCACAGAGCTGGCAAGATGCCAATTGAGATGTTTCCACGAACAGATGCAACAATGGAAGTAGTCAATAGTCAATGCCAAGAAATTCGAAAGACAGATACCTGGCCAAGGGACTCAAGGAGATCCTTATTTCTGGCCATTTCAGAAGAAGATCATTCAGCAGGATGAGGAAATTGTCAAACATTATCACAAATATCACACACAAATAGAATTTTTAAAAAGATCATTTAAAAGACTATTGCAGCAGCAGCCTGACAGAAAACCCACCAGAGATTCAAGCCAGATTCAGAAGAAGACGGGAATGAGGGCTTCAACTAAAGTGGGTCCGAGGCTTCCTCTGAGTTGGAATCAAGTTAATCACAGTGAGTTTAGTTTTTGTGGGTTTTATTCCTTTTTCCTTCTTTGCTGAAATCAGAGAATATAAGAAATATGTGGGCTGAGCCCCGGCGGCGTAGTGGTTGTGCGCGGGACTGCGGCCCACTGGGACGGAGGTTCAATTCCAGCAGTGGGGCTGGGCCTCCAACTCCCACCACCGGAGAGCTTTGATGCCCGCCCCCCCCCCCAAAAAAAAAAAAAAGAATCTGCACATGGAACAAGAGGGAGCCGTTTGGATAGAACAAGGGGTGGTGGCTAGTTTAAAATTGGGAAAGGTGTAAGTTAAGGATGTACACATTCATCATACTTCTTCCGTCCCTAAAACTTACTGGCTGTTCTTCCCTGATCTGAAAAGTTGCTGTGCAACGGAATCATCCAGATGGCAGTACGCTTGCTTGTTTTTGGAGATTCACTGGGTATATTGTGCAAACAAGTGAACAACGTGGACCTTATGAAGAAGGTTGTGGTAGCAAGGCTGGAGGAAAGCTCACGAACAACCTGCGTGATGTAGATGACCCAACCTTTCTTGCTGAAAGTGCAGAGACCTCAAAGCTTTTGCTGACAAAGATCAAATATGACAGTTTCCAGTACAGCTCACACCTCAACATAAAAGAAACAAACAATCTTCACCAGAGGACCAAGAGACGCCATCATGGCAAGCAGAAAAGATTGAGGCTGTCAAAGACTTCATTTTACTTGAACCCACAATCAATGCCCAGAGACGGGGCCGCCAAGAACGAAATACTACCTATATGACGTTGGGCCAACCTGCCACAACAGACCTCTTTAACATGTCAGGAACAATGCTGCCACTTTGAGGGCTGAGGTACATCGGACTCATGCCAGGGTGTTTTCAATCACCTCACAGGCATGGAGAAACTGGCTACTGAATGAGGACGACCCAACCAGAATGGATGCATTTGATTTATGGTGTTGGTGGAGAGTACTGGATACACATGGACTGCCAGGGGGACAAACATCATCTTAGAAGAAGTACAGCCAGCATGCTCCAGAAAAGCAAGACTGGTGAGACTTTCTTTCCCTAGTTTGGACACGTGATCAGGAAAGACCAATTCCTGGTAGGGGACATCATAGTTGGTAGACAGTCAGCTGATAGAAAGGTAGACTTTCCACAAGATAAACTGACCCAGCGGCTGCAGCAAAGGGCTTGGGTCAAGCCGCCACGAAGAGAATGGCCCAAGATCTGATAGTGTTACATTCTACTGTACGTTGTTGTGGGGGGATCAAGACGGGTTTGATGACCCCGAACCACAACACAGGTTTGGAAGGTGCACGTATCGTCAACGTGACCAAGGAACTGTGCTAAAGACACTGTACAGATCCTTTCTGTTTCTCTTCAGTTGCTTTCCAGTGGATCTGGATACATGACAGCCCTGCCCGTGTCAGGGAGGAAACCCACTGCATCGGATCCTCAATGCCTTGTCTTTGGAAGGAGATCTCCAGGCCTTGCATCAGAGAGTGCCTCTGGGTTGACTTGAGCCACCCACGTACAACAAGGGTGAACAGCTGAGTGTGTCAATAGTTTGCACACCCGGGGATAGGAAGGGGGGTAGAAATAGCCTTGGCACTCTATGAGCTCGCGTCGTCTGACAGAAGGATGAAAAGAAAAAACAACCATTGGCATGTGGTATTCTATTGCAATACCTGCTGTCGTGGAGGCATGCCAGGAACACAGTCTGTCTGGATGAGGGAAAAGCTCTAAGAATAGGATTGCTTGAGGTGAGCCTTAAAGAATGAAGAGACATAAGAGTGAGAGTGAGAACTCAGGACCAATCCCTCCCAATATCCCCCAGCCCTCCCCCCCCCCCACCCCCAACCAAATGACTTAATACTCTTTCTCTGGGGACAGAACAATGGCCAAGTTCAAAATTGTTTTCTAATTTGTATTTCAAAGTCATCCCCTTGATACCCTCTTTGTGATAGGGGGAGCGCCTGGTTCCATCTCCAGACATCTGTAAACACATAGGTGAGGCTTTCCCATAGAGTCATGGCAGCGCTGTGGGGGCAGAAAGGTTCTCCCGAGGCCAGCCCCCACTTTGAACCCCAGCCATGGCCTGCTTCAGAGCTGCTGGTTTGGGAGACAGCTTTCACAGGCTGGGCTCCAGCTGGTGTGCTTCTGTTTTGCTGGCGAGACAAAAGGGTGAGGGGTCTGAGGTCTGGGAAGGTGGGAAAGGAAGGCGGGCATAGGAGGGGCTGGGTGTCGGGAGACTGACTAATTGCTTTGTTCTGTGGAGGGAGGCCTTTCAGCAACCACAACAGCTACTTGAAGGCCCATTGCTTAAGTGCTTTTCATCATCATTACCTCCTGTCATTAGTCCCATCAGCGACTTCCATCAGCTCATTGCTAGTCAGGGGCCATGGCCTGTCACAAACTCCCCCTTGTTTGCAGCTATCTCGCTCTGCCTTCATCCGGAGCCAGACCCTGTTCCTTTAAGCTCTTTTTTTTTCCCCTGGCCATTGGTGCCCAACCTGTTCCTATATTTCCTGGGTCCATCTGTTACAGGGTCTGCTGGAGGTTGCCCCTGGCCATTTGTGCTCTGCCTGTCCGCCGGATGAGAAGTTATATCTGTGCCTGTCCTGGGCGGACCACTCCCTGGGTGACCCCATCCTGTCCTGTGATGAGTTCTGCATCTCAATTCCCTTTGACTCCTGCAGTGCCCTGGTCTCCTGGAGGAGGGCTCCTTTCTCTAGGGACCCTGGAAGACTCAGTCTTTCTTTCTTTCTTTGTTTAGTCTTCAGGAGTTCATGGCTATTGAGGCCAGTGGGACTCCTGGTGCCACACTGTGTGTGAGAGTAAAGGCAGTAAAGCCATGTTCCCCTGGGCTTTCAAGAGCTGTTTTTGTTTTTTGGGGGGCAGATCGCCAGTTCTTCCTCTCAAGATACCTCTCCGTGCATGCAGTCCTCCAGTCTATGGATTCCATGGTGACCGCTGAGCCCCTTAACCACCCCCTCCTCTTCTCCTGTCAGGGACACCTTCATCCTCATAATCACAGACTATGCCAGGTCAGCAGCTGATTAGACCGAGAGGTCACAGTGTCTGAAAAAGAGCAGAATGTAGGCAGTTCTACAGCAATCTCCACATTCTTTCTTCATTCAATTCTCGCCACCCTCCCACACCCATATCCCTGATAGCCATACACTAATTATTGTCTCTATACCCATCCTGTTTTCTAAAACAACACTTTGTTTTAACTGCTGATATTTCCTTAATTTTTGCCCTGTGTACCATCAGGACAAGATGGGTTACACCATGGCAGCAAACTGCTTAGAACAAAATTTAAAAAGCAAACCACTTGCCGTTGCTGCAATTCTAATTCATGACAGCCTCGTGTGTGCCAAGCAGAACTGTATCATGTTTTGTGAAGCAGAAGCAGATTGGCTAACCTTTCTTCTGAGGTACCTACCTCCAGGTAGTTATGAACTGGCAACCTTCTGACTAGGAATCAAGCACTTAACTATTTGTGTCACCTAGGAAATCCAAGTATTTGTTTCTCCCTTCAGATTATTAAATCCATATCTTTGGTTGATTGGGACTCCATTCATTTCTACTCCAGAAGTCAGGCTGAAGGACTATCCCCTGGCTGGAATGCACTTGGTAGTGATGTCAGAGGAAAAAACGGGACGGCAGGTCACCAACGGGCTCTAAAAGGCTAGGCTTAGAGACTTCCCGTGACTCTTACCTACGTTTCCACGGCTAAAGTCAGTCTCCTGGTCACTCCTGAGGTCAATTGTAAGTCTGTGGAGAGAGGGGAACTAAAGGGAAGGAGTCAGGAGATTTTGCAGAGTAACACAATCTGCCCAAAGTTGTAAATGGGGCTGCAATTGATTTGAATGTTCTTGAAATGCACTGTTTTGAGGCTCATCCCATTCACACTTGCTCAGGGATAGATTTGTTTTTTGTCAGTTTGGATGAACTCCTGTGTTGCCTAAAATTTCCAAACACACGTTGACTGAGTGAGACATGCTTATTGCTGGAATTCCCGGAAGATAAATAACTTGGTTATTTATATGCCTAAAAGTCTTTAGTCTCAACATTCCTCTCTTTCATTTCCATTTTGGCGTAATTGCTTTTGTAATATTATTTTTGATAATGTGGCATTTCTTAGGAATATAGCAATTGTGTTCTAGAAGAAAATAATGTCCTTCTTGTTGCTCAGAAACCTGAGCCGCAATATTTCTGGTGGCGGTGCCGGTGCTGGTGTCCAGAAAGGGGAAGAGGACAGGCAGCGGAAGGGAAGCTATGCGTTTAATTTCCCTGCTTACTCATGTCTTTGCTGCTCTAAGACGGCGACCTTTGCTTTGGTTCTGCTCGAATCCAGAGCTTTCTATTTATTGCACCCTGTTATTAGCTCGTCACTACCTGGAACGCAGCGTCTATTCGGTTCTCATTTCTTAGTTCCTCCTGGTTTTATTTGAATACCTGTCCCAATTTTATTAAGCTATTTTTTTCAAAACCATTTTATTGCGAGTTAAAACAGATATCATATTATTCTATCGTTCAATCACAGCAAGCAGTATTACACAAATGCCACCACAATCAGTTTCAAGCATTCTTTTCCTTCCCGAATTTCTTGACATAGGCTCCCTTTTATCCTCCCGATACCCCTTCCCCCAACCCATAAACCTTTATTCTACTTGCTGTCCCTACAGATTCATCATTCCTAGCTTTCATATACTGAAAAATATATATATAGTAAAAAATCAAAAGGGTGACCCGTAATGATGTAACATATTTGAGATAAACCCCAATATGAACAAACAAAAATAAAAAAATACAGAAAATGTTGAAAACCAGGTCAGGCCTAATGGGCCTCAGAGGAGGGAACTGACTGACAGGCTTTAACTGTTCAAGTCAGGCTTATCATTTTGATCTTCTATATGGCCTTTAAATAAATTTCTTAAATTGAATAGATTGGAAGTAAGAATTACATGATTTCTCTCTTTTTTCTCAGGTAAGAATCTTGATTCTTATCTACAAAAGCAGATATCTACATTTTATCCTGGATTATAATCCAATGAAGTACAAATGTTTTTTATTGTTAGGGGTTGGGAGAATGCTGAGTAATTTTTATCCTGAAATTGGAACCTGGCTAACTATTTCTAAAGCTTATACCTTTCATTTGTCATTATATATATATACATATACATATATATGTATATGTATGACTTCCATTGAGTCAATTCCACTTTATAGTGACCCTGAACTGCCCCTGTGGCTTTCTGAGGCTATAAATCTTTAGCGGAACAGAAAGCCTCAGTTTTCTCTTGCAGGGCAGCCAGTGGGCTTGAACTATTATTTTTTAGGTTAAGAGTCAAACAAGTAACCCACTATCTGCCAGCAGAGATCCTGCCATTGGCCCTAGTTTGCTCCTTTTGATCCCGCTGGCGACTATGCAATCCGAATGCGAAGGTCTGCCGTTGGAAACTCCTTCTTTTTCCTTCTTCCGTTATCACCTCCCCAAACATTTGCTTGCGCTGCCCACATTCTACCCATCTGGGTTTTGAGGGGTAGGTGGGATTTGGCAGAGAAGACTGAGAGGGAGGGTGGTTTGAGGGAAATCCCAGTCAATTGCAAATTGCCTTGCTATTTGTGGCTTAGTGGTATGGAAACCATGAGAAATATGAGAAGCCCTGACAAAGGAATGACTTCTTTCTCTGATCTTTCTGGCTGAGTTGAGGATCAAGAGGCCAGATCCTGATGTTGGCAGGTGGCCAATCCAACATTCAACCTTGCTTTAGATAGAGATAAAGTTTAGCTAGGACTAGGTCACTGCTTCTCAAAATGGCTAATACTGCTCCCTGGTGGATGCTGGGATAATTCAACTCACTGCCACCTGTGGTTTCCAATGTATGACCCCTGTGGTATAGGTGAGACTGGCTCCTCTTGGTTTCTTGGCCTATGTCCAGGGGACTAGAAAGCCCTGTTTTTCTTTCTGGAAGGGCTTGGGAGTTTCCAACTGCAAACCTTGTGCTTAGCAGCCAAACATATTACCACAGTGCAATGAAGCTCCAGGGGATGTCTGGGGTGCTGCAGAAGCAGATACCTACACTTTATCCTGGAGGAAGGGCTATAGTACAAAGTTTCCATTGTTGGGGGTGGTTGGGCAGTGGTGCTGAGTAGTTTTTTGTTGTTTTTTCTTTCTGGAAAAGGGTCAGTAGGCCAAATAAGTTTGGGAACCTATCCACTAGAGTGAATGACTTTGTTAGTCAATATAAATAGCAGGACTTGAATAAGAAGACTTCTACTTACTTAGATGATAATGAGTCTGCTACAGTTCATTTATTGTCTCATTGATTGCCTTGTTTCCAAACCATGAGTTGGAGGTCAGCACAGAATTCTAAGGGCTGGGTGAGCAGGCACAGACTTGGTGGACCTCATCTGAGAATGCCTGGGGTCTAGGATGCCTGCAAGTTCAAGGTGTTCCATATTCTCTTCAGAAGGTGTCAGACTGCTAGGCCCTTATCTCAGTTTCCCAGTGTGGCTGTCATAGAAACACTATAAGTGGGCTGCTTTAACAAATGGCCATTCATTTTCTCACAGTGTAGGAGGCTTAAAGTTTCAAGTCAGGGCACCAGCTCTATGGAAAAACTTTCCTCTCTGTGTTGGCTCTGAAGAAAGATCTTTGTCCCTTTTAGTTTCTACTGCTTGATTTTTCTGTAGGTCTCCATGTGGCACCAACCATTCTATCCTCTGACTGAGCTTGCTTCTCTCTGCATCTAAGGATTCAAAAGTCATTATGTTTTAGGAACACCCTGAACTGACATAATCTCATTATCATCAAAAGGGGAATCTTAGTTCCTTTTGTGATTACCTATATAGGAAGAAAGGTTAAAATTCCAACACACATGACCTTGAGGGTGGTGGTCATCTCCTACCTTCTGTTCACATGGCATTTGGTAACTTCACAAAGACCTTGAACATTCATTCCCTTGGTCAGGATGGCACAGCTGCTGACTCTTTTTCACAGATTTATTAATCTATATTTATTAATCCTACACTTGCAAAGCCCTGGGTGATCCAGAGATGGCAATGCCTTCATCCTTGCCTTTGTGAAATTCTACACTTTGAGAAATAGATATGTAAATACTGAAAACCAGCCGTAAAAATACAACCTGATAATGCCTGTAAAAAACACAGTACATGGTGTTAGGGATACACCCAGTAAACATGCACTTTGAGTACTGTTATTGCTGTCAGTACTGTTATTAAGCGCTACCAGAGGTGTGCTCCATCTACTGCAGAATCACAAGGGGAAGTGTGTACCTGGGGTGTTAAAGGAAGATTTGAGACCCTCAAGATGAGGGCAGGCTTCATAGAAAAAATGGTTTTTGACCAAAGTCCTAAAAGAAGAACCTTAAATGAGCAAGCTGGAGATTGGGGCCTGAGTGAGGAAGCAGAGAAGGTAAAGAAGACCATCCCTATCCATCCTTATGCAGGAGATAATCCACTCCTTGCCGGAGCACACAGGCCAGTGTGTGTGTGTGTGTGTGTGTGTGTGTGTGTGTGTGTAGTTTGACTGAGTTCAACAGTAAGGCCCAGCAATAAGTGATTGAAGGGACTCTTTTATTGTTTGACTCATTTGGATTTTGTTCTGTAGGAACAAAAGACTTTCCCTATGTTTCCATCACATTATCACTTCAGAAAGCTAACTCTCCCCCAGGTTAATTACATATTCTTGCACCACTGATAAAAACAATAACAAACATCTCCAAGTCCCATTTTTTTCACGTATCTTCTGTAAAGGAGCTCTGTCAGGTAAAAACTGGACTGCTCATGACAAGACAAATCCACCAGGTACCCCAAGGGGGAATGATGAGGCTCTCCTGGTCCTGTGAAGGAACACTAAAGAAGAGCTCCAGGAGTCCAAATCAGAGCCCCAGTTGGATACTAGTTTACATGATGGTTGATAACCAAAAGATCAGCAGTTTGAAACCACCAGCAGATCCTCATGAAAATAATGAGACTTTGTACTCCTATAGGGTTTCCTTTGAGTCAGAATTACTCAATGGCAGGCAGTGAGTCCGGCATTTGGATGTCTCTGAATCAGCTTGATGTCATTGGGTTTGAGGTTCCCCTTGGATTAATGGTGAGTAGGGAAAAAGCTATTGTGAGCAGGAAAGATGAGAAAACCAAGACTTGTAGAGTGATGCAGGCATCAAAAATGAGAAAGACAAGGTTAGTGGACTTCTTTTCCAGGATGTTTCCTTAAACACACACTATCAACTGCCTCTACATTGCAGTGTCTTCGATCCTCCCCCCGCCCCTGCAAACCACCTCTATAGACTAACTGCTCTGACTTCCCTTGAGGACCCTCAAGTTGTCAACATCTTTTACTTGTCAACTTCAGCTGCTTCTCCTTCAGGAAGCCTTCTTGATTAGTTTTCTACTCTTTGTAACAAATTGCCACAAACATAATGGTAGACAGCAACACGTATCTATTCTCTCCTTTTCTGTTCGTCCCAAGGCCAGGGGAAGTTGGGGGTGGGTTATGCTTTGCTCAGAGTGCACGAGACTGAAATCAAGGTGTCACCCAGGCTATGTTCCTTTCTGGGGCCCAAAGTCCTCTTTCAACAGCTCACAAGGCTCTTCCCAGCTCACATGGTTATTGGTTCCATGCTGTTCTAGGACTGTTTCCTTGCCGGCTCTCAGTCAGCTCTGAGAGGTGGCCTCCCTTTTCCTGCTTTGTGGCCCTGCCCACGCATATATACAATATAGCAGTTTGCTCCAAGATAAATAGGACAGCATCTGTTATAGTTTTTGAATCTGCCTGACTTGTCTCTGATCTCCCAACTCTTTGAAAGTACCTTAGCAGCGTACATCAGACCCCATCCCACTCAACAGCAGGGGATTATGTAGTACATGAATTCTGTGGGGTGGAAGTCCTGGGGCTGTCTTGGCATCCTGCCTCCCACACTTTCCATTCATGCTGTTGCCCACTATTAAGTCATACCACACACAAGAGAAGGAAGCACTGCTCAGTATTGGGCCATCGCCATGAATAGTTGTAGATGAAACTATTGTGATCATAGGGTTTTGATGGGCGGATTTTTGAAAGCAAATGCCCAGACCTTTATTCCTACTTCTTCGTACTCTAAAAGCTCTTTGAAAACCTGTGCATAATTGTAGCAACACACAAGTCTCCAGCAGCAGGTGATTAGTGCTTATGCATGAGGCACATTTGCTGGGAATTAGACCAGGGCTTCCTACATGGAAGACGAGAATGCTGTCATGGAACCGTTAATTCCTCTTTACAATGTATATGACCTGACTGAAAACCAAACCCACTACCCTTGGGTTGATGCTAACTTTATGGATAGCAACCCTACAGGACAAAACAGAACTACTCCACAGGTCTTCCAAGACAGCAAATCTGTACTAAAGCAGGCTCTGACATATTTCTTCCATAAAGCAGCTAGTACCTGTGAACGACAGACCTTCCCATTAGCAGTCAAACATTGTAGCCTTTGAACCAGCAAGTTTCCTACCCTATAGAACAAGGATCTTCATATTCTTGAAACTATTAAGGTTTCCATGTGTTCTGTTACATCCAAAGTAAACACTTAATGGTATACCTCTTGATATTACACTCTAGCTATTTCATGACTAGCCTTCACCTTCCAGGACCAGCAGGATGCTTTTCATTAAAAATAAAATCTGGTTTCACCTTTCTACATCCCCATTCAGTGCTACAGAGACTAGATACTTAATAGGTGCTGCTGCTTTGGGTTCACTTTTTGAGCTTGTCCTGATTTTTGCTATGCACATGTTCCTTGTTGCCATGCTAATAATATTAAGAACAATGGCCTTGCAATGGAACAACGCCCAAGGGCCCCAGTGGAACCCGCTGGAATGCCATGCCACATGATATCTTGGTGGAGGAAGTCGCTGCACAGTTTTGAAGACAGGAGATGCTGAAATTTGGCGCCTCGGGGTAACTGGAGAAATAAGCTTTATTTATGAACTGAATACATTCTCCGTGCAGGGGGGAAAAAATCTCATTCACTTTCAGTTAATGTCTGGCATCAGATTAACCACAGCTTAAGGTTGCTCTGCTAGGTGACCCACCTTTGAACTCTGTGCCTGTTATTCCTTGGGAGACCGGGTATTAAAGGCGAGTGACTAGGTAAGCCCCAAATCAACCTCCAAATGTTTTATCTCTCCAGATTAACCTTCCGGAGAAGATGCAGTGTGCTTGAAAAACAAATGCATAGCAAATGCTCTTTGAGGCAATCCGTGTCCAGCCAACTAACTGAGCTTGACAGGTCCTAAGAGATGATAAAGCATATGAACTACTTTCCACGCAGTAAGTAGAGCTTAGAGCTTCTCCTTTGTTAACACTACCTCTGGCTAGTGCACAGCAGGCTCACTCAATAACTTTTGATGTTGAGTTTAAAACAAAACAAAAGACCCTAAAGAGTCCCGTCTCTGCTTATTTTTTTCCACACTGGTTGTACTGGCAGGCTGTTGACAGGGCTATTAAATGTATATTTAGGTGCATGGTCTTGTCCTGGTCAGGTCTGAGTCAAACCCACCCACATTGTATATACAGACTGACATTTAAAATCAGAAGATGGCTATGTATATCCAGGGCAGACAGAGGTACTGTGTATATTGAGAAAATATATACAACAGAGTGCGCTTCAATGTATACACTAAGAAATACATATGTGGCATGATTGCTGTTTAGAGAAGTTGGGCCGAGAGTCAGAGGGTGACCTGTAAAACCTGACTACAGCACCATCCTTAGAAGCAGAAAATATTCAAAGAGTAGAAGCCCATCACATAGTTTCTCTCAAATTTAATAGTTTTGGTATCTCTCTAGAACCACTGGTAAGTCCATCCTCTCTGTTGTTGTTGTTCTTGTGAGGTGCCACAAAGCCAGTCCGGAATTATAGCAATAGTATGCACAATAGAAGCACACCCCAATCCTGTGTCATCCTTACAAGTGTTCTTAAGTTGGAGTCTATTGTCGCAGCTGCTGTGCAAATCTCTCTCATTGAGGGTCTTTATCTCTTTTGATGTTCCCCTTTACCTAACCAAGAATGATATCCTCTTCCAGTGACTGGTCTTTCCTGACAACACGAACAATGTTTGTGAGATGAAGTTTTGCCATCCTTGCCACAAAGGAGCACTCTGGTTATAGTTCTGAGACTGATCCATTGGCTTTTCTGGAAGTCCATGGTGCATTAAATATTCTTTGCCAACACCATGATTCAAATGCATAGTTTCTTCTTTGGTCTTTTTTATTCAATGTCCAACTTTCACCTGCAGATGAGGCAGGCCACAATCTTGGGTGGTCTCTGTCCCATCCCCAGTCAGTTATTGCTGATATGCTCACTTAGTCCTCTGTCCCTTGGCACACATGCTGAGTAGGCATGTGGATGAACCAATTGACTGTGTGTGTGTGTGAGGGGGGGGGGCAAGGTGATCACACTCTTCCTTTAAACACTTGGCTAAAAATTAGCAAGAAATGAAAATAGAAAGCAATGTAAGAGGTTATCTTACTATTTCATTTACCAATGGGAAAACAACTGAAATTCAGATCAGCTGAATGTAGACTATATACAGTCAAAACTCATGCTGAGACAGTGATTGCTAGTATGGCTTTGAAGCTCAGCTCTTTTGAATCCCAGAACATACTAGCATTCTACTATGACCATTCATGTAGGAGAAATAGCCTGAGAAAATATAGAAAGCTAGAACCTTCACTTCATTCAATAAAAGTTCATTGTGCGACCAGAAAATGTAGGGCTACCTTGATCTATATGGAGCAGCAGCTGCCTGAGGCATTCTCCTACTTCCTGGTATTGCTAGAAAATCTGTCATACTGTGCTATTTCTTAGACTTGGATATATATATATATATACACACACACACAGACACACACACACACATATATATATATCCAACACCTATGGAACACCTATGACTTTCGATCTACTCATTAGCTGCTGTGGAATTGGCCCCTAACTCAGGATGAGCTCATGTACAATGGTATAAAATCTACCCAATCTTGCACTATCCCTATGATCAATTGTGGATTGGATTATTGTGATCCACATGGTTCCCAAAGGCTATTATTTGGAAGTAGATTGCTAAGATTTTCTTAGTAGACCGTAGAAGTTTTGTTCAAACTTATTTAATATCATTGTAAAATGCAAGCTCCCAGTAAAATGCATGAAGTTTGTGAAGTACATTGGTTGCGAACTGAACTAAAGCTAGAGGTCCTATGAGTAAGAAATCGAATTGACGGTGGTGATTTTGCATTGCTTTTGGCTTCTCTATGGGAGAAAAGAATTCTAGCCCTGAAACCTTGTTGCTCTTTCATGTCCTCCTGGGATCAATGGTTTCACTGGGATCTCTTCGGACATAAAAGCAGCTAGAGGGCAAGGGATGTTTAAGAGAATCAGAGAGAAGAGAAAGGCCTCACACCAAGGGTGGAAAGACAGGGATGAGGAACAAATTTCATAGTCCCAGTTTTCCTAGGGTCAGTCCAAAAGGGAAGATGCTGTGTTTATGGATTTTCTTCTGTGGAGGAGTACGAAGGAGAGAAATGGCTGCGGTAGGTAACAAACATGGTTTTAGTTATTCACCTCTTGAATCTGGACTGATTTTGTGCCTCCTTTTGGCACCAGAATGTGGCAAGAGAGACATTGAGTTCAATCCCGAAGATGCTCTATTTTCTCCTTTTACCCCTCTTGGGATGCCTGTCACCATTCCATGGGAACAATCCCAGGCTAGCTTTATGGGAAAGGAGAGACCATGTAGAGTGAAAACAAGCCATACCAAATGAAACTTCTTCCATCCCCTAGACCCTGGCCAGTCCAGCAGCTGACTAGATGAAGCATGGTGCAGTTCAAACAGTATCAGCCAAGCCTGGTTCAGCATAGTAAAACCACCCAGTGAGATATACAGTTCAAATGACCAGTCCATGGATTAGGAGATAAGCAAAGGTTGCCCTAGTTCATGACTAAGCTTTAGGGTGGTTTTTGCCCTCCGATTAAAAGCTAACAATGGTTAAGAACCTGCTGGGTGACCTGCTGTGCATACAAGGATGTTTGTTTGATTCACAGGATTCAGGGCACTTCTCCTTCGGCCCTTTTGTGGGTTGGATGACTGTTGTTGTGAGTTACCATCTGGGTGATTTTCTACTCATAGCGATTCCATGCAACCGAGCAGAACTGCCTTAGAGTTGCCTTTGAATTATGGCATTGGATATTAAATACGTCATGAACTTCCAGAAACACAAACAAATGTATCATGGAAAAGTACAACCGGAATACTTCCTAGGAGCCCGGATGACAAGAGCTCTTACAAACGTTGGACAGATTTAGTGGAAGCCAAAATTCATTTGCAGGATCCGCATATAGATGAAAGCTCTAACGAATTCCCATCTGACCATAGTCAAGGAACTCAAGCAACCTGGTAATCAGACAGAGAACCATCATGGTAGAGGCAATTAAACTAAAATGTTATATGCTATCATCTGATTTCCTTTTGACCCATTTGAAAGTTGTTTCAATTTTTCTAAAAAAGAAATGAAGGAGAAATACACTTGGCTGAAGCCTCGGGTGAATTCCCTCTAACTATAGACCAGGGATATGACTAGCCATGTGACCGTGCAGATATCAGAAAGTGGATTATTGCCAGGGCAATTGTGTTAAAATTTAACACCTTATCATTTGATCTCCATTTTGACCTATTTTCAATTTATTCTAGTTTTTGGTATTTTCTAGTGTCTTTTTTTTTTTTTTTTTTAGGCATCACTGCCCTGGTGGTGAGAGTAGGAGGCCTAGCCTTTGCTCCTGTGAGTGGGAATTGAACCTCCATCCTAGTGGGCCACAGTCCCACACACACAACCACTATGCCACTGGGGCTCAGCCCTTCTAGTGTCTTTTCAATCAAGGATTTTCTCTATTCACTATATTATTATTCTTAGATTTTTTTTTCCTGTATGTTTTTCTGCATATAAAATCCTGGATAGGTAAACCTATGAAGAAAGTAATTGGATTAATGGCTCTTTGGGGATAGAGTTGGGAAGATTGGGAGAAAATGGGGAGCTAATAACAATGAATACAAGTAAGAAGGAATTTTTCTAAAATTGATTGCGGTAATAATTGTACAACTCTTTTTGATAAGTTGGAACTATTGAATTGGACAATATGTGGATTATGTGCCAATACAACTGTTGGAAAAGAAACAAACTTTGGCTATGCTCATAGGTGAAGGCCGTCAAACTTATTAAAATGGATAAATGATAAGTGAAAAAGATCAGCTGCATAAACCCTCAATAAAACAGATTGACAGAGTGCTACAGCAATGGATTCAAACCTAACAATGATTTCAAGGAGAAAGGAATGGGCACTGTTCCATTGTGCTGTTCATAGGGGCGCTTTGAGTCACAACCACGTTCATTGCACCTTATAACTATTGGTTTTGGGGGGATGAAGCAGTTTTTTCTTTTATTTTCTTTAGAAACTGGACTTTTAAGTAAGGTTTTATTTGAATAGAGTGTTCTCTTCTTGGGGAGAAAAAATAGATAAGATTTGAAAGCCACTTTTCTGGTTCATCTGCCATCAGGGAATTCCATGTTTTTTTTTTTTTTTCTCACATAAATGCTTTTGCAAGTCAACTTGAGTCTGCTGCTTTAACTTTAAGATGTTGCAAAATAATATAGCATATAAAAAGAAGATTTTTTAAAAGATATGGCACATTTCCCCCTTTCTTAAATAGACTATGTTGGACATAGAGTCTGTTGAACATAATGCACATTTTTCTTCATTCCAAATTCTCCCCCTCCTTCCTTAGACAAGCACAGCGTTGAATTTTTTGCTTTTCTTCCTATTTCTTGGACTACTTTCTTCTCAGTTTTCTTTCACCTCCTCCTTTTCCTTCTCCTGCTCCTCAAATGTCACTGAAGTTCTTCTTTTGTTTTCTTCATTTTTTAACAAAGTGATTCTTTCCATTCCCATAGCTTAAACAGTCTTCTCTCTGCAGATGGCAGATTTCATAACTTGAAGCGACTTTCTCCATGGGGAATAAAACACTGCCACTTCTTATATGATTTGCATGTCTTCCCAGATGTCCCATTGGTATCACCAACATGAGTCCAAATCCAGAGTTACATGTCTTGTAAAAGCTCTTTCCTAAGCTATTATCGTCTGTCTGCCAAACACCAGATTTCGAACCCATCACTAGATAATGACTTGGTCCTTCATTCCTAACCTGCTCTTGGTCTTTTAGTTGAGTTCCAAAAAATATAATTTCTTTGCTTCTTTGCCAATATCATACTTATGACCTTGGTTCAGCACCTAATTTTATTTCATCTAGACTGTTTACATTGTTTCTTGACAGGTTGCTGTCATGTTGATTCCAACTCATGATCCCATGTGTGCCAGTGTAGAACTGAACTCTGTATGGCTCCATGGATGATTTTTAAAAGCAGATCAACAAGCCTTTCTTCTGAGGCAGCAATGGGAGGACTGTAGCATCTAAATTTTTGAGGAGCAGCCAAGCATTTTTAACTATTTCCATCAAGTAGGGACTTCCTTACCTTGAATACTTGTCTTTAAAATCTATTTTATATATTCTTTCAAAGTGCTACTTCTTATAGAAATTTCTGAGCATGTCACCCTTTCTTGCCTGGTTCTGATTTGTCTTTTACTTTCCTCCTGTACCTCCCTGCTTTTAAACCTACATTGTTTAGAAAATATTTGTCACTTTTTATGTCTTTTCCATTTGTCACCATTCTTCTTTCAAGATACAGTACAGGTATCCTTTTAGGAAGAGAGGTGCTGTTCTTTCATGAGTTGTGCACTGGAGGAAGGACTCACACCATACAGCTGGCAAGGCTGGGTTTCTAGGTGCAAGAACTCCTACAGCTCAACAATAAGGAGAATGCTGTCACTAGGTGCCTCTGAGTCCATTCTGACTCATGGCTACCTCTTCTAACAGAGCAAAATGCTGCTCAGCCCTGTACCAGTCTCAGGAAAGCCACACCAAACTAAGTGCCATCAAGTAGATTCCAACCCATGGTGATCCCCGGGACAGGATAGAACTGCCCCTGTGGGTTTCTGAGGGTGTGACTCTTTATGGGAATGGAAAGCCTCATCCTTCTTCTTTGGAGTGCCTGGTAGTTTTGAACTGCTGACCTTGCAGTTAGCAGCCCAACGTGCAACCACTGCCCTACCAGGCCTCTTATAACCTCACGAGAGTGTGTGTATTTGATCCCACTGTGGTAGCTACTGCGTTTGTCTATCTTGTGGAGGGTCTTTTTCACTGACCCTCTTTTACAAATTATGATGCCTTTTTCCATGACTGGTTTTGGTAATTGATAATAAAGCTCAAGAATGTGTATACAGTCTCACCATCCTCCTTTCTCAGAAGCATTCTAGCTACACTTCTTGTGATAAAGATGTGTTCTTTTTTTTTCTGGCAGATCTTATTTTCAATATTCTTCATCAACACTATAATTAAAGACATCATTTTTTTCTCCTATCTTTCTTGTTCACTCTTCAGCCTTCACATGCCTATGAAGTAAGTAAAAATACCATGACTCAGGTACATCTATGTATGTCCTCAAAGTGATTCCTTGAGGTTTTTTTTTTTTCATTTACAACACCCACCACTGGTCCTGAAGGGATCATCTGCCCTGAATTCCCTGTGTTTCTGACTCCAGTGTACATCATAGTCTAGCTGGATTTGCAAGGTAGAACTGGGATCATGATAGTGGGTGGGAGGAAGCATGTGAGAACTAGAGGAGAGTTGCATGCCTCATTGTTGCCACACTGTACCCTGACTGGCTCCTTTCCTCCCTGCAACCCCTCGGGGAGGGGGTGCTGCTTCACCTATTGATGGGCTTTGAGTCCCCACTCAGTGCTCCCCCTCCTATATAATGACACCGTTTTTAGTTCTTTGATGCCTGGCACCTGCTCTCTTTGACACCTCATAGTCACACAGGCTGGTGTGCTTCTTCCATGTGGGCTTTGTTGCTTCTGAGCTAGATGGTTGCTTGTTTATTTTACTTTTGAACATGTTAGACAGACCTTTTGCAGCAGATGTGCCCAAGACAATACATGGTTTTATTTCTCTGCTGCTGTTTCCATGGGAGTTGACTGTGGATTCAAGTAAAATAAGAGGGCAAGCATCCCAATTTAAAAATAAAGCACATACTACATGCCTGTTCGTATAGCTAAAATTAAAAACTGGTATTTCCAAGCATGAAGCAGACAATGGAACAATTTGAACCCCCGTGCTGCTGGTGGGGGTGTAAATCAATACATTCCCAATGGAAAGTAGCTTGGCAGCTTCTTGACACACATTTAGGTTATAACCAAATAATTCTGTTTCCAGCTATTTACGCAAATGAAATGAAAACAGATGTCCATAAAACATTTGTATCTGAATACTCACAGTAGCTTAATTTATAATGGCCCCCAAACAGAAAAGACATAAATAAGATTAAAACCAATGTCCATCAAGCTGTGAAGGGTTGAAAAAGTTGCACTCTGCTTAAAAGGAAAAAAATGCAATTCTACGCCACAATAAAAACCAATGGACTTCTGATACACATAATCATATAATAGATGGATGTCACTATTTTGCTGAGTGAAAGAAACCAGACACAAAGGATATAACATATGATTTCAATGATACAAAACTTCTACTTAGTAAGATCAAACATAGAGTGAGAGAAAACAGATTAGAGGTTACTTGGATTTGTGATTGTGAGAGAGTGACTTCAAGGGAGTGTGAAAGAGTCCTCTGGCCTGATGGAATTACTCTATCCCTTTCTTGGTGTGGCAAATACATAAGTGTATTTATTTGTGAACACTTACTGAACTATGCAATTAACTGTATTTTATTATATGCAAGTTACATCTCAATAACATTGGCTCATAGTACATGTAGAAACCCACATGCATCTATAGACACATGCTTTAAAAATTTTATATATTGTCCTAGATTCTGAAGCCTAGAGTCTTCTCTAGGCTTCCAGAATCTTACTCAGACCCTATTTACTTTATTTTAGATGATCGAAAATGTTATATAATTTCATAGTCTACAGGTGCTAAATTATTAATAGCACAAATTCTAGAACCAGAGTGCCTGGATTTGAGAGCTCTGTCACTTGATGACTCGGGACAAATCATTTCATTTCTCTTTGGCTTGGTTTTCACATCTGTCAAATAGGAGGATAACCATATCCGCTTCACTGAGTTGTTGTAGGAATTAACAATGTGTGTCAATGTATGCAAAATAATGTAATATTTGGCATTTAGTGATAAATATATACTTTTTTCCTTCTATAAAATCCCCTTTGCAAGGTGTTCCTCATATTTTGACTTGATTTTAAATTATATGTGTACACCATGTACTGTTCGCGTTGGGTTGAAAGGCATTTGAAGACAAGAGTCATGATTTTCCCCCCTACATGTCATTAGAAGTATCTACCACAGTGTGTTGGATGGCTAGTTAAATATTTTATGGAACTATTACAGAGAGATAATTCATCATCTGTGAATGCTTACTGCATGCTAATCTTATCATTTGATCCTGAAGCAGCCTTCAAGATCCAAAACCATAAAACAAATCCACTGATAAATTGGACAAAGTGCATATTATTATTCTACTATTCAGCATTGAGTTGATAGGAGCTCACAGAAACCCTATCTTTCTAGATTTCCAAAAGTCTGAATCTTTCTGGGAGCAGACAGCCTCATCTTTCTCTCAGGGAGCAGTTGGTGGGTTTGAATTTTCAACTCTGCAGTTAGCAATCCAACACTTGCTAGATCTTCTTAGCCTTCAAGATGTGTGCTATTATTAATTCTACTTCAAAAGTGAAGATTCTAAGATCAGAGAGGCTAACCGGGTTTGTTGATCAAGGTCACATAGCTGGTGAGGGAAGCTGGATTGTTATGCTTTCTCAGATTTGCAGCAGCATTTGTTTCTATGCTAAATAGCATGCGTCTTCTTAATCTTTCTGTTTGTGTGTTGTATTTTTCCTAAGCCCCATTTTCTTATGCCAGTTTTCTCACATGGTCTATGGCGCAGAGATTGGTAGAATTCATGACTCCCCTCTCCTTTCACCAAACACATCTATTCTATGACAACTCTTGAGGGCCAGGAAATTACTTCACTTTGCTTAATCTTGTTCTAAAACAAGAGTAAATAAGGCCGGAGGAAATACAGAGCAAATTTTCCTATGTATAAGATGCCATCATTCTAGGACAGGAAATTTTCTGTAAATTTTTCTACAAATTGAGAGATGACAGAGTGGAGTCCACAAATCATGTTAATGAACCCTAAAAGCACCACTTAGATCTAGATATTGGTAATTTTCAGCCACCCAGAATCTTCTTATGTTTGAAACAGGTATATCTTGGACACATATAATGATTTAGGGTTTTCCTCTGCTTATGTTGGTGTTCTGGAAGCTTGGTTTTCTGAATAACAAAGCTAATATTTTTCATTGCTTTTAATAGAAAATCTGTTTACTAAATACACTCCTGAAGTATGCTGGGGGTTGAACTATGCCTTCCCCAAAGAACTAAACTCACTGAATATCCTGATTCATCAAGAGTCGATAGCAGAGTAGAATTGCCTCTTGGAGTTTCTGAGACTTTAGATCTTTATCGGCGTGGACAGCCTCATTGTTGTTTGAAGGAACACCGGTGAGTTCAAACAACTGACCTCGTGGTTACTAGCTCAACTCTTGGTCTGCTGTGCTATCAGAGCACCTAACAATGCTGTAGACTTCCCTTAAGTTTGAAGGGCAGGTGCTCTGTGCAAAGGCAGGGCCGAGGGTGGAGGGTGATGGCCCTTGGGTGATGTTAATGGCTAGCATTTTTGCATTCTATGCCCCAACTTGGAAATTCAAGTTTGGTGGGTGGCACCTTAAAAGGAAACCCCAATGATCTACCATCTACCAACCACTGAAAAGGCTATGGAGGCCGGTTTTACTCTGAAACAGCTGGAGTTGACATAACTTGGAATAAACACAGGGGCCGTTGGATGGGGAGCTATGACAGGGATGGGATCACTGCTCCTTTTACCAGAGCCCATCCACTCAGGTCAGTGATGCTCTAAGCTCCAGCCTACAGTCAGTCCACATGCAGCCTGCTGCATCCACCCAAGATTGCTTCAGACCCTAGCTGGCCCCCAGCTCCCACAGTACCCCTGAAAGCAGCTTGTCTTTCTGTGTGGCTATCATATTACCTGCCTCTGCCCCGTGACAATGTTTCTTGCATGCTCCCTCTGTCCCTTTGATCTGCTGAAAATGTCCTTCTCTATACTTGTGATTAAAATGAAATTAAACCTGGGGAGTGGGATAGATGGAGACTGGGGCCAGAGCATGAATATGTTGCCTGAGGCCCTGGCTGGGCAGCCTTCCAGCATCTGAGAGCCAGCCTTAGCCAAAGGGCCTTTGAGGAGGCAGCCCCAGGAAAGGACTGGGTGATGAACATCGAGCAAGCCCCCAAGCTCAGAGGCAGCAGGGACTGGAGATCTGGGCTGCATTTTGAAGATTAGCTGCTGAACCGAAAGGAGTTGAAAGAGAGGGGAGGAACAGGACAGGCTTCGGTCAGGCTTTTTATCAACTCTGGCCTTCTGTAGATAATGGCCCTGCGGTGTTCTTCCTCCCATTTTATGCATTTGAAACCTGAGTTCAATTCTCAGCCAATGCATTTCATGCATACCTGTCTGTCGGCAGAGGCTTGCACATTGTTATGAGACTGAAGGTGTTTCAGTGAGGTTTCCAGATCAAACAGGGTTGCTTAGGAAGAAAGACTGGCGATCTACTTCTGAAAAATCAGCCAGTGAAAACCCTGTGGATGGCAATAGTCTGATCCCATCGAGGTGCCACAAATTGGTGCTAAGCAAGAGCGACCACCCATGCTAACCTGTATTTAATGATCAGACGATGAGACAAGAAAACCCCTCATAGGCTCGGGTGGGTCCTGCTTTAAGTAAACTCTCTCTATGGGCACCATGAGCAGGAATCCACTCACTGGTAGTGGGTTTGGGCTTGGTTTCATCCCAGAGAGAACAGAAAAAAGTGGACAACCCAAGTGGCTCAAATTAGCTCTACCAAGAGGTTTGTAGGCTTAAGGGCTACCCCCAAGGATGGTAGATCACCCAGGATATTGGCATGCAGGATAGGCATGGTTTGCATATTCCCTTTGGTTGAAGCTAGGCCTGGTATCTTCTTTGGGGCCCCAGTCTCCATTCAACCCAAATGGGTTCATGGAAACACTGCTACATAACAGAAGGAGAGTAAGGGTGAGACTGCCTGCCATTTGCGTTCCTGACCCCGTACACAGTCTGTCGGTTCCAAGGGCTGACATTTCTTCCCCTTATTATGAACTATCTTGTGAACCTCAGCTGGCTTCTTACTTCTGTCTTAGGGGAAAGGGCTCATTAATGAATAAGAGGCACCTAACTGCTCTCTGTTAACGTGTGACCCTTTCCAGACATTGTGTTCACCTACATTGTTCCAATGCCTCTTCTTGGGCTGAGCCCCGGTGGCGTAGTGGTTGTGCGCGGGACTGCGGGCCACTGGGACGGAGGTTCAATTCCAGCAGTGGGGCTGGGCCTCCTGCTCCCACCACTGGAGAGCAGTGATGCCCAAAAACAAAACAAAACAAAACAACAAAAAAATCAATGCCTTTTCTCAATAAGCCAGTGTGGTGGATGCAATTAATCCCACTTTATTGGTGAAGAAGCTATGGTTCAAGTGGATTTTCTAACCCATAAGGCCTTATGAGGAGATGGTTGAATCCAGAGTTCACCATCTATTCCCCAGGACTCCCTTCTAAGAGTCAGTAATATTTTTGTGCATTTATCTGGGGGAAAAGACTGTCTGTCTCCCTCTGTTTTTGTCTCTAGATTGAGCCTCTGGGTTTGTCTCCTGGCAATTTTCCTGCTTATAGATGTGCAGTTTTGCCCATAGGTGCCAACCATGTCATTACATTATTATGCAGTATCCTTCTGCAACATTCATAAAAGAATGACACAAATTAAATAATGAGTGTGGGGGGGTCACTAATTCACAGAATGATTTTATGTTTTACAAAAGGCTTCAACACATGATTCTTTTATCTAGCAAACACAGCATCGCATTTCAAGTATCAAGTGATTTGCATACAATCACCCAGGAATACATCTCCTCAGCATAAATAATCACTATGGATTGTGGAAAGAGCAGACACCATTTATGGGATATAATATACTCACTATGCAATGGCTACTCTGTACACAAATTTCCATTTATTCTTCACAACCCAGCAAGGAGCCATTGCCATTCCCAATTTAAAATGGAAATAGTTGGGGTACCCTTACTCAAGTTTGGAGTCCTTGGGCTGTAGAAAGTGGTAAGCACTCACTGCTAAGAATGGACAGCTGACTCTCTGCTTCTGAAAAATGAGCCACTGACACCCCTGTAGAGTACAATACTACTCTGATACAAGTGGGATTGTCAGGAGTTGCAATTAATTTGATAAACATCTTTTTATCTTTCCCTTTTGGTACCCAGTTCTACAGAAGTTGGGATGGGTAGCATGTAATCCTGGCTCCAGATGACTTCAGAGATTCCATGCTCCTTGCCATTCCAGAGGGATACTTTGTTGGGAATCTTGTTGTACTGACAATCTCACCATCCTACAGTTCCCCCCCCCCCCTTTGGGGGAATAGGAAGGTGAAAACAGTGAAACTCAAATCCTCCTCAACCTTAGATAAAGAGCTCTTATTATTTGAACTTGCTTCTTCTCTTGTTCTCACTAAACTTTCACCGAAATCATCAAATTCTCAGAACAGCTTCTTTAGTTTAGTTCTCTTGGTGCCTTGTATCTTTCACTCTTATTTGAATTGAATTGTATCCCCTAAAATATGTGCTGATATCCCAACCTCTGCGCATGTGGTTGTCATCTCATGCAATGTAATGCAATTTCCTGTCCTCTAATGCAATGCAATGAGACCATCTTCTCTAATGCAGTCCACTGCAATGGGTTCCATCAGTTGAGGTCATATCAATGTAGGATGGAACCTAAATTAATAAATTTTGAGTTATACAAACAGCAGAATAGAAACATATACACACACAGGGGAATGCAGGCACCCTATGAGGATCACCCAGGAACCAAGGAATCCTTTCTTATTGACAAAGCCTATAAATGGTGTCTGCTCTTTCCACAATCCATAGTGATTATTTATGCTGAGGAGATGTATTCCTGGGTGATTAATAGGAAGGAATGACCTAAATTTAGATTTCAGTTCCCAGAGTTGTGAGAACATCCATTTCTATAGTTTGGAGCCACTCACGTTTGGAATTTGTGCTACAACAGCACTGAAAAACAAAGGCACTCTCTTTCTCTCTCTCTTTGTATTTTTCTAAATTCAATTTGATTTACTCTTCAGATATCCCGTGAAGGCTGTTTGTGCAGGTTCCTCGCAATAGATTGAAGAAGCAGATCGACTGTGCTCTGCCTTCAGGGATCTCATGTCCGATGGGAAGTGTCAGGAGTTAAAGTGTTAATTATGTAATGCTGTATTTAATTAAATGCTGGAAGGGAGAAATACAGTAAAAAAATGTAGCGGATATGATCATGATACATTCAGTGCTTCTGCTAGACTTACCCTGTGCTCTGCACCCTGACTAACTTATTCAATTTTCTAACTAGATATATAGTAGAGGTAGGTTTTACAGTTTTCCCCATTTAATAGGTCAGATAACTAAGGCACACAAAGATGAAGAACTCGGTAAAAATTTTAGTTTGTGAGTGACAGAGCCTGGATTTGAACTTAAGAAATATGATTCTAGAGTCTGGATTCTTAATCATAGCCCCATAGGGGAATATATTGATAGTCAACATTGGCGTGGAGGCAAGGTGATGATAAGAGAATAGAACAGTGAGTAATTTGGGACTTTGGGCAAGAACAGGTGTGAAACCCTGTGGTGGCAAGGGGTAGGGGGTGTGGTAAGCCAGGAAGAAATCCTGAGTGGTGGGAAGACAGAGAGAGGGCAAGGTGGTATGGAGGTTAACCAGAGGGGGTAGGTTGGGTTATGTAAGTCCTTGTTGACTGCTAAGGACTTTTGTTGTTCATTCTTAAAGCAAGGGGAATCTATTGAAGTATTGCAGCATGGGAGGCTGTTTTTCACTTGCCCTGCACTTTCTAGCCTGATGTTGTCTCCTCACTGTTGCGGGGGGAGACTCTCACCATCATGGTTTCTCACTAAAGCTGTGCCCTAAGGCAGCCCTGTTCCAGGACTGAGGGCAGCCTTTACTGCCTCTCAGTAGCTGCTAAGTACCTTCCAGGTTTGTGTCAAGTCACCACCTACTCTGCCCATGAGTGGAAAGCATACCCACCTTATGGGCACATGCACAAAGCCCGCATTCTCTGTAGATGACCTTACCTTCTGTTGTTGTTAGCTGTGAGGTAGCATTGAGGCAGTTCTGACTCAGAGTCTCCCTATGCACCACAGAGCAAAACACTCCCCAGCTCTGTGGCGTCATCACGGTTGTTTGTACTGATTGCACTCACTGTGTTGCTCTATCTTAGTGAGGGCCTGCCTATTTTCACTGGCCCTCTACGAAGCATGATGTCCTTCTCCAAGAACCGGTCTCTCCTAACACCATGTACAAAGTTCATGAGACAATGTCTTGCCATTCTTGCCTCTAAGGAGCGTTCTGGCTCTACTTCTTTTAACAGTCTACAAAACTTCAATGTTCTTTGCCAGCACCACAATTCAAATCTTATCTTCTTCATCACAGAAATAGCTGGGGCTGCAAGATGCATTTCATTTACAATCTGAACATGCCAATGTGTCTCTTTTGGAATCCCAGTACCACCAATGTGACCGGGGACACACTATTTAACCTCTTCATGGGTAAATTGAGATTAATAAAAGTATTTGCTTTATAGATTGTAGTAAAAAATGAATGAAGGAATGAATGAATACATGTAAAGTGCTTTGACCCATTCCTGGCACACATGTGTTTACAATATAGTTATCATTAACATAACTCTTATTTATGACTGTCTGTGTGTCAGTTAGGAACCTTGGTAGCATAGTGGTTATGAGTTTGACTGATAACTTTGAGGTCAGCAGTTTGAAACCACCACCCAGGATCTTGGGAGAAAAATGAGGCTTTCTGCTCCCATGAAAATGTTACTGTCCTGGAAATTCACAGGGGCAGTTCTACCCTGTCCTATATGCTTGCGAGGAGCCAGATCAACTTAATGGCTATGATTTTGGCTTATTTTGGTGTCGCAATTAGGAGTAATGGTTCGGTGGTTGGTAGCTAATGGAAAGGCTGGTAGCTGGAACAGATCAGCTATCTGTATGGGAGCAAAGACCAGGTGATCTGCTTCTATAATGGTCACTGTCAAGAAACCCTCTGGTGTCAGTTCTGCTCTGTCACATAGGTTCACTGAGAGCCCAAACTCTACACAACAGAACCCGACAGTACGTGTCTCAATTCTCCCTTCACCCACCCCTTCTTCTTGTACTCATGTAGGTTTTCTCTAGCCTTTCATAAGCCTGACTTCACTGTGTCTCCCCCCATACCATCAAAATATTCCTCTCTACTGTCAGTTGTCACAGCCTATGAACATACTGTCTCATCTCTTAAAAGCAAACCAAAATGGCCCTAGAAAAGGAAGGAAGACGTCCTACATCTCCCTCTACCTGCGTGCTTCCTCAGAGCTGCCTTCCCTGTGGGCGACTCCTCCTCCTATCTGTACATGCGTACCCTCTGGCTACCCCTCCATTTATGCAATCAGGCCCCCACTCAGCCTCTCCCCTAAAGTGCTCTCCCAACATTTGGCTTTCTCATTGGCAAACCCAATAGTTCTCAACTTCCTGCATTTTCATTTGTGTGGCTCATCGTGTCAATTTCTACTATTCACTGTATTTCCTTTCTCTTTCGTCTTTCACATGACCCTTTTTTGCCCTACTATCTTGACGTTTCCTTCTCACTTGTGATTGCATGATCCTCAGCCATGTTTCTCCTCCTTTATCTACCCCTATGACCCTAGTATTCCTCAGGGTTTACTGCACACAAACATCGCATCTATTCCTGGGGTCCCACCTGGTTTCTACCTCTTGGCCAGCACATGCAGATGTTGCCAGTCTGCATCTTCCCTGAGCTGCAGTCCTGTGCACTGGACCTCACCACCCACTGCCTCCGAAGTCTCTCAAATCCATCATCTATCCAATCAAGCCTAAGATCTTCATTTACAAACTGGATTCTTTCTCCTTTCGTTCCTTGTGAATAAATCACCCCACTATCTTTCCAGACAGCCTAAGATCTAAGATTTATCCTATATTCTTTCTTATCCTTTACCATTGTCCCAGTCTAAATAAATATGAAATTCTGCAGACCCCATTTTCAGAGGTATCTCTATCAGTCTGCCTGTCTGTCTGTCTGACTCTTCTTCCTTGACATTCTAAGTAGGTCTTGCCCCACTGTAGGCTGTTATTCTTCCTTATCTGGTCTTCTGCAATGCGCCCCTAATTGATCTTGCTGACTCCAGTCTGTTCCCGTCCAATCCATCACATATCCTGCTGCTTTCAGGGTGATTTCCCTGAAGTGGGAATCATGTCATTCCTTTGCTGAACCATCTAAAATAGCTGCTACAGAAGGAAGCTAAAATTCCTCGGCCTCCCATACGACTCCTTGGCATTTTGTGCTCTGGCCTCTACTGACCCTCACACTCCACTCACAGCCCTCACCCCCTGCCATTGAGTGGATGCCGTGCCCTATAACTTTATTTAAAACTCTTGGAATTTCTCAAACTATTAAAGGTATTTTCTTTTTCTAGGCCTGAATTCATGCTATTCCCTCAGCCTATGGAGAGCCTCCTCAACCTAGAATGGGGATCTTCTCCCAAATCCCTAGACAGCTTTCTATTGTAGCATATCCATTGTTGTTACTCTTGGGGGCTGTCAAGTCAATTCCAACTCAGGGCAGAGAGAACTGCCTCCGGGGATTCCTGGTATGTGGTCTTTGTGGAAGTCAATCACCAGGTTGCTCTGCCTTGGAGTGGCTTGACAGATTTGAACCACCATTTTATACTTATCTGTGTTTGCTTTTCAGTCTCCCTTAGTCTTTCCCACTCTCTAAGACAACAATTCTCATCCTGTGGGTTGCAATCACTTTAGGGGCCAAATGGCCCTTCCACAAGGGTCGTCCAATTCATAACAGTAACAAAATTGCAATGATAAAGTAGCAACAAAAATAATTTTATGGTTGGGGTGTCACCCACCACATGAGAAACTAACTGTATTCAAGGGTCCTTGACATTAAGAAAGTTGAGACCAACTGCTTTAAGGGCAGTTCCCATCTTCATCTCTGCCCTTTTCTCCCTAGTGTATTATACAGTGTTTGGCATGTGGTATCTGCTCATTAAATGTTTTTTTTTTAAGGGAATGAATAAGTAAATACATCTGGGGTGGATAAAGATGACATCATGACACCATATCTCTACATTACAAAATGTACTCTGATCTAGGAATTAGATGATTATGATTTTTGGTAATTAATGAACCACTCTGAAGCTACTTGTCTAATCAATGACATTAGATTACACTGTATTGGCTTCAAAACTGAAAGATGAACTGGATAGCCTCTCAAAGATTTAGGACACTATTAATTGAATGGTATTTATTTGTCCAGATCCTTCTTGCTGGAAAAAAGGATTTTGTGTCTAAAATGTATAACATGAGAACTAGTACTTACTAAGTACTAATCTTTTAAGTGCCTTATGTCATTTAATCCTCACAATAATCCAACTAAGAATTACTTTCTTATCTTTTTCAAAAACCTTTTTTTTTTGTGTGAAATGGGTGAAGGTTTATAGGGCAGGCCATCAATTTTAAATGAAAATATTCACACCTTTTTTGTTTCAGTTCATTCATTGCAGTCTCTCAGTGTAATATCACTTATCCCACTTCCTCCTTGTGCTTCCTGTTCCTAAGGGGATATTTCCATTATCCCTATTTTGCGATGAGTCTCTATGAGTTGGCAGTGAACTCGATGGCAGTGCATTTCTTTTTTTTCATTCTTGTTTTGTATTTTGCAGATAAAGATAGGCTCCCTGGCAGCTGGAGGTTCAGGCTATAGTCAGTGGACAGGGCCCAAGGCATGTCATTGCTGGTGTCACATGGATCTTGGCTGAAGGCAGGTAATGCCAGAGAGATGTTGACTAGAGTTTCATTCATTATGCCAATGCATTTGACTGTGTGGACCATACAAACTATGGACAACCTTTGGAAGAATGGAAATTCCAGAACTCTTCATTGTGCTCATGTAGAACCTACACATGGATCAAGAGACTATTGTGCAAACAGAACAGGGGGATATTTTATGGTTTAAATCTGGAAAGGAGTGTGAACAGGCTTGAATCCTCTCACCATACTTATTCACTCTGTGCACTGAGCAACACGTCAGAGAAACTGAAGTATCCGAAAAAGAATGTGGCATTAGGATTGGAAGCAGGATTATCTAACAACCAGAGATATGCAGGTGACACAATTTCCAGATGATGCAATGTTGCTTACTGCCAGTGAGGAGGTCTTGAAGCAATTGCTAAGAAAGATCAAGGATTAAATCCATCAGAATGGATTAAAATCCTCTCGCATGGACCAATAGGCAACATGGTGATCCCTGGAGAAAACGTTGCTGCTGTTGAGGATTTTGTCTGGCTTGGATTCTCAATAAATGCTCATAGACACAGCAAACAAGAGACCTAAAGGGCTCTGCTACCATGTCTTCAGTGATCATATCAGGGGTAGGCACATATTGATATGATTTTTGTTCTTTGATGCCTGACCTGACTCCCTCAACACGATGGGTGGAGGGAAGGTGGGGTAGCGAGAGGGAGCCAATCACAGGGATCTACACATAACCTCTTAACTAGAGGACGGGGATCAGAGAAGTGAGCAAGGGGAGATGTCGGGTTATGTAAGATATGGCAAAATAATAATAATTTATAAAGTATTGAGGGTGGTGGGTCAGGAGAAGAGGGGAGGGGAAGGGATGAGTAGCTCAAGGGGAAAAGCAGAGATGTGGGGAACGATGACCACAGCAGGCAGGCAAAGGCGCTTGGCACAGTATATGTATGTATGTATGTATTGTGATAAATGATGTATGAGCCCCCAATAAAATGATTTTTATAAAAAGAAACCAAAGACATTTTGCAGTAGGAAAAATTGCTGCACAAGATTTGTTTATGGTCTCGAGACGCAGGAATGTTACTCAGAGGACTAAGGTGCTCTCTGACTCTTAGTATGGTATTTTCCAGATGCCGGCCCCATATGCATGTGAAAGTTGGACATTGCATTAGGAAGACTGAAAAAGGATTGACGCATCTGAATTTTGTTACTGGTGAGGAATATTGGAAGTACCATGGACTGCTCAAAGAACAGCTAGTGTGCTCCTTAGAGTCCAGGTAAGACTTATTCGTACCTATATTGACATGCTGTCAGGAGAGACAAGTCCCTAGAGAAGGGCAGCATGCTCGGTAAAGTAGAATGGCAATAAGAAAGGGAGGACCTTTTACATACAGTGCCTGCAACAATGGACCCAAGCATAGAAACAATTGTGAGAATGGCCCAGGACACAGCAGTGCATTTTCAAAGACCAAAGACATGGGACGGGTTCTAGGGGGAGTCTTTTTCTGCTTGAGGCCTAGCTCTGGGGGAAGACCCTTGTCTTCTTTCAACATTTGTGCCTATAGAGCTTCTTGGCAATCTCCATGTGTCTTGGCATCAGTCTTCCCTGGGTTGAAAACACAGGTTCTACTTCTGATTCTTTCTTAGTGGTAGTCAGGTTCTTCCTTCTCTGCTGGCCTCTCTCTAGTCTCAGATCTCATGTAAGATCTGAACTGTGGCCCCAGGAAGGGTGATCACTCCTTCCCTATTGAGTTGCAACTGATCAACTGATCTATTCAGCGTCCATCCTGTGGAATGATACATTATTGCGTAATTGCCACATTACATCATCATGCAACTGCCCAAACATTGAGAATCCTGTTCCAGTTATTTGATACATGCTTTTTGAAGGGAGGGACACCAATCAATCTTCATTGACTAACTGGAGACAGCTAACATTTTAAATATTATAATAACAAGGTAATGCATGGAATTAACTGAAATTTTAGTACTTCATGATATATAAAGTTCAAGCAGTATAATTCCAGAGCAAATAGATTGGCAGCTGAGCTCTTATAGCAGTCTTGGCATCAGTGGTCCCTGTGTCCATTAAATGCTAACAAAACTAACAAGGGTTCAATTAAATGCTATCAAACCTGGCCAAAAAGGTCAGTTGGCTTCCAAACAGTCTCTATTTTATAGTCCAAATATTGCAAGGATCTTGTATTCTAACTTTTCCCAATCCAGTGTCAATAGAGGGTCAAAGAGACCCTTCAAGGTAGGTCTCTGATAAAGCAGAAGAGGAAACCCTGGGGCTCAGACTATTCCATCTTCTATGCAAATCAATCAACAAATGGCCTTTGCTGAGCACGTCCTTCTTAACCCTGGTGTCCTGTCTGGGACAGATGAAGACAAAGGCTCCCAATAGAAATGCTAAATGCATGCAAAAGAAAAAGGAAAACTCGAGTGGCCCCCACACTCCAGGGGTAGGAGATCCATTAGTGTCATAATCAGTACCTTGGACCTCAGGTAGCACACAATATTAGGCGTTCATTTTCAGGGGTTTCTCACTTTTCTAGAAATCAAACCATGGACTCAAATGAAAATTTCCGGCTTTAAACAATTAGGAAAATATGAAATGCTGCAGCGGGTGGGATTGACCAAAGAATCAGTCCTATGTGAAGTTTGTGGCCCCCTTTGAGAGACGTGTCCCTGATGACCCTGCCACCCATTTTGGGTCAACCCTATCATTGGGTCACCGGTAGAAAAGATCCATTTTCTTGGTCCTGCGGTGTGTGTCATTCAGGCTGCTGTGAAGCAGAGCGCAGTGCCCCTGAGGCTCACTTCTCTACCATCCTCCTGCTCCTTATCTCCGTTTGTCATGTTTTCCAGTGAGCGCATCTAATGGGAGGTCATGGTTCCCTAGCTCAGCGGTTTCCTCTGAGTGTTTTACCACAAGTTGAGGACAGCCCTCTGGGAAGAGGGAAGCACAAGCTGTCTCCTCAGACTCTTGCTCAATGAAGCATGTGTTCAAAATAAATTTTATTCTCCCTTCAATATAGTGACCTTTGGAATGCTCTCACCTGGACTGTGGAGGCTGCCGAAGCAGACAAAGCTGAGAGGTGGGTGCAGGAGTTCCAGAAGCCCCACACTGAGCTCCCAGGGTTGCCCTTGGTTATACTAGGTACCTAGAAAGTGGTACAGAGGTAGCTTCTGGGCTGACTCCTCAGAACCTGCTATTTGGCTCCAGCAACCTTTGTGCTCTTGTCTGCTTTCTAATTGCCGTGGATGACTGATGGGAAAAGTCCTACAAGGTTCTTGGTGCACCCTGGAGAAGAAGTTCCTTGACAGGTGTCACCTGTAGTTCTTAGAAGATCTAATTCATTTGCATTTTTAACAAGTCGCTTCATATTTTTGTGTTCGGGTGATTTTACCTTGATAAGGGCCCGGTTCTTTCCTACTTCTGCATTTCCGCCCAACTCTTACCTTAGCTTCAGAACATTTGACCCACTACCACTCCTGGAGAAGCCCTGGTGGCACAGTGCATCGTAGGTCACAGGTGGGGTGGTTACCTACAGGTCAGGCATTCAAAAACACCAGCTTCCCCTCTGGAGAAAGAGGAATTTTTTAACACTTGTATAGATTTATAGTGTAGGCAACACACAGGGCACTTCGCCTCTGTCCTATAAGACCTACATACTGGTAGTGACTTTGGTTTGAGCCAATGCCTTTGCTCTGAAGATATTCTCTTCTGGGATAATTCTTTCATATTTTCGTACAGTTGTCATATGGCACATCAAACCCACTACAGATCAAGCAATTATGTGCTTGCATGTTGTATCTCCTTTACTTATCAGATCGTAAGTCCCTTGAGGCCAAGGATCAAATTACATTCTGGCCCACCCCATGGCCAACAATGCGCACTGAGTTGCTGTAAGCTCTCATTTGTGATTCCTATCAGAGGACAGCCGATGTAAAGGAATTATTGAAATCTAATGTAAATGCTAGGGGTCATGTACTCATTTGGGAACATGTTTTAAAATGGCAAGGAGCCATGCGTTTCCTCATGAGAGTTCTCTCTTCAGTCTCTGCCCAAATGTCACTGAGTTTGGTTAAAATTATAGAAGATCTGTAGCATGCTGTAGTGGTTAGAAGTCAGACTTGAGAGTCAGCACAAGAGAGTTTGCATCTGGGCTCCACCAGCGATTCTTTTCACTGTTGTAGGAACAATGCTTGCTGTGCACATGGTTTCATTTTTTGGCACCATGGACAGGGACAGTCAAGCCTCCATCATGGAGAAGTTAGAGAATTCACAATCTCTGTGTGATAGTCACCTAATGTGGTGTCGGTTTAATGATTAAGAATGTAAGGGTGCTCACTGGCCCAATATGATCACTGAAGTCAAATGGGTGCAAAAAAAATGTGGTAAAGAAAGCTGATAGCACCCAGGTATAAAAGAATATAGCATCTGGGGTCTTAAAGGTCTGAAGGTAAACAAATAGTCATCTAGCTGAGAAGCAGCCAATCCCACATGGAAAAAGCACACCAGCCAGTGTGGCCATGAAGTGTTGAAAGGATCAGGTCTCAGACATGGGGAAAAAAAACAACCCATGCCACTGTGCGCTCACCTTCCCAAGACGATCACTGAAGACATGTGGGGGCATGAGCACGAGTAGTGAAGAAAGCTGATGGTGCATGGCTATCAAAAGATATAGTGTCTGGGGTATTAAAGGCTTGAGGGAAAACAAGCGACCCATCTAGTTCAGGAGCAACGGAGCCCATGATAGGAGAAACACACCAGCTGGTGTGACCATAAGGTGTGGAAAGAATCAAGTATCAGGCATCAAAGAACAAAAACCATATCATTATGTGCCCACCTCCCTATATGATCGCTGAAGCCAAATGGGTACAGAGGCAAACAGAGTGGAGGAAGCTGATGGTGTCCAGCTACCACCTGGGGTTTTGAAGCATCTGGGGTTTTGAAGGTTTGAAGATAAACAAGTGGCCCTCTAGTGTAGAAGCAGCAAACCGACATGGAAGAAGCACACCAGCCTATGTGATCATGAGGAGTCGAAGGGAGCAGGTATCAAGAATCAAAGAACAAGAATCGCATCACTACAAAGGAAGGGGAGAACAGGTTGGGGACCCAAGGCTCATTTGTGGCCAATGAACACCCCCTTGCAGAAGAGTTGTGGGAAGGAGGCGGGGTCAGTCAGGGTACACTGGAATAGCAATGACACATACAACTTTCCTCTAGTTCTTGAAGGCTTCCTCCCCCCAACTACCATGATTTCAATTCTACCTTACAAATCCAGCTGGACTGGAAGAGGTACACTGGTACAGATGGGAACTGGAAATACTGAAAACGCAGGACAGATGAACCCCTCAGGACCAGGAGTGAAAGGGAAGTTACCAGATGGGTGCAGGAAAGGTGGGGTAGAGAGGGGGGACAATTACAAGGATCTATACATTACCTCCTATCAGAGGAGTGGGTGAGGGGAGACATCGGGCAGTGTAAGATATGACAGAATAATAATAATTTATAAAGTATTGAGGGTTGGTGGGGGAAGAGGGAGAGGGGAGGGAGGGGAAAGGATGAAAAAGGATGAAGTAGAAAAGCAGGTATTTGGAGAATGATGCAGCAGCAGGCACGTCAAGGTGCTCGGCACAGGATATGTTTGTATACATTGTGATAGGCGATGTATGAACCACCAGTAAACTGATTTAAGAAAAGAATTTAGGGGTGGAGTCTAGCCTGTCAATCTTGAGACAGCCAATGAGACTTCTGTGTGGGCGTGGCCTTCTCCTGAGAATTCTGGGAAATCCAGTACTTCCTACAGTTCCCTTCCTTGGAGACTTTCAACTGACAACACTCACTGCCTGAGAGACTCGACTGACAAGACTGGCTCCCTGGGAGACATCCCTGAGAAGTCACATGGACCTACCCTGGTGGAGTCAGATACCTGCACCTAGAGAAGGCACATGGAGACCCCTGCCAGTGCTGAGATGCTTGCAACACCCCTGGATCCAAGGGCTTTCTACCCACTGGCTTGTGATCATTCTGCATCTGGCATCATTGCATGTGTTTCATGAGCCTGAAGAGGACTTCCAGATTGATATTGAACAATGGACTAATAATGGACTTATGAGCTTGGACTGAACTGGGTTGGGATGTTTTCTTAATGTACAATTACACTTTACATAAAAATCTTTCTTATATACATATGTGTGTCTCCATGAATTTGTTTTCTAGTCTACTCAAACTAACACACTGCAAAAGTAACGACAGCTCACTTAGTCTACATATATTGGCTCTCTTTTGTTTGTTTGAAGGTGGCAGATGGACATATGATTAATTCAAAGGTTTTCTTGACCCCTCTGAGAAATAGTTAGCACATAGGTTGTTCCGATCATTGGACAGACAATGTCCTGAGTACTTACATGCATTAATAGGTGTACCAGTTCATCATGGTCTTACTTGCTCTTCCCATTTAACAGATGAGAACACTGAGAAACAAAGAGGTCGGATACATTGCCTAGGGATCCTTAGTTAGTTAGGTGTCATAGTATCTGGACCCAAATCCAGACATTGCACTCCAGAGTCTGAGATGTTACTTAGCACCTAGTGTGCATGCAAGTTCTTAAAACAGAGAAGCAGAGTGGCCAATAGGACTGTTGAGTATTCCGGTTGAAACTCAGAGGGTCTTTACAGATGATGTCACTGAGCCTTCTATATAAATTAACATGAGGAGTGACAAAAACTCAAAGTTTTTGCAGCAGCCAGAGTTCCTTTTCTTTTAGGATTTCCTGGGAGGCGGGGAAGGGTGGGGGGAGAAATAGCAACAAACAAACAAGTTGGGAATAATGCTTATGGCCTTGCGTTTTGGCAATAGACTGGGTTTGAAACTGCTTTCCCACTCTAGAATTTGAGGCTACTTAGCTTCTCTGAGGAACCCTGGTAGCCGTGTGGTTGTGAGTTGGGCTGCTAACCATAAGTTAAGCGGTTTGAAAATGACCAACCTTCCTCGGGGGTAAGATGAGGGTTTCTACTCCTAGAAAGAGTTCCAAGATAGGTAAATCTATAGGGACAGTAATGGAATGAGGAGTTTCTGAGGGGTATGTATAATATGCGAGGCTGGGAGGAAATAGGGAGGTAATAATAATAACTCCAAAAAAATTAAAGAACAAAATGTTCTAAAATTGATTGTGGTGATGAATACACAATACCTTTCATATGCTTAAACTGTTGAGTTGCATGATATGTGTATGCTATGTGAATAGAAATTTTAAAATAAAATAAGATAAAATATCAAATGTTAAGAACAACAATAACAAAATCTCAATCTTAGAAATATGCCGGGGGCAATTCTACCCTGTCCTTTGGAGTGGGTCTGAGTCTAAATTGACTCAAAAGCAGTGAGGTCTTTTGTTTTGTTTCATTTTCTTTGAATAACTCTTCTCGCTCTTAATAGTCTTCTTTGGTAGCTTTCTCATAGGACTATAGTGAGACTCAGCTAAGATAATGTGTACATCAAATATCTGGTAAAAAAAGTAGTATATGATAGACAAGTGGTCTGTTTTTACAACTATGAAATCTATCTATCGATTGATTTTTAAGCTTACGTCTTCATGTTCTGGTATACAACTCTTGAACGTTATACTATTTTTGAAATACTTATGAAATTACTATCATTTCTCGATGACAAATCATTTGTTCTCTATAGGTTATGGTACAATAAAGGTTATCCCCATGCTAATTCCACTCTTGAGTGCATTTTGATATTGTTTCAGGAAGAGGAGAACTAGGTAGAGTTAATTGGGGAGGAGGGAATGTGCACAGTGCAGGTGTATGTAGGGAATGTCAGGTGTCAAAAGTAAGGTGGTGGGAAAATCATGTTGAAGCTTTAACATCTGGTTCTCCTCCTCAAAGGTGAAGAATCTAACTGTGAGCATTGGCTACCTGGGAGGAACAAGGATGAATCAATAGACAATGCTGTAAGCATCACTTGCCAGTGGAATAAAAAGAAAGTCTTGCTTTTGTTTGCACAACTTTTCACAGACATGTGCAGGTATGTATCTCTTAATGCCAAGTATGCATTCTTGAAAACAGTATGCTTTGGATGATGTGTGAACACCTGTGTCTGTGGAGCCTGGGATTCCCAGATTCACTGACCTTAGGATGACCATATGGCACCTCACCTGGGAAACTCTCACTATACATGCCTCAGGTGAGTGCGAGGCAAGGTCTCACCTTGGCTATTGCCACTTTGACTGCCAAGCCAGCTGCAGGATGTCCAATTCACCTGTAAGTACTGCCTGGGAGTGGCCAATGTAGTTGAAAGACACAGAAGTCAGGCCAGCTATGGCTGGGCACACAGGTGCACAGTTTTCCATTTGGCATACTGTGGCATTGCACCAGGCAAAATATGGTGGGGTGGTCATGTGCTTATGTTAATTTCATGATTGAGATGTAAGGGTGGAGTCTGGCCTGTTAATCTGGAGATAGCCATTGAGTAGCTAATGAGGCCTCCGTGCAGGCATGGTTTTCTCCTGAGACTTCTGGGAAATCTCGCGATATTTCCCTGATAGAGAGGAGAAGCTATCTCATTTGTTGGGGGCTAGTCTCAGAGACAGTGAACTATGGACAAGATAAGATGGCAGCATCTGAGGAGCTGAAGGAGCCAGAGGAGAAGCCACATGGCCTTACCCTGATGGAACCAGACCTCTGAAGCTGGATAAGCCATGTGTAGATCCCTGCCAGCACTGAGTTGCCTCTACCACCACTGGATGCTGTTGATGGACCCTGAGCCCTGGAAGTTAGGAGCCATGGGGAGACCCCTGCCAGCACTGGGATTCTGTACCGACTGGCGTGTGACTTTGAGTGTTGGAAAGAGATATTATAGACTGGTATTGGGCATATGGGCTAATATCGGACTTGTGACTTTGAACCGGACTGGGTTGGGATGCTTTCTTAATGTTCTATTTCTCTTATATATAAACCATACCCTTATATCAATATGTGTGTCTATGAGTTTGTTTCTCTAGTCTACCCGGACTAACACATATGGGGATTAAATCTACCATGTGTGCGAGCTAAGGGAGACTGGGGCTGAGAAATTGAGCCTGGGCCTCCATTGACACAGACTAGTTGATTTCCTAGCTGCTCCAAACACCTACAAATCAACTGACTTTCATCTACTCTATGCTGGCTCACAGCAACTCTTTAGGACTGCCCCTGTGGGATTCTGGGATGGTAATTCTCTTTCAGCAGTAGAAGACCCCATCTTTCTCTCATGGTAAGGCTGGTAGTTCTGAATGGCTGGGTTGCAATCTACATAGTTGGCAATTCAAAGCCATTGGGAGCTCTGAGGGATAAATATAAGGCTTTCTACTCTTGTAGACAGTTATAGCCTTGGAAACCCCCAGTGTGCATGGATGATGGGGATCACAGAATCCGAGTGAACTTGATGGCAGTGAGTTAGAGTTAGAACCTTGTAGTTAGCAGCTGCATGTGGAACAGTATACATCCAGGGCTCTTTAAGGCTTTGCTTTCAAAACCGGGGTGTCTTGGTTCCGGCTAGTGGATGGTGATTGTATGGAGATATATATGTGTATAGACATGCGTGTGTTAAGAACTCATTTAAAGGCATGACTGAATTCAGTAGCTGCTTGTCATTATGTGTTTCTCAGTAGACAAATGCTAATATCATTTGGGAGTTTTGAAAACTGACATGAAAAGGAGGCAACACTCTTCAAGGACTGATCAGCGGGGAGTCACTGAAGAAAGAATCAGCATGAAGTCAAGCACGTGAAGATGTCCCATGGTGTTTCTGTGACTCCCTCTCCTCCCAGTGGTGAAGTAGATATGATTGGGAAAGAGCCTGGATTCAAGTACTGAGGCAAGGAGTGGAGGAATCAGGATTCTGAGTGTCTCCAATTAAAAACCAAACCAAACCAAACAAAGTCACTGCCATTGAGTGTATTCTGACTCACTGTGGTGGCTCTACGCAACGTGTCCAAGGCTATATGCATCTGCACAGGAGCAGAATGGATATCCTGAGAATTCTGAACCACCAATCTTGTGGTTAGCCACTCAGGATTTACTTGAGAACGCCAGCAGATTTCTAGCCCACCCTTTACTTGGAAATGTCTGGGTGATTTTAAAGGACACATGTTCAAAGTAGTGTTGAAGCTTTAAAAGCAGATTTGATTCATGAGAAAAGGGCTACAGAAGGGGCAAAGCCTCTGCTCAGTTGGAATAGACTTTGGGTTCCTGGAGAGAAAGAGAATGGACATACGTGGAGTGAAGCACCAAAGACAGGAAGAGAAAGGCACACAGATGCTGCTCATACCCTGTTGGGAGTAGTAAGGAGGCTGCACTTCAGTGTTGGGAGTGGGCCAGGATACCCCAAAAGCAAAGTCCACTCTAGACACACATGATTCCACTTGCCTGGGAGAAAGACTCCTGAGAAATTCCAGAGGGGGCTCTGGGACTAATGGCGCAGGGCCTGCAAGAAGGGAGAGGTTATCTCTCAATAGCTCGAGTGGCATAAGGAAGCACAGAAATCGAGGCCTTCTTCTCCCTCCACCCCCAACTTGGCTCATCATCCATTCTCTGCATATCCACTTCTAGAGTGATCAGTCTCTTTGGGTGTGAAGTGGGAGTCACACTTCTCCACTTCGGAGCTAATAGAATGATTTTACTGAAGATGGGGTGCCCACAGGGTATTCGCAAACAGGTAAGGTTGCCATGTCAAATTGAAGTTTGTGAGGTTTCCATTAGGGGCCTGATTACTTTTTGCCGAAGAGTTGAATTGCACATTTGGATACAAATAAACTCATCCATTTAGGAGTGCTTATGTGTGTGCGCAAGAGAAACACATATAGAGAGGAAAATAAAAGTGGAACTTAGAGATAGTGATTCAAAGGGAGATTTCAAAATTTTAAAGACAGAAGATGTGACCAAGTGTATAAACCTTACTTCGTTTTTTTTTTCCAGTGATATACTTGTAGACTTCCTCAATCCTTTTTTGTTGCTTATTTTTATTATTGCTGTGTCTGTCAGCCTTGGGTCTGTATGTTCAATCAGACTCTAGGCTAAGTAATTTCTATGCAATATAGCACTTACTCCTTACAACTAAGATAGTGCCACCCCATTTAAGAGGAAGAAAACAAAGTGCTCAAGTATTTTAAATTACTTTCCTAAAACAACGGATTATTTGATGGCTGAAGAGAAGTCAGACTTGGACTGCTTTGAAAGTCCTGGCTGATTGTCCTCTGCATAGATTATTTCTATACTTGCATGTGCTCAAATCTTTCACTTATTAAAATTTTGGAAACACATGCTATCCAGCCCAAACCTTTCTCTCAGCGTGTGTATAGTGAGATAAAAATTCAATTTCCAGCCTAGCAAAGATGTGAAAATAAAATAAAATAATAAAAATTAGGAAAAAATAAGATGTGAAGTTGTCTATAATTTATATGGTCTTTTTCCTAAAGTACCACTTAGAAGGCACATAGAAGAACTGACAGAATCTGATAGATAGAAGTCTGATAGAATCTTAGTCTTATTTGAAAAGATAAAATAACCAAGTAATACCTTCAGGTAATGGTCAAGTTCTCTCTAGGTAAAGAAGAGGAAGAAAGAAAGAAATGCCTGTTATATCATGTAGTCTTTCTCTACTCGTTACTTTTAGTCTAAAGTGACATTTGGGCATATGGACTAGTGTATGTGGCTTGACACTGGACATTCTATTTGTCAGGATAAATAATACTAGCAATTATAACAAACAACTCCTCAAACTCAGAGGCTTACCACAAAAAGGCTTTCTTTTTCTTCCATTCCATAGTTTGATGTGGGAAGGATTTCATGACCCAGTGTTCTTTTCATCTGTTTAAATTTTTTTTTATTTGTGTGTGCATATTTTTTTTAAAAAAGCAAACAACTTTCAAAGCCTCTTTCATCTCTCTGTCTCCCTCTTCTTCTCTATCTTTTTGTTTCATTTTGTTTTCTCAGTATGTGAGCTGAGGGATTGCTGGGGTAGATGGAGAAGAATGTTAAAGGGATTGTGTTTACAGCCTGACCATTAATACTGCTCACAATACCTTTTTAGCAGAACACCGGCCCAGCCTAACTGCAGGGAACACTAGTAAATGGAAGGGTCTTTTGCCCTCAGGAAGAGGACAAGGAATTGGTAGGATCCATCCAGTGTTTGTTGCAATGGAAGAGAATGCTCCTGTCCTTCTGCTACTTCCTCCTGCTTGTGCAGATGGGCAAAGAGTCCCCTGGGCTCACTCACTGCATCATTGTCTCACGTCTGCTTCTGATGCATGCCTGGTGCCTCTCAGGGCATTTCTTTACACTAAACCATTACTCACTCACAGTGGTGCTTCTTGATTGACTTGATCTCACCTTGCTCCTACTGTTATCATGCTACTAAGTCTATCAGGAGGACTCTAGTTAGTCTTTGGTTACAAGCCTATTGGGTAAAGCATGATCTTGCTTTACCTTTTGTGGGCCAGAGACCCACAATCTCACTTCAGCAGTCAGACCACCCAAAGTTACTGGCTGTGTCGTTAAGATACACCTGAAGTTTGTAGAATACTTGGTGACATCATGGGTTAAGCATTGGGCTATGAATGAAAAGTCAGTGGTTTGAACTCACTAGTTATTCTCAGGAGATGAGGCAGTTTGCATCTATAAATATTTACAGGTTCACAAACCCTATAGAGGGTTATCCATGCTGTCTTTGAAGGTTGATATAGGGTTTGATGGCAATGGGTTTGGGTTAGAGTCTTGGGTGGAGAAAATGAAAATGCTCACAGTTGGATAGATAAACCAGATCATATTAAATGGAGGGGAAATCAATGTTGTCAACTATTTTAGTCTATAGTCTGTCAACAGTTATGAATGGGATATATTCTTTACTGTCTGTAAGAATATATTGGTAAATGTGACAGATGCATATGGCTCTTAGTTATTCTTATTTTAGTGCAAGAAAAGGCTGGACTCCTTTTTAATGATTTAGAAGTCACATGTGTAGCAAGTGAAAGTGATTGTGATGATGGATTTGTTAATAATGACTGGTTCAATTGTTTCAAAATAAAAACAAGTTGACATAACATTAAAGGGCAAATATGAGTTGTCTGCAAATAAGGCCTTCCTAACCAAGGGATATCTATGCTTGGATCAACAACCACCCCTCATGAGAAACAGAGATGAGGAAATCAAATGATAGGTTGTGTTGGAAAAATTCTTTGTTGCAAAAATTGTTTAAAATTTCAAAAACAGAGATGTCCCTTTGATAACTAGGGGGTCATAGACCTAAGCTATGCTCTTTCCAATGAGCTCGAACACATGTGAAAGTTAAACAATTTAAAAAGGAAGAATGGGAGGAAAATTGATGAGTTTGAACTGTGGCACTAGTAAGGAGTATTGACTAGCATGTGGACTTTGAGAACAGACAAACCATTCTTAGAAGAAATACACTCAGTGCTCCTTAGGAGGAAGGATGGCAAGACTTTGACTTTCTTACTTTGTCTATCTACCTTCAGAGACCAGTCAAAAGAAAGAGATAGTAAGTGAGATAGAGAGATAGCAAAAATGGGAGAAACCATCAATGAGATGGACAATGAACTCAAGTATACCAACATGCATGAAGATTGGGCAAGCCTTGGCAACCCTTTCATCTCCTATGCAAAAGATAGGGTCAGAGTAGAGGGCAACTAGCAACAATAAGCCCCAGATGGGTGGAAGGCTCTTAGCAAGGGTGTTCCTCAAATCCTGAAAAATAACAGGGCCAATGGGCTACGTCCAGCACTTTAATCCAGTGATATAATTTATCTCCCCACTCCTTTCCGAGCTGAAGCCTAACAGAGGGAGCTGGGGTGACCCTTAAATCCTCCTTCCCTCATCACTCTACTTTCATAACATGTTATGGACCCAAGAAAGTCCAGGCAAGGTACCTCGGTGGCATCGTGGATGTGCATTGAGCTGCTAACTGTAAGGCCAGCAGTTTGAAATCACCAGTCATTCTATGGGAGAAAAGTAAGGCTTTCTGTTCTGTTTCAGTAAGTAGTTACAGACTTGAAAACAGCATAGACAGTCTACCTTATCCTGTAGGGTCATTGCAAGTTGGAATGTTCTCAATGTTGGCAGTGAGTTTGTTTGTCTACTTTTGGAGTTATAGCATCTCCCTCATTGAATCCTATTCACAGTGGACACTACAGAAGAACTTCCAAGTGAGAGTCCTTTGCAGCATGTATGGATATGCTAGAAAAGGAGATAAAGAGATTTACATAATCTGTTCTCAAGACATTAACATGGCCGCCAGCTTTGGTGGCACTGCACACAACTGGGTTTTATCTGGATTTTATTGAAAACTAGCTCAATTTTCTTTTGTTTTTGCACACTTATTCTATAACTGTACACTTTTCTGAATAAGTGAATGCCTAGGAGAGAGTGGAAAGGAATATGTATGCACTCAGATACACAAAAGGGGAGTCACATGAATTTTACAATGTCTCAGTTTAGTAAGCACCCTCTTAGAGCTGTGGGTCATTTGCATTAATTTAACAATATTTATTAATGAGTACTCTGAATTCTTGGACACTGTTCTAGGTTTTGGGGATGCAATAGTAAATAAACTAAACAAAGATCTCTCTTCCTGAGTAAGTATTTTAAGTGGGCACAGGAACACACAAATAAACACAAAGTACTGTAAGTGAGCATGTATATTATGCTAACTAGTGATCCATACTAAGGGAGAAGATGAAGCAGAACAGGGATATGAAGTATGTGTTAGTCCAGGGTATACTAGAGAAGTAAATTCATAAGCACATATATGGATATAAGGGAAAGGTTTATATACAAGAGGAATGGAACATTGAGAAAGGATCCCAGCCCAGTCTAATTCAAAGTCATAAGTCTGATATTAGCCCTTATGCTCGATATCAGTCTATAAAGTCTCCTTCCAACTCACGAATTCATGGACTAGTGGGAGGAGAGTCCTGGTGCCAGCAGGGGTCTCCCCATGGCTCCTAATTTCCAGGGCTCTGGGTCCATCAACAGCATCCAGTGGTGGTAGAAGCACCTCAGTGCTGGCAGGGCTCTCCACATGCCTTCACCAGCTTCAGAGATTTCTTTCCACCAGGCTAAGGCTGTGTGGCTTCTCCTCCGGCTCCTTCAGCTCCTCGGACGCTGTCATCTTGTCTGTAGTTCATTGTCTCTGAGACTAACTCCCAACAACTAGGGAGATAGCTTCTCATCTCCATCAGGAAAATATCAGGAGATTTCCCAGACGTATTAGGAGAAAGTCATGCCCACACAAAAGCCTCATTAGCTACTCAATGGCTAGCTCCAGATTAACAGGCCAGACTCCACCCCTACATCTCAATCATGAAATTTACATAAGCGCATGACCCCCACAAAGTACCAGGTGAATGCTAGATAGAGTGAAGACTGGGGTGTTACACTGAGAACATAGCTTTTGAATTAAGATCTAAAGAAAGTGAGAGAGTGAGTTGTACAAATTTTTTTGAGAACACACTCCAGGAAAAGGGCAAAGATTCCCAACAGGAAGGGCCATGGGTCCAAATAGAGTGTACAATAGTGAATTTATAGAATTTCATTGGAAAACTGTCAACTGGCCAAATGTGGACCTACCTGATGATATAAAGAAAGCCAATCTTGCTTATTCAATGTCCAACTTTCAAACCCACTTGAGGGAGTTGAAAATACCATGACTTGGTCAGACACATCTGTCCTCATAGTAACCTCCCTGTTTTTCAGATTCTAAAAAGCCTTTGTGCATCAGACTCATCTAAATCAATGCTTCTTTGGATTTCTTGGCAGTTGCTTCCTTGAGTATTGGTTTTGGATCCAAGCAAGACAAAATCCTTGCCAATCTCACTCTGTTTTGTTTATCATATTTCTTACTGGCCCAGTTTTCAGGATTTTTGACCTTCTTTACATTGACTTTTAATCCCTCCTGAAGGCTGCAATACTTTATCTTCATAAGCAAGTACTTCAAGTCCTCTTCATTTTCATCAAGCAAGGTTATGTTTTCCTCCACTCCTGATGCCACATTATTTTTCATATAATCCAATTTCTCTATTTGCTCAACATATAGATAGAAAAAATTATGAATCTGATGCACATCTTTTCCAATATTCAATCATACAATATTCCCTTGTTCGGTTTGTAATACTACCAGGTATGACTTCCACATGAGCATAAGTAAATGTTCTGTAATTCCCATTCTCCACACAGCTATCCAAAGTATGGTATCATATACATAGTCAAATACCTTAGCATAACCAGTAAAACACAAGTATACATCTTCCTGGTAGTGTCTGCTTTCAGCCAAGATTCATCTGACATTGATGATATCTCTTATTCCATGTCCTCTTGTGAATCTGATCTGCACCTCTAGCAGTTTCCTGTCAATGTATTTAGATGAACTTTGGGAAAATTTTTTCTTAATGTATTGTCAGTGATATTATTCTATAATTTTCTCATTTTGTTGGGTCAAATTTCTTTAGAATGTGTTTCTTCTAAATATGCATCTCTTTTAGTCAGTTGGGTAAGTAGCTGTCTTCCAAATTTGATAGAGATATATACATACCGCCAGTGCTTCATCAGCTTGTTGGAAGAACTGATGAACTCAAGGAACTGAACAGAAATTGCCAAGAGCATCTTGTGAAGACAACATAAGCTGTTATAATGAAAGGAGGAAAGACCTTGAGTCAGAAAACAAAAAAAGGGAGAACATGCTCAGCACATATTAACCTGAAGAAAACACAAGAAAAATACAAGCCTTGGGTGGCAATGTTGAAAGAGTATGTGGGGGAAAACATTGAATGATGTAGGCAGCATCAAAAGAAGATAGGAAAGAACACAGAAAGTCACTCTACCAAAAAGAGCTAGTCTACAGTCTACCATTTCAGGGTTGGCCTATGAGAAAGAATCAGTAGTGCTGAAGGAAGAAATTGAAACCACAATGAAAGTATTCGCCCCAAACAGGGCTCTAGGCATTGATGGAATAACAATTGATATGTTTCAGCAAAGAACATGAGAAGTAGGGATAAAGTAGATTTGAAGTGAAAAGATGCTAAGACATTAAACAAATTTGTTTATACTGAAAATACACCTGAAAAGGAGTTAGAATTTAGTTGAAAGATAATTTCCTTGAAGAATAGAGATGGAGAATGTCAGAAAAACCAGTTTAGTGAGATTGCTGCTCTATATTGGTGGAGGAATTTGCCTGTTGAATTCATTTTGGCCGCTAGATAATTTAGTGGATTACAAGCTAGGCTGAAAACATTCTATCACGAGTCAGACTGGATGTGTGAACATTTGACCAGCTTTGCTAATTGTCTTGCTTGCATTTTAACTGCCTTCCTTAAGTATGAGCCGATTTAGAGTAAGATCATCAAACTCCTTTTATTATCTGTTCCTGTATAGTAAGGGCAGATAATCACTGATAGTAGTCTAGCACGGTTAGAACTGCATTGAATTTTACAAAAACAAGGGAGGCTCTCTTCTGGTCTCAGATCCTGTAGCATGCTCCATTCCCCTTTGCTTAACCTTCCCTCAGATGGAGGCAGCCTAGGAGAGAGGGTCCTGCCTGCTGGCCCAACCCGAGGTGGGAGCTCTCTACTCCCTCTCACCTGAGCCCTCCTCAGAGCAGCTGCTTGGCCTCCTGAGTGCTTGACATCCCCCATTGAATCGGTTCCACTCAATGCATGCACAGTCACCAAGACATTTTCCAAATTACTTATAATTAATGCTCTCGTCATTACAAATGAGTCATCTCAGACCAATTCCAATTCCCTATTCAATGGCCCGAGCAAGCAGCACAATCAGAGTTGAGGTCACAGGGCCCACACCCCACCTAACATAGTATCCTTGGTTGGAAGTAGGCATATGGGGGCTAATAAAGTCATATGAGTAAATGGCTTATCATAAGTGGCCATTGCTTAAGGTACATTTTTCAGCTTAGCAAAAGCACGGCTGTTTAACAACATAACACACCCACCAGGGCTATTGCTCTTGTTGCAAGAATATGCCCTCTCTCTGCAGTAGCTCAGAAGTGATATCCCAAAGTCTTTTTGGTTTCTGGAAATATAGCACCATAACCCAAGTCCATGAAAAAGTTTATTGCTGAGGCTGGGTGAGGTCCTGGGGATCTTTCCATAGAATTATCTTAGTCCTGTGAAAATTGAGATAGTAAAGCCATGGATCCTCTTCTCTTAATTAACTTCATAGCTTCAGAATGATACCATTCAAAGCTTTCTGTCTGGAATTGGGTGAGAAGAGAGAGACAGTGTCTCTTCTCACTCCGCTTCTCAGGTAGTATCAGGGGTGTTGATCCCCCTTTCCTCATGGAGTCTTGTTCCCAACCTAGTCTAAACTGCCATCAGATTTACTATGATTTAGGTTATGAGTACTGGTGTACTTCAGACCCAGGGAACATAGACTAGCCTAGCAAGGAAAGATATAAAGATTGCAGCCTAGTGCTTACAACCCATTGTTAGCAACTAAATCTGACCTAGGAAAGACAATACACAGTATTGACTATGGCTGAGATGAGGGTACCATTGTTTTCTTAAGCTGCTAGATCAGTGGTTAAACCTGCAAATAATAGATATCATTCAAGAAACCTGATGACAGTTATGCCGGAAAAGATAAGGAGACATGAGGCATCTGAGGAAAACACCTTGAGTTTGTAGAACAGGTCCAACTGACTCTGAGTATAGTCTGGCTCTGGGTGCCCTGGAGGAGACACCCATCAGAATTCCCAAGAGCTTTGATTTTGCTAGGAGCAGGCATCATTATCTTTCTCCTGTGGATCACCTGGAGGATTGGAATCACTAGCCTTGTGGTTAGCCAGTCCAATGCTTAACACACTGTGCATCCAGGGGTCCTGCAGTGCTGGGTAAATGAAGGGAAGGTGTGGGATCTATTTTTAGAAACAGGGACTGTTGTGTGCCAAACAATTCTTTGGTGCTATGAAGATATAAATAGACACGAGGCAATCTTAAGATGAAAGGACCCCTGCCTTGAAGGATCTTACATGTCTCAGTGAGCATCTGCACAGCATCACTGCACCAGCAGGAGTTTGAGGAAATGCTAGCATCCCTGAGGAACATTCTGTGTACCACAGCTAGGAGATCCCCATTCCTCTGCACCAGGAAGCATAGGTCACCAACTGATGGCGAGTGTGTTGGCACACTAAAGGGAATGTTAGACAAGGATTCTCAGTCAGACCGAGGTTCAAGAAGAAGACTTTTGTCTCTCCTTTTGAAACTTGATGAGATCACCAGAAACTGCCTTGCAAGACATTGACTTATCTTGATCATGCTGCTTGTGACAAAATCTCATGATGCTATGTGCGCTAAGCTCTGGAGAGTTCAAGGCTTGTCTCTTCTCTTCCTTCACTTGTCCTAGAAACCAGAAGGCATCTGCTGTGATGGGAGAGGAAATACTCCATTTCTTGACATCTCACTTCCCTCAGGTCATCCCCAAAGCCTTTGGGATCTGCTCACTGGGGACCCCTTCCTGGGGAGCCCTGTGACTTCAGTTCCAGATTATATGGGTTTCCTGATAGACCGAGTCTTATCTGATAAGCTTCAGGGAATGCATACAAGTCATTGCCTCACCAAAGGGCCTTTGCCATGAAGTAGAGATTTTTCCTTAAAGCTCTTCACTTGGTACCAACAAAAAGGGATGAAGGGGAAGGGGAAGAAAAGGAGTAGAGATGTTGCTGGCTGCTCATGGGGTTCTGGCTTTTTATCATGAGGCAAGCTGTATTTGTTTATTTGCAGCCAGATTTGTGCATATCCATAGGCACATACAGAAACAGGAGATCAGATTGAGGGATGTTTTTATACAATGTCAGAAAAGCTGTGGTCTCCATCCAGTATAACACAGAGTTAAAGATCCTTTGCATTTGTGAATTCTGTCATCTTCACCCCAAGTGCTGTCCTGTATCTATGGGATCTCCTTTGTCTACGCCCAACGCCTATGAAGTCAGAAGCAGTAGGATGATCCTTCTTATGTGAAGTTATAGCAGGAAATTCAGGATGAGATAAAGTGATTAGTTGTCAATCATGCATTGCACAATATCAACTAGAAACCTGTTTTCCTCTCCTCTCCTTTCCTTTTGCCCTTTCATCTTCCCCTTTTTCCTCCTTCTATGGATATTTGTGGGGAACTGAGTGGCATTTCCTGCTGGGATGAGAGAGTCAGGGTTCCTGCCTCTGAGCTATTCTCTCTGAAACAAGACACACAGACATGTTAGCACACAGCGTGAGGTTGGCAGTAGCAACAGAGGTTCAAAGCAGGCACCTCACTGCCATTGAGTCAATTCTCACTCAGCAGCTCCCCAGGACAGGGTAGCTCTGCCTATTGGAGGCTGAAGGATGTATAGGAACCTTATAGGTGAGAGAAAAAGGATGGGGTACTTCAGGCAGAGGGAACCCCTTGGGCAAAAATATGGTCTGTGCAAGACTATCTTGTGATCAGGCAGTTTGCAGTGCTGTTGAAGTATAGGGACCTCTCTTCTAACCAGCAGATGCTGGCATCCAAAGGGAAATGAAACTCCAGTGGCATAGTGGGCTGTGAACTTGACTGCTAACCACAGGGTCAGCAGTTCTAAACCAGCAACATCTCCAGAAAAGAAAGATGAAGCTTAAGAATCTCCTTAGGATTTACATCACAGGAAACTAAAACCACACATGAGAGCAGTTCTACTCGGTTGTAATGGGTTGCTATGAAGTGGTATCAGCTCGCTGGCATGGAGTTTGTTTTTGTTCTTGTTTTCCCTCTGGTGATCCAAGCTGGGCCCATTCCTGAGACTGCCAAGGACAGAGCCCCGCCTCTGAGATGTCAATGCCCCCTGAGACAGGTGAATTCTGCTTGCCTGTTGCCAGTCTTTGATGACTGCTCCTCTTTCTTTAACAATGAAGAGAGCAGTGTCAGTCTAATGACTGTCATATTATCTCCCATTAACTTCATTATTGGACGCTAACTATTGCTAGTCATAATTCATTCACTGGTAATGACTTGGTGTCTGATTCCGGGATAATTACGATCACGGATGCCATCAGGCGGGGGCTTTGGGTTGCCCTCTCCATCTGGGGTTGGAGCACAAATCAACGGAGGGCTCTCAGCTTGGGAAGCTTTCTTGGATGTGCCGTGTCATGGAAGTCACCACTCAGATGACTGGGAGAGATCCCTCCTGGGCCTCAAGAAACCCAAGGTAGAGATTTTCTGGTCCTGGGTTTCAGGACACTTTTAGTAAGTTCGCATGCTTGTGTGGGAGTGACATCTGCAGTCATCACTCAGTGGAAAATCAGGTCCTTTTATCACATAAAGGACAATAAATGCTATCTGACCAGAAGCTTCTAGCAGATTAAATTTTATAACCCATGACATTCAGAGGTCATGACTGCAAGATCTCTCTCTCTCTCTCTCTCTCTCTCACACACACACACACACACACACACACACACACACACACTAATTATCCACCTGTGTTTGTAAGCAGAGCTAGGCTACTTGTTTGGAAGGCCAAGAAGAGGGTTTCTGGACAGGTTTGACAATGAGAACAATGTTAGAAAAATGAATTTGATCTGCAGTAGAGTGAAGTGATTTGGCTAGTGGGAACTATTGCAGTGCTGAGAGAAAGAAGCACAATAAAGTTGGGGCAGCAGTGAAAATAGACAGAAGTCAATGAGGGGAACCCTCCAGGGACTTGAGACCGCAGGTCACCCTGATGAGCTTTTGCCAGGCCTGTTATGAAGGACAGTTTCTAACAGATGCTTGCAAACCCTCCAAATCCCACAGCCTGAAGCTGTCAACTGTGTTCAGAAACAACTAGGTTATTCCTCACATCTTGTCTACATCATAGAGTGTTCTTGGAAATTTTTAGACAACTAGTCACCTAGCTTTTGTTCTTGCTTAATATTTTTTGACCTCACAGCTACAGAATTAAGTTAGTGCTCAGTTTATGACACCATCATAAAATCCCTCCATGTGAGAAGTCTATCTCATTCTATTATTTTTTGCCACTCTGCTCCTTCTTCCCCTGTCTACCGTCCTCCTTCTGCAGGCAATGGCCCTTGTGAATTTCAGGTATATCCTTTGATGGCTGTATTCATATTCTATTGCTACTTTAACAAAATGCCACTGACTTAGTTGCATTAGACAACACACATTTATCACCTCACAATTTCACCAGCAGTCAGGAAGATTCTCTGCAAAGGTCTCACAAAGTTGAAATCAAGGTGTTGGCCAATCTTAACATGCATTTGGGGGTCCTAGGGGAGAATTTGCTTTCAGGAGCATTCACCTTGGTGCCTAAGGGTGGTTCCTTTGTAGACATTGGACAAGGGTCATTTTCAGTTTCTTGAGGCTGCTTTATTTTTTGGTTTGCAGTCCCTTCTAAGTTAGCTATGGATTCAACAGGAATCCTTCTTATACTATATATCTCTCTGCTTTTAAGGACTTATGCGACTCCTTTCTAGTCACCTCAATAATCAGGATCAAAAGGATGAGACCAAGGTGTTGGCTAACCCTGGCACATATCTGGAGGCTGTGGGGGGAGAATCTGCTTCCAGAAGCATTCATTTTGCTGCTTGAGTACAGCTTTTAGAGAAACCGGCCTAAGGATCACCTCTTTATGTCAAGGCTAAGTGGTTAAATAACTATAATGACAAAGGCTGTTAGCCCAACGTTTGCATGTTTGACCCCACCCAGTGTTTCTGGGAAGAAAGGACTGGCTATCTGCTTCCATAAGGATTATGGCCAAGAAAACACTGTGGGGTAGTTCCACTCTGTTATACAGTGTCCACATAAGGCAGAAACAATGTGCTTTAATTCAGCAACAAAAAACTGAATTATACTTGCATCTATAAAGTACATTTCGACATCTATAGTAACATATTATAATCCCGGGGATTATAGTGTGGAATAATAATAGAGGTCATTATTTTGCCTACTAGAATGAACTAGTTTTTGTATATAGAGATCTATTATCTCTCTATCTATCATCTATCTATGTATCCATCTATCATCTATCAATCATCTATCTCTCTGCCATCTATCTCATATATATGCATCTATCTATCAAGCATATCTGTGTATTTATCTACATTGATATCAATATCCATATGTATACTGTGGGTTTATATGTGATTAGGCTCTGTTAAGTCTGTTCTGCCTCATGGTGACCATGTGTACAACAAAACACCATCCTTACAATTATTGCTATGTTTAGCTCATCAATGCAACTACTATGTTAATCCATTTTCCAAAAAACTTCCTCTTTTTCACTCTCTCACTACTTTACCAAAAATGATGTCCTTACATTCGGGTAGAGTTGTGAGGATTTCCGTTGTCTTTACACTGCGTTATTATCCACATTGAAGCGGCCATCCTTGATCTTAATCGACAAGTGATTCAAGTCCTCCTCACTTCAGTAAGCATGATTGTATGTAAGCATAACCTCCTTCAATCCTGATGCCACATTGTACATTTTATAATCCAGGTTCCCTAACTCTTTGCTCAATATACAGATGGAATATATATGGTGAGAATAGTTATGGTAAATAAATATGGTACAACCCTAATATATACCTTTCCTGATTTTAAACTATGCAGTATGATCCTGCTTTGTATCAATAACTGCTTATTGATCCATGTACAGGCTCAGCATGAGCACAATGTAGTGTTTCAGAATTCCCATTTATCTTAAGGTTGTTCATAGTTTGCTATGGCCTACACAGCTGAATGCTTTAGAACAGTTAATGAAACACAAATAAACGTTTTTCTGATAGTCTCTGCTTTCAACCAAGATCCACCTGACACTGGCAATGATATCCTTTGATCTACCCCCTCTTCTGAATCTGGCCTGAACTTGTGGCAGTTCCCTATCTATGTATTGCTGCAACCATTGCTAGATGCTATTCAGCAAATTTTTACTTGCATGTGACATATATGGTATTGTTTTGAGCACTTTTTGGGTCACCTTTCATTGGAATGAGTACAAATATGGTTCTCTTCCAGTTAGTTGGCCTGTAGCTTTCCAAATTTCTTGGCATAGATAATTAAATTTCATCAGCTTGTTGAAATATTTCAATTGTATTATATCAATTCGTAGAGCCCTGTTTGGGGCTATCTATTGTTTTCAGTGTATCTTAAACTTCTTTGTTAAGCACCATTAGTTCTTACTAATAAGCTACCTCTTAAAATGGTGGAATGTCAAATGGTTCTTTTTGGTATAGTGACTGTGTATTATTTCCTTGTCCTTCTTAGTCTCCTTTTTAAACACTTTTACTGGCACATAATCTATATATTGTACAATTCAGTAGCTCAGTAACATTAGGAAGAGTTGTATGATAATTATTATAGTCAATTTTAGAATACTTTATTCTTTCTTTGTGGTAGGCTGAGTTGACTAAAGAAACAAATACAGTGACACTCACATATGTGCAGCAAAGGGTTTTATATCAAGGAGTAATTGTATATAATGAAAATATCCTGGCCCAGTCCAAGACAAGTCCATAAATGTGAGACTAGTCCACAAATCCCTATTCAGACTCAGGCAGTGATATCATGAGTTGGTGGATGCAGAGTTCTATGACTCTAGTGGCAGAGTATTGCATCCCTGGAAGCAATCAAAGTCAGCCAGTAGGAAGGTGAAGGCAGAGAGAGATCTTCAAGTTGACATGAAATTATGTAACTACCAAATTTTTGTACTCAATGTTATTTGCTCCCCATTTCTTCCCAGTCTCCCTTGCCATACCTCCTATAAGTCATTAATCCAGTGTGATAGTCAGGTTTATTGTGCCAGCTAGGCCAGTAGGAACATGTGGAGTTTAATCAGGTCACAGCTTGATCAGAGGACAGCTGAAATAATAATAATAATAATAATAATAATAATACAAAACAGCTGATATCTCATGTCCCTCTTTCTCCCTGGTAATCAGACCAGTGTGCTGCTTCTTTAACTAGTGCTCTGTCTCAACCTTTGTGCTACATGACCTGAAGGCCAAGCCAACAACTGGATCATGTTGCAGGAACTTGAGGCGACCCTTGAGATGTGCTTCTTAATGCTGCTGATATGTACATTGCTTGACCTGGAGGCTGGTAGATCCTATTGCTAGGCTTGAGTTTGAGACACTATAGGGGCCTGCTTAGCTAAACTCCCCAGCTACTGGCTGTTCTGACCCACCCTGCTGTCTTCTCCCTTCTGGCAGACTCTGCCTACTTTGCCTGGGGGAACACTCAGCTGTCTGCTTCCTTAACCAGGGGCTTGGCAGCGCATGTGAGTTGAAGGACTTCCATGCCAGTATGTTAACTCAAAAAAGTGAGTTGAACTGAACCTTCAGTACTGCGGTGTAGACTACTGATCTGTTATATTCCTTTTCCCTGTATAAACCTATTTTCATATATATGTATGTATATCTAATTATTAAGTGCCCTGGTTTTATTTTTTTTTTTGGGGGGGACATCACTGATGGTTTTGTTTCTATAGAGAATCCTAACATATCTAGTTACTGTTTCTGTAGTTTTACCTATCTTGGATTTCATATACAGAAACAAACACACAGCAAATCTAACAATCATAACAAAGTAATAAGATAATTAATCCTTCTTTCCCTCAGATTCATCAATTGCTAAATGAAGATTCTAGCATCCTCTTCATAAAATACTGCTGTTTCTCTTGTTGGGGGCTGTCGCTCTGATTCTAACCCATAATGACCCCATGGGATAGAGTAGAACTTTCCTATAGAGTTTTTTTAGCTTTAATCTTTTTGAAAGTCAATCACCATACTTTTCTTCCTTGGAGCTTCTAGGTGGTTTTGAAGCACCAAATTTAGAGTTAGCAGTCAAAGCTTAACCTTTGAGTCCCCAGAGATCCTGTTTTCATAGATATTTTGAGAAAGAAATAAATGTATGTTCTTCTCAGAAAAGGGTCTGCTATATAGTCAGTGATGTTTAGGTTATGCGTTATCCTGGATAGGCCATGATTCTCATGGTGTGGCAGATATGATATTATCTTTTTCTATTTTGTGAACTGACTGAGCTGTTAGTCTGTTGAAAGGAAGCTTCTTGGGCTTGTGAGTCTCCAATATTTATGGATGTTCTAGAAAAGCTCACCTACTCTACATCTTGCGTCTGATTCATTATTCTCTCAGCTCTCATTCTTTGGACAATGACCTGTGAATGGCCTTACAGACTTTAGCACTGACTAGCTCCACTACCTTGTGGATTTTGGACGTGTAAGTTCCTGAAAGCATTTAAATCAGGAGAGTCCTCCACACTGACACTTGACCCAAGGTGTTGAAACTTGCTCATCTGCACAATAAATTTCTCTCTTATATGTATATATACACATGCATGCATATACTTGCATATATAAGAACAGAATCCTGGTGGTATAATGGATTATGTGTTGAGTGGCTAATTGCCAGGGCAACAGTTTGGCTCTACCAGTGACTCAGAGAGACAACAGTGAAATGTTGCTATGATATTGAACAGATTTTAAATAGAATATCAGCAGAGATTCCAGACTGATGAAGTAGGAGGGACAGCCAAGGATGAGCCAATGAAAACCCTGTGGTCCACAATGGTGCACCCTGTGATTGACCACAGGCATGGCACAGGACCTGACAGCATGCCCTTCCCTCACTCAAGGAGCCACCTTGAGTCAGGGACTAACTCAAGACCCTTTACCTGAAACAACAAACAAGTTTAAATATTAGACAAATATTTAAGGATTTTATTTTGATATTCCTAGGAGTGGATATGAGAAAAGTGATTCATTAAAGACAAATTTGACCCCAAAAAGGGGAAATAAACCTGATGATGGATATATACAAAGGGACTTCAAAAAGTTTGTGGGGGGGGGAACTGTGGGAAAAATGGAATGAGAAGATGATGGAAAAATTTCCACACATTTTTTGAAGCACTCTCATAGAACATTGCTGCTAATTTGGTAGTGGGTTTGATTCTGCTCCCAGCTACCTCAGTCTATGTCCCAGTCAATGAACCTACCTTCCTGAGATCCATTGGTTCCAAAGCGGAAAGTGTGAGAGAAAGGAGAGCTGGACTCCCTGTAATCCACCTCTACCAAAAGGAAAAATACAAAAGCCATTGGGTGATTGAATATTTGTTTCTGTATTGGACAAGGACCATTATAAATAGTCTACTCCATCTGTGAATTCAGTAGTAGGACTGTCTTCTTTGTCAAGAATATATGATTCATGACATAAGAACAAAAATAATTTAATTTACTAAAGCATTTAGTGGAGTTGGAAATCAGTGATTTCAACTACCATGCAAAAGAATGAAGAAATTTCACTTTTTAATTCAATTGAATTTCTGATTTTTTTAAAAAAACATGTTAATTATAAAGAGGGTTAAGTATTATTTTTGAAAAGTTGCAAAAGGACTGCCTGCAGGTTGGGGTTATTACTGACATCTGACCTTTGGACAGCTCCTACTTCTTGTTTAATGTTACATGTGGGTAAGTGTACCTTCACTGTGAAAAGATGGAACCGATCCTCTAGCCAAAAACAACAACGGTCAAACCCCCTCCATTGAGTTGACTCCAATTCTTAACAGCCCTGCTTTCCACATGTTCTCTATTGCAAGCCCCTTTACTTGCTGCATGCACAGCTTTTAAATCATTAATAAAACTTGGATTGCTAACACTCCCCAAACAAAAACATACCATTAGTCTATTGCCCATCTTTCTCTTGAAGAGTCACTTGGTGGTGGTAGTAGGGGTGGGGAGGGGAGTCAACTACCCCTACCTTGTTGAGCAGCCCAAGATATCACTCCCTGTGCTGTCTGGTATGATTTATCTACAAATGCTTCACACAGAAACAGATCTCCTTCATAACATGGGGACTCTCTATGGTTTTTCTATTTTCTCTGTGAGTCTCAGCACATTCAAAGAAAGTATGGTGTTTCCTTGCTGTCATTCAGCTTCGATTTTTTTTTAAAAGTTTTCAATCTTGTCTGCTTTGGAAATCTTTAATCAGCGACCATCACGTGATGTGAGAAGAACATTCCCTAGAGAAAGGGTCCTGAAACTGAGATGAGAGGATGTTGGAGCAATGGCAGCATGTGGCCTGTGGGGGCTGAGGGATGCGACATATGGTTTAAAAAGACCAAAAGGGAAAAAAGAAATATTTGTTGGGTCCAAGAGTACAGAGAGCCCTGCTAGGTCACTCATTGTCTGGAGCAAAAGTTGAAGCAATTAGGTAATCATTAAAGAGGCTCTCTCTCCCCGTCAAGTGTGGGCAGCATAATATTCAGCTTGGGGTTTGGATGCTCTTTATCAGACAGCTGCTGACTTGAAGTCACAAAGTAAAATTGTACCACCAACTTCCTCCAATCTCCCTAAACCCATGGTACATAAGAAGTTAGCCTCCGCAGATTTCTTTTCTGGGGACCAAACCAGACAAAATGTCTATATCTAAATATCTACCAATGCCTATACATGTTTTATATTTATACATAGATAGACATAAGCATATTTATCAGTAAGTAAAGATTTAGATGTAGATAATGGCCAAACACCATCTTTGGTGGATTTTTTCCCTTTCTCCCCTAAATGCCACAGTGAATTGTGAAAAGGTCAGTCTGCTTTCTCTACAGTGGAGAGGAAAGGCGTCTGTACCAAGGATTGCCTTGTGCTCCCCCTGAAGATGTCTCCTTGTGAGCGCCTTGCTGGGCTGATGAGCTGTCTACCTTCTAACACAAGCCCAAGATGTATGGAGTGGCCTTATCACCGATGAGAAGTCATTCCCCGTTCACAGGGGCAGTAATGGGATTTCAGAGGCTCCATTTTGATCAGAGAGTTCCTAGGTGATACCAATTATTAACATGCTTGACTGTTAGCTAGAAGTACAGGATTCCTTCTCAGAAAAGTCTCGACATCTACTTCTGAAAAACCCGCCATTGAAAACCCTACTGTGACACTCATGGTGTTGCCATGAGTCTGGCTGGACTCAACAAGATTTCCCCCACTTCTTTCTGGTCCCAATACAAGAACAACGGGTAGTTTCTGTTCTGCTCAGGTCTTTGCCCGATTCCTCAGGATTTCCACATGTAATCATTTAGCTCATACTTTCCTGTCTTTTAGCCCAGTGTCAGGAGGGAACTTCTGCTTTAGTTTCCATAATGCCATCCCAGAGAAAAATAAATTGTGGAGAGAAGTCATAATGCATTCCAGTAGACTCCAGCTCAAAGGATTGTGGGTGGCAGGTCACAACACAAAAAAGGGAGTATCCATAAATTATAATTCAGAGGATAATGACAGCTATTACACATATAGTTGAACTGTGGGTAAATCTGGGTTGTCTCACGTAAGTCTCCTAATGGTCTTACGAGGTAGGGGTCATGAGCATTATTTCCATTTTACAATGGGAAGATTCAAATGTGGAGAGGATCAGCTGCTTGTCCATGCTGGTTCTTAAAGAGGTTGTGATTAAAATCTAATTGTGGATAATTCCTGAGTCCGTGCATAACTGTTGCTATAGTCACTCAGTCTGTTCTGATTCGAGGGACCCCGTGTGAGAAGAACAGAGTTGTTCCACAGAGTTTTCAAGGCAGTGACCTTTCAGAAGCTGACTTCTGCCAGTCCTGTGATATCAGCCCAGTCAACTAAGACAGTGTAGGATTTGATCGTTTCCTTTATGTTGAGTAGATGAGGAATTCAAGGAAGCTGTTGGGTAAATGTTGGACCACGAACCAAAGTGGCTCAACAGCGGCAATGGGTAGTGCCTATTTATGACTGACTTAATTAACAGTCTGTAATGGATCTCCAGGTCCTAACAGTCAATCAAAAGGCTACCCAGAACTCAAAGACAAATTCATGATTAAAGGGTTAATGAAGGGCATCAACAAATTGCAATGTCAGTGATAAATGCTCAGGCTTGAGTTGTTTGTCTAGATATGCCACAAAGCTCAGTCAGGGTTGTTAACAAATGCCCAGAGGGCAGACCACTGTGCTATAAGCCTCATCCTGAAGGAATTTAACTTAAGCTCCATAGGTCAGCAAGTCCAGTTCCCTGCATAAGGTGTGCAGAGGCACCCATTCCAGTAAGCCTCAACCCAAAGACAATTCTCTCCATTATTGTCAGTCAGAAAGTCCAACTTCCCCACATTAGGTACCCAGAGGGACCTCCACCAGTTAGCCTCCTGGACAAAAGCACTCGTCTTCATTTGCCTTGTGGGTTGGGAACTCCATCACTCTGTTCCTTATCCTGGATCCTGGTTCTGCTGCTCCTCTGTGGCTAATCTCTTCTGGGCTCAGGGAGTTCCATGTTCAGGAATTTCAGGTCTATAGCAGACCTCTGACTCTTGCTGGTAATGAGATCCCTCCTTCTGCTTCTCTGAGGGCCCATTTCATGCACGGTAGGATGGAACTCCAGGAAATTCTGTTTGCAATTACTCACAAATGAATCTTATCAGTATTTCCCTTCACTTTTTTAACCACACCCATGGAAAGAAAGACCTTTGGATGGGAATTAGAATCTTTGTCCAGAAGAGCCACATTAAATAGTTTTCTGCCCTGCACAGGTTCTAAGAATATAGAACATGAGAACTCAGCCTTAGGAGGAAGGAAAATTACTGTGGACTTGGGTGGTCAGGAAAGCCACTGTAAAGTAGGCAGATCTAGAAAGATAAAATGCTCTAGGTTCCTCTTTCAGAGAAGAGGGCATTGTCCATGTAATAAGGAAAAGGAAGGGAAACTCCTAGACTCTTCTGAAGCCATAAAAAAACAAAAACAAAAAGGAGAGGCAGCTCATGTGACAGAATATCTTTTGATCTGTGGCTAGGGTGATGCTTAGCTGTTCTATGACAGCCTAGCTTCCTCAAGAAAGGTATCTAATATTGTTATCCTGTCTTCACAGAGTTAGCAAAAGACCTATCTTTGAAATACGTGGCCTGAAAAATCTCATTATAAAGCTGGATATAGCAAAGTTGTTCAGACACCAAATTTCAGATACCAAAATCTAACACAAGAGAAGACTTCAAAATGGTGGCTGCTTGAACAGACCCAGGGAGCATTAACGAAATTTTGTCTTGAAGGGAATAGTCACAGAGGCATGTCAATTCCAAACTCAGATGCAATGATCAAAGAAAATGTGTGGTACTGATAAAAAAAACAAAAAACCATTACCCTCCTCTTCTAAATTAACAGGTGGTGTCAAGGAAAGAAGAACTTTCCCTTTGATGTTTGTGTACTCTGGTCCACGGCATGGTCTTCTCCTTCCTGAGTTATTGGGTGACATAGCATACACTCTAGCAGAACACATTATTATTATTCAGGAGTGAGTGACTGGAAATTGAAATGCTCACATGGTCATGAACTCCAACAGCGTTAAAAATAAATCCCTTTATCTGTTCTACATTCCTGGGCTCGTCCTCTTTTCCATCGGAGCCCCCTTTGAAAGATGTGTGGACTGCACGTTGAACAAGATCGAATGTGACTTTGCAGAAATAGAATGCCTGGTCTCTCCTCTTTCCCTCTCCACTCGACAATACAAGATAAATTCACTCCATGGGAACCTTTTGTGGGCTGTACTGCTCAGGCAATTTGCAGTTTGCTAGGGGAAAGGGAGCTCACGCTACATTTATCACCCCCTGCCGCCAGCTACAATTCAACCCACTTCGAGCCACTGAGCAGAGGTGCTGATGGGGCCTGTGGCATGAGAATTCCACATCATAATGGAAGTGCAGGGAAGCAAAAGACAAATGCATCAGGACCACCCCGGGTATCCACTAAGGAAGGGGTCAAGAAGTGTGACACTCAGTGATGGGGACCAAAGATGAATGTTTCACAATAGTAAGCAATCTTGCTTCCTTTACCCCTCTTTTCATATTTTCCTTTAACTCCTCCACCCCTCCATATAATCCTGGCTATAATTGTGATTCCCTAATATTATTAGGATCATCAACACATACAGTGGGAGCCTAATTTTCCCTCTACAATCACTAGACAGCTCCACACACTAAAAACAAATCAATCCATAGAAGTACATGAATTGTCTTCTGTTTCTTCTGTTTTATGGTAGAACACATGTCGAAAGTATCCTGACCCATCCAGTTGTGCTATGGAAGAAAGACCTGGTGGTCTTATTCTATAACGCTTATAGTCAAGATAACCCAACAAAGCAATTCTACTCTGAAACACGCAGGCTCACCATGAGTTTGAAAAATGACTTGAGGGCAGTCATTTTTGTCTGAGTTGTATTCTAAAGAAACAAACAACCCCAAATACACGTGAGTGTAAGTTTACTGAGTGAGCAGAGTTAACAAATCAAGGAGATGTGCTAGACTAGGCTGCAAAAATGAAAACATCTCCAAATATCACAAACCCATGAAAGTTTACTTCTCATGAAAGTCAGTGGAGGATTTTACTTCACATGGTGTGTTCCTTCAGATAGACTGGAAAGACAGATGCATAGACACTCATATGTATATAAGAAAGAACTTCGTACACAGGAGCAGTTGAACATTGAGAAAACAAGCAAGCCCAGACCAGATCAAGTCCATAAATCTGATATTATCTGTGTTAGTCCGGGTAAACTAGAGGAACAAACTTCATAGGCACGCATATAGATATAGGGAAAAGGTTTATATACAAGAGGAACAGGACATTGAGCCCAGTCCAGTTCAAAGTCATAAGTCCGATATTAACCCATATGCCCGAAATCAGTCTATAGAGTCTCCTTCTGACTCATGAAGTCACAGGTCAGTGGGTGCAGAACCCCAGCACTGGCAGGAGTCGCCACATGGCTCCTCGCTTCCAGGGCTCAGGGTCCATCAACAGCAGAGGCAACTCATCACTGGCAGAGGTCTCCATGTGGCCGCCCCAGTTTCAGAGGTCTGGCTCCATCAGGGCAAAGCCGTGTGGTCTCTCCGCCAGTTCCTCCAGCTTCTTGGAGGCTGCTATCTTGTCTTGTTCGTGATTCATCGTCTCTTAGAACTAACTCCCAACCACTAGCAAAGATAGCTTCTCATCTTCATGAGGGAAATATCGCGAGATTTCCCAGAAGTCCCAGGAGAAAACCATGTCCACATAGAGGCCTCATTGGCCACTCGATGGCCATCTCCAAATTAACAGGCTAGACTCTACCCCTACATTTCAATCATAAAATTAACATAAGCACATGACTGCCACATTATCCCATATGTCCAATATCAATCTATAAAGTCCTCTTCAGACTCACACAGCATATGCAATGATTTCAAATGCAGGAAAATCACAGGCCAGTGGATGTAAAGTCTTGTGGATCCAGTGGTGGCAGTAGCATCTCAATGCTGGCAGGCATCTCCATGTGGCTCCTCCAGTTCTCAGGTCACAAGCTCTATCAGAATAGTGCCATGTGTCTTGCCAGTAGAGCATCTCTCAGTTAGTGAGCAGAGAGAGTGTATCTCCCACCTCCAAGGAAGAAAATGTTGGAGTCCCCAGAATTCTCAGGAGCATGCAATGCCCACACAGTGATTTCATTCACTGGGACCTGATTGACAGACTAGACTTCACCCTTTCACTCGTAATCCTCTTATGTAACTACCACAGGTGGTTACTCAGGGACCCAGGCTGATGAAGCACTTCCTCATTGCTGCACCATCTGGAGCACATGGTCTTCTTGATAGATCTGGCACACAGAGAGCATGCTGAAGGGCCTCTCACTGGCAGTGACATTCTTTGAAACAGAAATGATACTTATCTCTACTACACACAGCCAGAAGCCTATTGGCCAGAAGCCATCACATGCCCTAATTGCAAGAGGTCAAGGGAGAAGACCCATTTGTGTGCCTAGAAAAAGGGGAGGATTAATTTTGGGTGAATCCTGGAAGACCCGTCTACTGGTGTTCTGCCTCTCTTTTTGGCTTAATGAGGTAGACCTGCATGGAACTGTAGTGTTTTTTTCTTGTCTAGTTTTAGTAACACAATATATTTTATTCTTAAAATTTTTTTTCAGGTATAGTGATGCCCACGAATGATCACATTATCATAAGAGTGATGAAAGAAGGAAATCAGCCCACTGGTTGCAGGAGGTGTCAGAAAACAGAGACCCAGAGAGGTGGTGGACTGCCTAGAGTCCCACATTGTAAACCAACGCAAAGTGACTGATGTTCAGCCTTCTCCATTGACTGACCTCATGATTGCACCCTTTGATGGCATCATGAGGCAGTGTGGAGTTGAAGAGTAATAAGGCACCACGGGTTAAAAAAACACACACCCAGAAATTAGGAGAATCGGTAGCAGAAGTGAGCAGTATCTAATTTCTTTTTGTTCTTCATATTCAAAGTTATCTATTTAGAATGGATGCAGTTTTGGACGATTAACCCATTTCTTTATAGGCTGCTCTTAGTTCAGAACGGAGCCCCGGTGGCACAGGGGTTACATGTGGGACCGTGAACCACAAGGTCAGTGCTTGGAAATCACCAGGTGCTCCTTGTGAAGAAGATGAGAATTTCCACTTCGGTTGACAGTTAGAATCTCAAAAACTCACAGGGGCCGTTCTGGCCTAGCCTATCAGGTTGCTCTGAGTCAACTTCAACTCCATCGCAGCGAGTTTGGGCTTTGTTTGGAGTTAGTTTGGAATGGTAATCATAGAGCCAATAATAATTTTCCTTCTTTTAACTCACGTCAAACTTTATATCCAGTGTAGGGCCTGTGTCAGTCCCTCCCAGTGGCTCAGGATGTTTTTATGTCATGGCACACAGCAGTCATGTTGGATAGTAGACAGCAGTAGAGTTGCAGAGGCTGCTGAAATCTAGAGTTCATAGCTCACAAGATCTAGCCTCCTCAGGTCCCAGTCTGGACTGAGGAGTTGAGGGTTGGTACTCTAGATTTGGACCTTGGACTGAAGAGAGGAGTATCAGTACCGTGGTGGGAAACCTCCACCTTCACATTCAGAGAAGAGCTGGACACGAAGACTCAAGTTCTCTTGTACACTGCTAGAATTTGTGGGAAGAATTATGTCAGAATCTATAGGTGCTGATTTTAGTACTTAGAAAGTGGTGCTGGTTGAAATTGCTAAAGCTCACTGGATCAGGGGAGGAAGACTTGAGCAAGTCAGATTCCCATCAGTGTGAAGGACTGGAACTGGAAACCCACACAAGGTCAAAATTCAGAGAGGAGAATGTAACCCTGGAGTGCTATTTGGAGCCTTCCTGGAGGTATAATGAAGCCATTTTGAATAAGGGATATTTTTAGTCTAAAATGTTTAACAGATCAAATGCTGCATGGTTTCTGCAGGTTTCAGAAGAGGCTGAATAGAAAGTCACACTGATGAAACACAGATAACAGGCAAATGTTCTCTGTCACCACAAGGTGAGCAACTCACGGGGTTTAACTTAAGCGAGAACGCTTTGGTGGCTGGTTTAGGTAATAAGCATTCGCTGGGAAGAACTTGTGAGCATTATTTGTGCCAATGCAGTGCAAAAAATAGTCTCTTCCCTTTGTGGTATAGGCTTTGAAAGGAAAATGGATCACATCCCATTGGAAAGAAAGTGTTTGATCACTCTCTCATCCTGTCTTTCTTTCTTTTTTAGTTCTTTATAATTCTTTTCTATGTCACTGTTTGACACTTGTCATTGTAATGTTGCCAGACAATTTCCTCCTTCCTTTCTACCATGCAGAGGTCTCTTTATTAAAAATAGGAATGTTAATGCTGTTTCAAGTATGTTTGTGTGTGTGTGTGTGTGCATTGAATGTGTGTGTGTGCGTGTGCTTGTATGTGGTCAAGAAGCTGGACTTCATTCTGACACATTAGCTGCCTCTCTGTCCAGCAGCCTGAATTCTGTGAATAGACAGAAGTAGGTCAGGGCAGAAATTGTCTTATCTCAGCATATTACAAGATGGGTGTGACAAGTGAGTGAGCTGTCAGCACAGAGTCAGAAGTAGGATGGGATGGGCAGGATGACCATATAATTTATGATTCACATTGGGATACCAATAAGAATGAAAGAGGGGGGCTATAAAGAAGTACACTGGGACAACAGGTGTAAATTGGGACTGTCCCAAGCAATCGGGATGAAGAGTGAAGCTGAGGATGAGCTAAGTGTCAGAATGCCAGAAGAGGAATAAAAATATAATAGGAGCTGCTTTCCCCATGAGACTGGAATCCAGTGCATGACCAGTATTGACATAGCATAAGGAGAAATGCAGAAGCTAAATGAGGCAAGTGTAAGAATTAAGGTCTTTTGTGGTTAATGCAAATTGCAAAGCAAACAAGAGCTGGAAGAAGAACTATGCTCACGAAAAGGGAGAGCCAGGTCAGCCTGGAGTAATTCAGGGCAGGAGGTTGTTTGCTCCTGTTGAAAGCCTTTCTTCCCTTTGGAAATCTGTTTATCCATCTTAAAGGCAAAGTTCTCCACACTTGTCAAGTGTCAGGAAGAGGCTATCCACGTAGGATAGCGGTGTGGGCCAGCACTGCCACGTTTCAAGTTGGAGGGCTCAGAATGGAGGGAATTTATGGTGGAGGACTGTCAGGAACAGATGGGGACATTCTATTTTGAAAAGACTCCCTTCTACTCCCCTCTGATTTGTTTTAGAAGACTGATATTGGGAACAATAATGTTAAAAATAAAAACCCAAGAATGTATATTAGTGGAGTTATTTTTTTTAAGATGATCCCTTTGATGAGATAATGTATTGTTGAGAATTCTAGAAGGACTGAGCTTTTAGAGGGAAGCATCTGATTCTCATTCCATTCACTTACTCTTTCATTCATTTACTTTCTTTATTGTTGGTGTTCATTACATCTGAGTTAGTTTTAGCTCATGGAGGCCCTAAGCATAACAGGACAAAATGTTGCCTAACCCTATGTCATATGCACATTTTTGATATGCATAAACCTGTTATTGAGGCTACCATGTCAATCATTCTTATTGAAGATGCCCTTCATTTTTACTGGCCCTTCAATGGACCCATCTTGCTTTTCCTTTGAGTCTGAATGAGGATTTGAGCATTCCTTGCTCTTATCTGTATAAGAGATACAAAAAACAATAAGCAATCCACCTTGAAGGAGCATTCAGTTATCAGGAACATTCTATGAAATCCTATGTAACAAGAAAGCACTGGAATGGGACTAGATAACTTTCAAAGAGAATGACCATTTGAGCTTTCACTTCAAAGGTGTGTTGGAGTTTAAAAGTCTGTGAGTTAGAGACACTTTCCAGGCAGAGGAAACGTGGCGAAGAAAAGGAACTGAGTTGTGAGGAAGGGCATAGAATATTTGGGAAAAGCAGGGTCCAGGGAGGGAATAGAAGGAGGAAGTAGTATAAAATGAGGCGTGGGCATGATTTGGGCTGGTGAGTCCAAATGCTGTAATACAGTGAAGGCAAAGAAGGAGACATTCTAACCACCTAAGAGATAAAAAGAAGGATCCAGGGAAAATATCCAGGAAAAAAGCAGAGATATTGACAGCATTGGGGAGAAGATCAAAATTCTCTTAAGAGCTGTTACAAGGTCTAATAGACACACACGCTCTGACGTCTCTTAACTGCCTTTCAGGGCCTTGACGCTTGGCTGAGGCTCATGGTTACAGGGCCATTGGGACTCAGCACAGATGTTAGGGTAATGACACCACAAAGCCTCCCCGTAAAAGGATAAACCCAGCCCACATTCTTGCCTCTAGGAAGTGTCCATGGATAGACAAATCAGAGTGGTTTGGGGTTTTTTTAAAATGCTTTTTTTTTTCAAAGGAAAGGATGGAGAAGACAGGCCGAGGACTGAGTAAGAGGCTTTGCTGGGAGCCCATGGGCCAGCCCTGACAACTTCTGAGACCAGAAGTGGAAGCAGTTGAGAGAAATAGTCATGCTTTACTCAAATGCCTAGCTACCTCCTGGCAGACCTTGGCCTGAATGGAGGCTGCTTTTATGTCAGAAAAATGTGAGTCACTGGCTCCTGTGCCATGTGTTTAAAAGGAACCTCTCACCCCCACTTTCTGCTTGCAATTGTCCCACCAGGCTGGCTCCCAGCTACCAGATGAAGTCGTCAGCTTGGCTCCAAAGTCTAGTTTACCCCTGTCATTATGGCAGTGAAACACACAGACTCCAATCAACAAAGACACAGGGACCCATTTCTGATTTATTCATTTTGCAACCATGCTTCTCTGTGGAAAAAGAATGATTATCCCAGGAGCACATGATCATGCTGGAGACCCTGGAGTGCACCCAGCTCGATCTTTACTGCCTGCTCTGTACCAGCAAGGATTGAGAGCATAGGAAGGTGGGTGTCATGGCTTGGTACCAGAACCCTTCAGCTCTTGTTTCTGTCTTTCCTCTCCAAAGGGATGTATCAGTGGAGAATGGAGTTCCTCTTGGCCACAGGTATACAATCCAAACCTAATTACTGGTTCAATGAATATTTGCTGTGTGCCAGGCACAGTGCCAGTTGCTCTGAATACTGGTGCCAAAGAAATTGGTCAAGGTCCATCTTGGGATTTCTAATGTGAGGTATAAACAATAAGAGATTGAATAAACAAAGTCATTGCCAAGGGAATTCTAATACCCAGCACTCATAGAGCACCTTCCAGCCTTTTTGAGAACCATCCCCCCCCAACGTCCTCCCCCCCGGTCAGTTGGTCATACTGTGTTTGTGTGTGTGTATGTTGCTCACGTGTGTTGCTGTGATGCCGTATTCAGAAAGGTCATCCAGGGTGTGCACGTTATAAGGGAGTTTCCAGATGAAGACCGATTAAGAGGAAAGGCTTGGCTCTCTCCTTCTGAAACTTAGTCAATACAAATATTATGGGTCATAAGAGAATAGAGTCTGAGTTCCATGCACCGGACACATGTCAGGAGACATCATCACATGAGGCGATCACCGTATTTGGAGGTATAAAAGATAAGCAAAGGAGAGGGAGAACCTTGGTGAGATTGATTGACATAATAGCACAACCTTGTTGGTAGTGCTGAGGATGACACCGACCTTACTTCAGAGCTTGGACTCGAATCCCAACCTTCAGCTAGCTGCCGAGCATGCCCATTGTTGTACCACCCAGCCATCCCTTGGCTTGTTAGTGGATGAGGTAGAATTGAAGCTGCCAAAGCAGTAGTCAAGGATTGAGAATGCTGCGTGGTAAGTGAAGATCCTGGTCTTGGGTCTCCGAGAACTGAGAGTGAGATTGTTCTCTATTGTTTCCTCTGTGTGCTTCCAGTATCATTTCATGGGGGCATAAAAGAGGAATAGAGCCCGGGTGACCCAACAATTAGAGACTCTGTTGCTGGCTGACTAAAGGGGTTGGCACTTCAAACTCACCCAATAACTCCAAGGGAGAAAGAGCTGGGTATCCGCACCCTTACTGATGGACTCCAGCCTCAGAAACCCTGTGGAGTTGTTCAGTTGGGTACTGTGGGGTCCCTGAGAGGAGGGATTGACTTGATGACACCCAGCAACAAAATAGGGGTACTAGCAATATGCCTGTCTTCTCAGAGTTGTTATAAGGATTGAATAAGCTAATATGTAAAGATGCTGAATTTGTAAGTAGACACAGACAAAGATAGCTTTGTGGGTGGTTTTGACTATGAGGAGACATGATGTTTGCTTTAGGAAAAGAACCCTGAGATTTCAGATATACCTTTGGACTCCACAAGCGTGAGGGTCAAGTCAGGCTGCTAAATAATCAAGATGATGTCCAAGCCTACACAAAATGGGACATCCTTTCAGATTTCAGCCACAGCCCACTGAAAACACTGCTTTCCACAGCCTGCAGCTGGCACATCAGCAAACGCTACCTCTTCTTCCTCCTACATCTTAGTGAAGATGAAATGTTTGCTGGCTCAGAAAGAAGGACTTGACCTCAGGCAAAATGAAAAAACATCACAATTTCCAAGTATAGCAATTATTGTGTTCACCAATTCTCTAAGAAAACTGAGATCTTTGGTACCATGTTTTTGTTTTTGTCTTTGTGTGTGTATGTTTCAGCGGAGGGGGGGGGTCATAAAGTTAAATGTCAGTGGGAACACAATTTTCCTATTGTTGGAAAGTAGAACATTTTCTTTCTGGGTGGAACAAAATGCCTCCTCCCAAGAAGCTCCCAGTGTTATTAGTAGTGCATATGTTTTGTATAGAAGCGAAGAACAAGTTTCAAATTCTTTTCATTAGTCCCCTAACATCTCTACCTGGGTGAAAAAGAGTGGGGATCCCATGGGATCTTGTAAACAAAGGTCTTCTCCAACTCCCCAAGCTGCTTCTCACTCCAGGTTTGTAGAGGAGTTTTCTTGATCCTTTAGGAAGGTTTTGTTGCTTGACTCCCTCCTCTAGTGACTTTCCCCACCAGCCGAGCACCCACAGGCCACAGCTTTCAGTTGTTTAATATGATATGGCAAAGCGTCCTTGTTTCTTTAATATGATATGGTAATGTCACTGATCCTGGACACTCTCGGCACTGTTGCCTCTTTCAGATGTAGCTTGTTGCCACTGACTCTGTTCTGACTCATGGAAAGCCCATGCATTAAAGAATAAAATTTTCTCCAGAAGGTTTTGTTGGGGGTCTGTGATTTTTTTTTTAATGGAAGCCCATCATTAGATCCATCGTGCCACTGCATGGATTTGAACTACACGCCTTTAGTTTATTGTTGCTGCAAAGGATCGGTGCCACCCAGGACCTGTTTTGGGCATATTTACTTATGTTCCTTTGCATGGACAATCCAGGAGCACAGAGCCATAGAAATAGTTAGGTCATCATGACTGAGGGTTGCGAGGCATCTTTGTGAAATGGTGTATGTATTCATCTTCCTCTTCTTCTTTTCTTTTTCAGTTTCTGCTAATTAAACTACATGGTAATAAAGGTATCAGGGTAATAATTGGCACTAACTAAGTATCGTGTGTACGAGGGGACTTCAGCGCATTCATGGGAAAATGAAATACACTTGCTGGCATCAACATGGTCACCTGAATAAAAATTGAGCTTAAAAATAGATCCATGTCACATATTTTCCAATTTACATGTAAATGGTTTAAGGACTGTTTCATGTTCTAGTGTGTTGTCAAAGGTTACAGATTCATTCTTTATGGAATATAGAGGTGTTGCAGGGGGACTCTGGGGTGGATGTGTTAGAGTTTGGCGGCGAGGGAGGTACTCAGACTGTAAGGGGAGTGAGAGACTTCTATGCTTCCTTATACATGTCTTAGGCAAACACTTGCAAGTCATGCCCAGCCCAGAGCGTGGTTCAAAGTACTTTCATGCTAGCTGACTAACTTCCTGATTTCTTTCTCCACTCAGAAGAACTCAACCTTGTACAATGGTACTTGGAGATTTGAGCTTTAGGTGTCATCAGGCACCCTTGTACTGTAGAACTCCTTATCTCAGCCACACTGGGGCTACTTTCCTTCAGACGCTGCTCATGGAGGAAGAACACAGTTGCTGTAAAGCAGAACAACAAAGAGAGTGGGCCTTTCTCCTTGGATTTCTTAGTGCTTCCCAATCTACTTGGTCATTGTTCCACTCCTTCAGCTGGCTTTCTCTCTGCTCAATCAGCATATGGGCTAATAGTCTTCTTTCCCAAGTCTTTTGTTTTATAGATAATGACTGTGATAATCACAATCTTTCTCTCTTGTACAGGGCTTCATACTTTTCAGATTACTTCCTTTGTCATTCTCTCATCTTTCCAGCAGAACAGCCAGGTGGGTGGGCAGGAATGAGCTATCAATGCCCCAATTTTACCAATGAGGATAAGACTCTTAGCGAGGACTAAAGTTTTCTAAGGCCTCAAAGTTAGTGAGTAGCCTGACAAGAGTTAGAAGCCTAGGATTTACTTTCATGGTCTGCAGCATTTGTGCTGCAGAAACATGTAATTTCTTGTGGATGAGTGACAAGTGTGAAAACCAGGATGACCAAGAGCAATGACTACTGTGATGCACTTGTAAGGAATGGCTGAGAATATGTAGATAACAGTCAGCATTCTCAGGCTTAGGATTGATGGAATAAGGAGTCTAGAAGTGGTCATTTAAATAAGCAAGAAATGTAGGAAATAGCCAATAAGAAAACATCAGTTGAGTGAATAAATTGATGACATCAAAGAGAAGCATACCCCTTAACTTCTCTCTGAGGCCAGGAAGTTGTGTTACAATTAGTCCAAAAACCTTAGATCAGTGGTTCTCAACCTCCCTAATGTCACAACCCTTTAATATAGTTCCTCATGTTGTGGTGATCCCCCCCAACAATAAAATTATTTTTGTTGCTACTTCATAATTTAATTTTGCTACTGTTATGAACTGGGTGACCCCTGTGAAAGGGTCCTTCCAACCCCAAAGGGGTCATGACCCACCGGCTAAGAACTATCACTTTAGATAGAAAGATTTGGAACCTTCTAAGAAAGGGGTCTACCATTCGTCTTTCAGTTTGTTGCACAGTTTGTTGCATGTTGCTGTGATGCTGAAAGCTATGCCACATTGAATGGGGAGGACCAAAGAAGAGCCAATGTTAGCAAAGAATATTGAAAACATCATGACCATCCCAGATCTGTCCTGGGAGAAGTCTAGGCATAATGTCCTTGGAAGCAAGGATGACAAGACTCTGCCTCATGCACATGGAACATGTTAGAGAGAGAGACACATCCCTGGAAAAAGACACCAGGTTGGATGCAGTGATGAGGCAGCAGAAAAAGAAGACTATCCCCAATGATATGCATGAGCACAGAGGCTGCTGTCATGAGCTCAAGCATGGCAGCAACTGTGAGCATGGCTGCATGACAGTCTGAGCAGACTTGACAGCGCCTAGCAGCAACACCAGCAACACACTGCTCGTATGCTGAATACTGTTAGGGTCATCTGTTGTGGAGAAGTTGAGATTTCAGACTGAGACAGGCTGGGAAGAAGGCTCTAGGGAATCTCCTAATTAAAAAAATTGACACATGAAAATCTTTGAATATGAATAGAAGAGTGTCTGATAGAATACCAGTAGATGAGCCTGTTGAGATTGGAGGCACTCAAAATAAGAAGTCTGAAGAAGAGTTGCCTCTTCAAAGTAGAGACAGCTTGGATGATGGGACTGGAATACAATGTTTGGGCTCTTCCTTTGTTCAGGTAGCATAACTCAACATGAGAAGAAATAGCAGCCAAATATAGAATCAGAATGTGGAATGTATAATGTGTACCTAAGCAAATTGGAAGTTGTGAACATAATATGGGACATTTGGAGATTTTCCTAGGATTTAGGTAGTGAAAATGAACTAATAGTGGTCATTTGGAATCAGACAATCATATGGGATAGTGTGCTAGTCTGAGTGCTAGACTAGTGTGCTAGACTAGAGAAACAACTTAATGGACACACATATGTGTATAAGAGAGTGCATTATATAAAGGGTAATTGCACATTAAGAAAGCACCCCAACCCAGGCCAGTTCAAGCCCATGAGTCTGATATGAGCCCGTATGTCTGACACCAATTTATAAAGTCCTCTTCAGAGTAAAAAAAAAAACACACAAATGCCATCATGCTGAATTCAGGATGATCACAGGACAGTCTTTGGATACTGTGGCATTGTAAGCATAACAGTGCTGGCAAGGGTCTTCATGTGGCTTTGCTAGCTTCAGAGGTCTGGTTGCAATAGTATAGGTCTATGCGACTTCTTCAGCTCAAGGCACTAGGCTAGTTCCATATGTCTTGTCACCTGTAATGTCTCCCAGGGAGTGGAGAGACAGACAGAGAGAGAGACAGAGATAGATAGATAGATAATACATAGATAGATGATAGATAGATAGACTCCCACCACCAAGAAGGAAAATACAAGAGTTCTCAGAATTCTCAGGAGAAGGCCATGCCCACATAGAGGCCTCATTGGTTATGACCTAATTGACAAACTAGACTCCACCTCTCCACTCTTAATCCTCTCAAGTCCCAAATTGACACCAGATTATGTAACTAACACAGATAGTATTTCAGGAATGACTAACTGAAGAGGAGTGCAGCCACCTTCATTGTCAAAAAGAACATTTCAAGATCTATCTTGAAGTACAATGCTGGGAGTTACAGAATATTACACATATGCTTACACGGAAAATCAGTTGATTAGTCTATTTTTACATTTAAGCACCAGTCACTAATACCAAAGATGAAGGCTTTACCAATCAAAAATTACCAACTTCTGTAGTTTGAAATTGATAAAAAATATAATCAAGATATATGAATCATTGGTGATTTGCATGAGAAAGCTAGAAACAAAGAAGAGTAATAGTTGGAAAATAAGGAGCTCGTATGACACCAGAGACCTGACAGAATTCCGCAAGGTCAATGATCTATGGGGAAAATACAGAATAATGCAGATAGCACCAAAAGAAGATGGAAAAAGCCACTATAAGCAAATCAACTGGATGACATCCAACCATTTCAAGAACTAATTTATCATCAAGCACTGGGAGTACTGAAGGAAGAAGTCCAAACTGTCTCAAAACAGCGGCACACAATGATGCTCCAGGAATTGACTACATGGCAATTGAAATGTTTCAACAAGTACTTGCAGCACTTGAGACACTCACTGGTCTATGCCAACAAACCGGACCAGCCAACCAGAAGAAATCCATATTTGTGCTCCTTCAAATGAAAGGTGACCCAACAGACTGCGGAAAATAGGGAATAGTATCACTAATATCACAAGCAAGGAAAACGTTGCTGAAAATTATCCAAAAGGAGTTGCAGCAGGACATTGGCAAGCAGCTGCCAAAAGTCCAAGTTATATTAAGAAGAGGATATGGAAGGATGTAGATTATTGCTGAAGTTCAGATGGATATTAGCCCAAAGCAGGGTGTATCAGAAAGATTTTTACCTGTGATTTATTACAAAGACATCTGATTGTGTGTATCATAACAAATTATGGTTATCATGGCAATGAATGGAGATGTCCAAATATTTTCATTGTATTCAAGAAGAACATGTACACAGATAAAAGCAGCAGGAATAAGGGGTTGTTGTGTGGTTTGAAATCAGGAGTAGTATGAATTGGGTGTACATCCTTTCACCATACTTATTTAATCTCCATGCTGATCAATAGTACAAGAACCCAGTATTAAGATTTTAGCAAGACTTATTAATAATCAATGATATGTAGACTTATGAGCAATCAATGATATGCAGATAACACAATTTGTCTTGTTGAAAACAATAAGGGCATGAAACATTTATTGATGAAAATCAAAGAGAACAGTCTTCAGTATGGATTATACCTCAACAGAGTAAACTCAAACTGTTAGAGTGGATCAATAAATAACATCATAGCAAGCAGAGGAAATATTGAAATGCCCAAGAATTTCATTTTATTTGAACCCACAATCAATGCCCATGGAAGCAGCAGCCAAAAAAATCTAATGATGATATATTACATTTAGCAAATCTACTGCAAGTGATCTCTTAAAAAATTATTGGGGGCGTCTTACAGCTTTTATCACAATCCATATATATATCCATTGTGTCTAACACATCTGTACATAGGTCGTTATCATGTTTTCCAAAACGTTTTCTTTCAACTTGAGCCTTTGGTATCAGTTCCTAATTTAAAAAATTCTCATCCCTTTCCACCCTCCCTCTCCCATGTACCCTTGATAGTTTATAAATTATTCTTTTTTTCTTTTCATGTCTTAAACCAACTGCTGTCTCCTTTCATCTACTTTTCTGTTGCCTGTTCCCCTGTGAGAGGGGCCATACATCGATTATTGTGATCAGTTCCCCCTTTCTCTCCCTCTCCTTCCCTTCCCCTCCTTGTATTATTGCTCCCTTTATTGGTCCTGTGGGGCAGGAGTGGTGGTATTTGTCCTGGATTCTCTGTGTTGCCACTTCTTATCTGTATCAGTATATGTATTCTGGTCTAGCCAGATTTTTAGGATAGAATTTGGGCCATGATAGTGGGGGATAGGGCAGGTAGGAGAAGCATTAAAGAACTGGAGGAGGGTTGTGTGTTTCCTCCATGGTATACTGCACCCTAACTTGCTCATCTCTTCCTTGTGGACCTTCTGACAGGGATGTGCAGTTAACTACTGATGGACTTTAGATCTCCACTCTGCCATCCCCCTCATTTCCATTTCTATGATTTGTTTGTTTGTTTTGTTTGGGGTCTTTGATACCTGATACCAGATCTTATTGACAACTAATGATCACACAGGCTGGTGTGCTTCTTCTATCTGGACTTTGTTGCTTCTCAGCTAGATTGCTGCTTGTTTATCTTCAAGCCTTTAAGACCCCAAACACTGTATATGTTGATAGCCAGGCACCATTAGTTTCTTCACCACATTTGCTTATGCATGCATTTTGTCTGCAGTAATTGTGTCAAGGAAACTGAACATCACAGAGTACCCTATTAGTAGAGCAAATTGTTCTTGTGTTGAGGGAATACTTAAATGGAGGCCCAATGTCCATTTTCTGCCATAATACTTTATAAATGAATATATGTACATAGATATATCTATCCTTCTATTATTATATATAAATGCATGTATACAGGCAAATGATCTCTTTAAAGTTTTAAAAAGCAGGGGTGTCACTTTGAGGACTAAGGTGCATCTCACTTAAATCAGGATATTTTCAGCTTCAACATATGCATATAAAAACTGAACAATTAATAAACAAAACCAACAAATGTATACATTGGTCTTATGGCATTAGTAAAGAGTACTAATATTCCACAGGCTTCCCAAACAATAAACAAATCTATCTTGAATCAAGTACAGCCAGAATGTTCCTTAGATGCAAATATGGCAAGACTTCATTACACATATTTTGGCCATGTAATCAAGAGGGATCAGTTTCTGAAGGAAGGCGTCATCCAGAGAAAAGTAGAAGGTAAGTGACTAAGAAGATCCACATGGTTGGATAGATGTAGTAGCTGGAACAATAAACTCAAATATTGCAAGAATCACGAGAGTGGTGCAGAAAGGGGAGTGTTTGATATTATTGTACATAGAATCACTCTGAACTGGAACTGAACAGATGACCCCCAACAACAACAACAATAACAACAGAGCTGTGGCTCTCATGGGGAAGTGATTTTACTCCTCCTACTCCAGGGTATATTTAGCAATGTCTAGAGATATTTTTGATTGCTAAACCCAGTGAATTGTACTCTAGTAACATACAGGTGTAGACCAGACATGCTGATAATACATGTGCAGTACAGACTACAATCCCCAATTAACAGAATTATCCAGCTCCAAATGTCTGATGACAATATTGATAGAGTTTGACTTAGAGTCATAAATGTTTCTTCACTCACTGTACTTCCACATAGAAACAACCTTAGTCTCAGTGCCACATTTTCTATGGTTCTGTAAGTATGGATATTGTTTAATGAAGTTCTTAAGGGAAGGACTTTAAGAATTATGTTTGATTTCATAACCAAACATTGGCTCACCCTACTATTTATTTCCTCTCTACAAAATTGGCCATAGCCTCTTAGGTGCATAATAAAAGAAGGGATTAAATAAGTGGCCAATTCTGCTTCCCCAGAATGTTCTTCTAAGAATTGGTAGAGTTGTATCTGAAAAATTGGTAATTAATCTATACTAATATTGAGGATGGGGTGCTCAATTGAAAGCTTAAGTCAAGAAAGAATTGATTGCAAAAAGCAGCATCATGAGAGAGAGAGAGAGAGAGAGAGAGAGAGAGAGAGAGAGAGAGAGTTCAATAAAAGGCTGGAAGAAGTCTTGGAGATGATGCAATTCCATGCTTTTTATAGATAGACATATCGGAACCTCGTAAAAGCTGCACTGGTGACAGCTTCAAAATATGGTTCATCAAGTTGATTCTGATACATGGAGGCATGTTTATCAGAGTCAAGTTGTACTTCCTGGGTTTTCAATTGCTGATTTCTTGGAAGACTTATCTTCTGAGGTGCATCTGGGTAGACTAGAATCACCTACCACCTCTGGGTTATTAACCAAATACTTCATCATTTGTACCACATATTGTTGTTAGGTACCATGGAGTCCAAAGCATGTTCAGTCTTGTGCTATCCTGTTTTGTTGTGGCAACCCATCTGGTTGTACCGCTAGTGGGGCCAAAACTCAAGATTCAGAATTGCTGCAGGGAAACAAGGGCCCCAAATGTGTACTGATGTCAGTCAAATTTGAATGGTGCCAGTTTTGAGGGAGAGGTTTCCTTGAGTTTAGTTGAGCATTGTTAACTTGGAATGAATATATTTGAGAAATTTAGGTTTGGGGGGTATAGGCTATTTGGTACAACGTTGACAAAAGGAGACAATCAATCCTACTGAAAATTTGTGTATCACTTAATCCTCTCTATAATTCTTTTACATATGTGCTCTTTTCTGGGGGGATATCACAGCCTTCTGGTGGTGGTGGGAGCTACCCAGCCTTGCTCCTGAGAGCTGCTGCTGGATTTGAACCACCAAGCCAGTGGACTGCAGCCCCGCACTCAACCACTACGCCACTGGGGCTCAGCCCCATATGTGCTCTTATATCTCAAACCTCCGCCTGTGTTGTGCCTTTTGCCTAGAATGCCCTTCTTATCCTTTTCAACATCATTCTTTGCTTAGTACAACTTAGCCTTCTGTACATTCTTCCATGGACCACCCTCTCTTTTTGATCTCTCTCTTTCTAAGGACAGTAAACTCCTCCATGCTTTATGCTACTTTTCTGCCATGGACACACTTCTTCTGCACAATGTAAAGTGACACATTTGATTGTACAGAAACAAAAAAAGACTCATTTCTCCTGCTATTGCAATCAGAGTCGCTTGAGAAGACACAGTTGTCAAACAGGTGCAAATGAAAACACAAACTTTATTGGTAAAATTTATTAGTGAATCAGGCTTGGATCTGCAGTCAAGTGTGGCTCCCAAATAATTTTTTGCAGAATTAAACACTCCCCTCTAGTCACAGTCTAAAGGAGAAATGGGGGAGAGAGTGAGTTGGAGCAAAGAGACCTCACACTTTTTCTTCCTGGAGATTGGTAAAAATTTTCCCTCTCATGAAGGCTAAGTATTTCAGACTTGACATGAAAATATACAGTCTGATTACTCTGTTTGATTGTGGGCAACATGGGGGTAGGAACACCATATGGTTTATCTTTATTTTCTCAACTCCGTGTTTAGTGTCTGGTGCATAACAGGCCTGTTAAAAGAATGATGTTAGACACACTTTATGTTTCTTTATTCTGCCTCATTTCTTTCCTTTCAAACAAAAGTTTGAAGCTGCTGATATTTCCCCTGCAACCAGGCATCTCACCACACCCCTGAGAGGTGTACCCCTCCCCCTTTGCAGTGGAGGCAGAGAGCCTCAGAGATGTTTGGTAATGTGTCTACTAGCCAAGCTTGCATGGTAAGAATGGGGAAGAAGCTGACCAGTGTGGGTCTCTCTGGCCCATCTCGTAGTGCCTGCTGGGCTGCTCCTTCCTCCCTTGGTTGCATCATAACCAGGCTTCTGATAGATGCACGTGTTACCCTGAAGTCCCTGGATGGTGTGAATAGTTCATGATCTCTAGTCCACCAAGAGGAATTTGGAAGGAAAATATGATGATATACTTCCATAAAAAGTCGTCGTTGAAGCCCCTCTCGAGCACAGTCCCACTCTGTGACACACTGGATGGGGTCCCCATAAATTGGAGTCACCTTGATGACAACCCAGTGCATTTCTAAACGATGAAATGTATCAATGGAAGCCTCAACTGTGGTGAGTGGCCCACCCCCCCCCCACCTGAGCCTCTCTTAACAATACATGGAATTTCTATATTCATAGACATCACTGAGCTCTGTGTGGTGCCCAAGGCAAAGCTTCCTATTTCAAAGGTTTCATCTGTGCAAGGACCACCTTCCAATCAGGAAGCTTCTCTTAAATAGTCCTGCTCAACCACTGGGCCTTATGGATGGATTTCTGCTATCAGACCTGCCTAATTGGCTTCACCTTTATTTCCTATTGCTGTGATCTGCCTTCCTGGCTAGGGCTCATTGTCCTCTTTTGGAAGGTTCCATGCTGACAGGCCCATGAAATTGGCAAGTGCTCACACTCTATTTCTACTCTTTCCTGCTGCTACCCCAGATTTGGATGTTGGGGCAGAGTCAGTATCCACACCCATCCAACATCTGTCTGCACTCATTGTCAGGGCTCATTGTCAGGTGAGATCACAACATATGCCTTTCTGTTTCTTCTGCCATCTCTTTACAGCCAGGTATAGGCAACACTGATCACGGTGTCTCTTCCTGCTGGATTCTCTCTCTTCACAGCACAGCCAGATTCACCTCTTGGCTTTTATAAGCCCCCTCCTCCTCCTTCAATCAGGACAACTTGAAATGAGAGAATGGAAAGAACAAAGAAAAGATAAAAATCTTTCACAATTCAGCATAACGCTAATCCGACACGACAAGGCCAAGTCCATCTTTTTACATGCCAATTACTTAAAGGGCATTGATGCCATGGCACCATTAAAGTAATAGCAAAGACAGATTGTAGGACATTGTGGATCAATGTGCTAAGTGTTGTTCAACTTGTTCAATGAAATAAAGCATTGGATCATTAACCTTACCAATGTCAATGTGTTGTCACTATCAAATTCAGCTAAATCAGTGTCTACGGGCCTCATTAAAGAGTGCACATGGAGGAAAGGAATGTATTAATACCTTATTGGCTGATAATGAAAGGAGAGGCTCTCCAGGGTAGGTGAAGGATCTGGTCAGAAGCTGAGAATGTTTGATGGAGCAGGGAAGAGTGACAGGTGCACTTGTGGAGATGAGGATGGACAAGTAACTGAGAGGGAAACAGAGGTTGAAGAAAAAGGGCAGTGAGATGCAAACAACTGGCTTCCTTGGAAGATGAGGTGAGACAGATAGTGAGGGTGGACTAGAGGTAAAAAATTGCAGCTTGCCCTTCTACTGATCTGTCTGGCTTAGAGAAGTAAACCAAGGTGTCTAAGGTTTCATCTAGCTAAGAAGTTTAACTACATGAGAGAGAGCATACTGAGAAAGAAGAGTAGCCTGAGAAACTCCTACCTTCTTTTGCTGTCCTGTCCCCCCACTGGTGGGTCGGGTTGGCACTTGGAGGAACCAACCCCAAGACCAGCTCCTCCTTGTCATGAAGGCAAACAAGGTGGGTGAGCACACAAGAAACCTGAGTTCTGTTTCCAATTCTGGTACCATTGTCAAGAGACTGACTAGTTAATTTCATTTCTGGGTCTCAGTTTTTTTCATTTGTAAAACCGTAGGTGTGGAAGAACACACCAGTAGTTTTTCACAGTCTTATGGAGCTATGAGCGATTGGGGGACCCCTGAGGGATGAGGAGGGGCAGAAATCTGACCTCCCCTTTTGTATTTACCCAGAGGAGTTCTGCTTACATGTAGTAGATATTAGACCAACTGCCACCAAGTGGATTTTGAATAGTGGCAACTCTGTGTCAGAGTGAACGGGGTACTCCACAGGGCTGTCAGTGGCTGCTTTCTTCTTTTTCTTCTTTCTTTTCATGGATAGCTACATCTCCCTTCTTAGTTACTTTGGGTGGATTCAGAGTTCCAACCTTCCAGTTTGCAGCTGAGCAATTCATTAACTGTTTGCCCCCATGTAGACATGGCATCTATTAAACTTCAGTATACTACTTCATTGGGAAAATAGACTCTGCTGCTAAACAAGATAAAACAAAGAAGCAAACAAGCACATTGGAAACAAAAATTCTGGACCATGCAACCCCCAACATTTAGTAATTTTTTAACACCAACATCTACTGGTTGCAAAGTGATAAAAGCAATCCTTCATTTAGTCTTTGTTTCTACCAGCTGTCAGTCCAATAGCATAGTTTCTCTTCTAACAAATGCTCTGATTATCCTGGCATCACGCAGAAATAACCTCATTGTATCTCTAACATCAGAACATGCACTAATAAAGTCCCTGGAATAGGGTGAGAACATTTGAAGAGAAGCCAAGAACAGTGGGGAGAGGGGGGTTGCATTCTTGAGAGGGAGAGGGGGATGGTGATGCAGGAGGAAGAAATGCTGACACAAAGAGAAGAGAGACGACATGAACAACCAGCAGGGTGGCAATGCATATTTTTTGCAGCCAAATAGGGTTTTGATTGTCCACTGATTTCTGAGAACTTTTTGCCCAACTGCTCCAATGTCTGCATTACCAGCAAATCTGAGTGATTTTTTTTTGTCTCCATAATGTGTACTAAGTGTCTCATCTATCATAAACTTCTGCTAGGGATGGCTGATTTTTGACTCACACTCCAAACTGCTTGCAATATTTCCCAGAACCCTTTTGTACACAAAGCTTTTCTTATATAAAAGTTTGCATTTCAGTTTCCTGAGTGCAGCTCTGAGAAAGTGTCCTCCAGTTGAGTCAACACTTTCAACAGCTCTTCTGGAGTCCTCTCCTTGTTCTTCATCCACATTTGGGGATTTCCAACTCATGCGCCCACAGAAACTGTTTGCAGGCGAGTCACACAAATGAATTCCGTGTGCTAAAAATGGAACTCTCATTATTTTTATAGATTTTCTATGTACTGTGTTTATTCGACTCTATCAGTGTTTCTGTGACTAGTCTGTTGGTGTGAGTTGCTTGAAGTAATCGGGGAAAAGCATGAATCTTGTAAAGTCCCTCTGTTACAGTGTGAATTGGTAGATAGAGGATGGTTGTACAGGAATATATATATAATTCTTTTGAAAAGGTGCTTCAATGATTCTTATGATTATAGAAGTTTGGGAAACACTGATATACAGAATCAAGTAGCCAACCCAGAGACGGGTACATAAAATCCCAACCCAACTCATTGCCATCAAGTTGATTTTTGACTCACAGTGACCTTAAAATGTGGGGTTTCTCATGCTTATGGAAACAGGCAGCCTCATCTTTCCCCCATTGTGTTAGGCTGAGGGAGCCATTTATCTCAATTGCTCCTCAAAGGAGATCTTCAAAATGCAAAGCGACTTCCTGGTTAAAATCCACCCATAGCTTCTTACAAGTGCCATGTTGGCACAAGAAAACGAACTATCATATCCATGGAATGGCTAGTGGTCTTGAACAGCCAATTGTGGTGTTAGTAGCCCACTTCTTATCTAACAGTGCCATCAGGACTCCACCAGACAGTGAAGAGAAGACCGTGAATATTTGCAAATAATGGAAGAAGGGATTGATAACTCAGGCCTCCTCAATGAGGAAGAGAGGGGACACGGGGGAGTGAGGGGTGGGCGGAACTCAAATAGTATCTATGTTGCCTGAGAGGCTGCATGCTCTGGCATATTCCGAAGACGTTCCACCTTTCCTGTGAACTCTTAACTAGCCACTTATAGCCCAAGTCTGTAGTAAACAGGTGATCATTGAATTTTAGAAGCAGGTTGATACATCTCATTTCCACCCAGGAAAAGTACTCATCAGAAAACAAACTGTTGAACTGCAATAAGGTATTCAGGCTGGGATTCCATGGAATTCATTGTGCGTTCTCAGAATCCATGCTTACCCTGTCTTTTGTTCTCTCTCTCTGCTTTCCTATTCTCTCCTCGTCAGAAAGTGGTCTGGTCCTTAAATGGCTCCAAGCAGGCTTCCTGTGATAGACATTTCTGGCTCACAAAGGAGGAAGGTGCTATGGGGTTGTTCTGTGTTTATCCTTTAGGAATACCTTTTGAGAGTGAATAAAATATCCTACTATAACATCCTTTGCCCTCTGTTTGCTTGCGTATACCAAAATGTTAACAAATTATCCATCTTGCCCTGCTCAGGGATTCCTGGCTCCATGTGTTTTTGCATTACTTTGATGGTATCAGATCAAGCACTGTGTGCTGAACTAGGCCTTATACACAATGTGAGCCCTTGGTGTCTTCTTTAGCTTAGAGACAACCAAGAAATTAGAGACAAAAAAACAGCACCATCTAATCAATGCGAAATTTTTTAAAAATAATTTTATTGGGGGCTCTTACAGCTATTATAACATTCAGTACATTATCTGTATCAAGCACATTGCACACATGTTGCCACATACATTTCTAAACATTTTCCACTTGAGCCCTTGGTATAAGCTCCTCTTAAAAAAAAAAAAGCTCCTCTTTCCCCTCTCCCCCTTTTTAAAAAAGGAATCATTTTATTGGGTACTCATACACCTCCCCTCATGATCCAGCCATACATCAATTGTATACTTATTGCCATCATCATTCTCAATACATCCTCCCTCCAATTAGGCCCCCAGTTCCACCTCCCCATATTTCCCTTCTTCCCTCCACCCCATGAACCTTTATTAAAGATAGGTTCATGGGGCGGAGGGAAGAAGCAAAATTGTTATTTTACTATGAAGTGCACAGCAGAATGGGAGATCAAAATGTGAGTGACACCAAAAACCTGAGGTCATAATGGTGTCTGAAAGTTTATAGGGAGGCAGAGCTTTAAAAAGGACATGGGGTTCAAAGAAAACTGCTACAAGAGTGTGATTGAAAGCAGATCAATATGTGCTGTTACTGGCAGAGCTCCTGGAGCAGGATCAGCGGCCATGACTGGGACACCGTACATTAGATCAGACAGAGGCGTTTGCAATATTGGCCCAGGGACTTCCCTGAAGCAGTCAGGGCATGACTCAGGACTATGCAACACCTAGCATGGTGATCTCTATCAAGGACATACAAAGGTAAGGGATATTTTCCCTCCCTGACCTTGCTGTGGCTGTAGAAGTGATCCACTTTCCAATACAGGCCAAGACTACTCTCACCCCCGGTGAATGGCCAGAGGGAACTCAATGGAGGCTTAATTCACATTAAGATTCTCAAGTGGATTTTAGGCTTTACCTGTCTTTGGTAAACCATATTTTAGCTTCAATAGTTTCCTATTTGGGTAATTGGTTTTATTATTAACAAATCTTTAGACAGCAGAGGTTGATGTGCTTCTTCCATGTGGAGTTAACTGACATAGATGACTCTATGTTAGGGAAGGTCAACTACTTAGATGCTATTTTTTCTGATTGCCTTGACCCACCTTATTAGTTTGCCACACTTTCCTCTAGTTCCTTCAGTGATTATTTCATGAAGGCAAGTATCAAACCCTCTATAAAACCTTAGAAAGTAACGTACCACTTTGATGACTAAGGAGAGCCTGAACAAAGAACTGACATTTTCCATGATCTCATATGAACTGAACATATGATCTCACATGAGCTGAATACTGAATAAAGACAATCAAAAGAGAATTGTTGCATATGATATGTAGGTTGAGAATATTGACTATATCGTTGGATTCAAGGAGTACAACCAAATTAATCTTGGAACATGATGACCCTTAGGAATGAAGAGGGGTAGGTCTGATTCTCTTAAAATAGACATGTTACCAGAAGAAACCAATGGCTGAAGAAGAGCATCGTGCCTGGAGAAGTAGAGGCCAGTGAAAAAAAGGCACCATGGTGAGAAGGGTCCATCAGTGGTCTTATGTGAGGATGGTCCACTACTAAGCAATGTTTCTGTTCAACTTTGTCTATTTCTAGCTGACATCTCTAGTCTGACCATAACTTATCTGTTAATTTGTCACACTTGGGCAACTTCCACCTTTTGGATGTTGGAAGCTATGCCACTGATATTTCAAATTCCAGCTGGGCCACCCAGGATGACTGGGAAGAAGAGCTTGGTGAACCACTTGGAAGCAAACTTGTCAATTAAAACCTTCCGAATGGAAGCACAACTTTTTCTGATATAGTGCCAGCTTTTAAGCACCCCACATTAGAAGACAATCAAAATATGACTGGGGCAGAGCTGCTTCCTTACAGTAGAGTCAAGTTAAATAGCAGTGATGGAGTAAAGCTTTTAGGACCTTCACTAGCTGATGGGGTACTTCAAATAGTAAGAAACATCCATTAATAATTGCAATGTAGAATTGATAGAGTGTGAATCTGGGAAAATTGGAAGTTGTAGAGAATGAAGGGAGGCACTTGAAGATTGATGTCCTTGATGAGTGGAGACCGGTTGGTATCGGCTATTCTAACTCAGAAAACCTTATGGCCTACTATGTCAGGAGTGACACTTTGGGGGAAGCTTAAAGTACCTCACCAGATAAATAGACAAAATGTGAATCAAACTGACTGTCTCTGTAGAAAGAGACAATAAAGTGGCTGAATATTGCCAGTCATAACAAAACCAGGGCCCCATTGCAGAACAGACTACCAATTGCACATAAGAAACTCTGAGCAGACACTGAAGAAAATGACAAGTCTAGGAGAGCCAAAGTATACTCTTGAGTGTCTCCTACCCATCTTAAGAGTAGATATGGCAAATTGAGCACTAATGACAACCACGATGAGTTGTGTGATGACATTGAGGACATCATACAGGTAGAAAGAAAAGGAGATTAAAAAGACAGGAAAGGGGAAAAATACCTCAACAAATGTCAGAAGAGACTGAAGGTTGGTCCAGGATGTAAAGTACCTAAGTGAATGGAAGAAATGAAGTAAAAGATTTCAAATGACTACAAGGCTTCAAATGACAACTCAGTAAACAAAGTGTGGTATTTTCAAGGTGCAAAGACCTGGAGTTAGAAAGCCAAGGGGGAAAAATAGTCTTAAATACTCCTCCAACTGGTAGAACTGGAGGAAAAAAAAGGCCTTAAGATGCAATGTTATGTGATTCTTCAAAATGACGTAGGCAGCATCACAGAGTCATTGAGCTCAAATAATTGGTCATAAGTCACTGAAGACTCCAGGATTTGATGGAATACAGGCTAGAACATTTCAGCAAATAAATTCACTGCTGAAAGTGCACTCTCATCTATGCCAAGAAATTTGGAAGACAGGAACCTGACCAATTGACTAAAGATAGACATATTTGTGTCTATTCCAAAGAAATGTGAGATTGTGGAATTATCAAACAGCACCAATAATATCACACCTGTGTTAGGTGGGGTTGACTGGAGAAACACATTCAGTGATGCTCATATGTGTGCAAAAACAAGCTAGTAAAAATCCCAGTCCAGTGCAACTCAAGTCCACAAGTCCCTGTTCAGACTCACACACTCACAAACAAGGGTGCAGAATGCAGGATGATCACAGGTTGGTGGGTGCAAAGTCCTTGAGATCCAAAGGCAGTGTCAGCATCCCAGACCTTTGGTAGCAGCCAGGGTCAGCAGCAGGAAGGTGAAGACTGAGAGAAAAGGGGAGGTTCCTGGAGCTCTCCTTTTGAAAAGGAAACCCCCAAGCTGTGTGATCTGATTGACAGGTTGAACGCCACTCCTACACTTTAATATATTTTCAGGTTAACATGAAATTATGTAACCACCACAACACCCAAGTAAAATTTTGCAGAAAATAATAAATAAAAAAAAAAACAGTCGCAGCACTACATTGACAGGGGGCTGCCAGAAATGTAAGGCAGATTCACAAGTGGATATGGTACAAGGGAAAACAGTGCCAATGTCAGATGCCTTTTGGTGAAAACAGAGAATCTCAGAAGTAGGTTTACCTTTGCTTTATTGACTATGAAAAGACATCGGACAATGATAAAGTGACCAGACCTTAACATTGATAAAGCGTGACACCATTGACGGGGGTGGTGGTGGTGGTGGTGGTGGTGGTGGTGGTAGTGTAGAGTGGTGTAGAGTGGATATATTCCTTTCCCATTCTCCCGCCATTCCCTACATTCCTTGTTGTGCATTCTTTCCCAAAATCGGGACTTTTTTAAAGCACCGCAAGATGTGGGAAAAATTCTTTAGAATTGAGACTGTCCTGCCAAAAGCGGGATGTCTGGTCATGTTAGAATGTGGATCATAAATTACAAATGATGGCTCATGTTGTGAAGGATGAGAATTCCTAAAAACTTAATTGAGCTCTTATGAAACAACGCTATTGACCCAGATGCAGTGTTCAAACAGAACAAGGGGCGACTGCATGCTTTAAAATCAGCAAAGGTCTTGGTTTGGGTTGTGTCTGTTCACTGTACTGATTCAATTTCTTTGCTGAGAAAATCATCTGAGAAGCAGAGTTCTGTGAAGAGTATTGCCTTGAGAGTGGAGAAAGACTCATCAAAACCTATGATGATGCATTCTTGCAAAAAGCAAAGAGGACTTGACGCATGTATTGATGAAAATCAGCGATTGCATGCAGTCTTCAAGATGGATGGCACTTCTACACAAGGAAAGCAAACATCTTTACAACTGAAGTCGTAAGTGAGAGCAGAATATATGAAGAATGTACTGAAGTTGTCAAAGGATTTGATTTTACTTGGATCCATAATCAACATCCATGGAAGCATGCATGAGCAAATCAGATAACATCTTCTATTAGCTGTGTCTGCCGCAAAGGAGCCAGAGTTAAATATGCCTAATCCATGCTATGTGACTTTCTATTTCCACACAGGTACATGAAAGGAGGGTGCCGATTAAGGAAGCATTAGGAAAAGTGGTGATTTTGAACTGTGGCACTGGTAAGGAATATTAAATCTAGCACCTGGCTGCCCTTAGAATGAACAAATTTGCCTTGAAAGTGGTCTGGTCAGAAGACTCTTCGAAGAGAGGAGGGCGAGATCTCAGCTCTCATGCCTGGGGTGGGAGGTGTTCTAGGAGAAAGAAATGGGCCTGGTGAAATAGAGGGTCAGTGAACGAACTGCAGACCTGCGGTGAGAACGGACACTTGGGTTGTGCCATGCGCCGCACATCGAACAACGGCTGCGAACCTGGTGTGGGACCCCTTTCCTTCTGCTGCACTTGCTGCGGTTGTAAGTCAGCACCGACGAGGTGGCACCTAGCCTCCACTCCCACCCTAGACGTGGGCACTTCCTCACAGAGAAAAGAGTTCTGAGATTAGGAGTTAGGACTTTATACTGTCGTGCTCTCTCTTTTTTTAATTAGCTGCTCGACCCTGAAAAAGAAAATCACTTCCCCTTTCAGGGTGTCCATGTTATCCTCTGTAAGGACTTGGAAAAAATGACCTTTAAAGTCTCGTCCCAGTGAAACTACCCTGCCTCTTCCTGTAAGACATGCTTTGTCACTTAGCATTATTGATTGCCCCGTCCTCCATGCTCTGTGTGCTTGGGGGTGGTGTCATGTGTGCACCATGCACTCATCCACGTGTAGGTTCCTAAGGCCGATCTATGCACGCCTGCCTTTTCTGTGGAATTAAAACACTACAACAGGGAAAAGACATATTTCTTTATCTAGCTTTCTTTTTTACTGTGCAATAATAGTGTAGAATGTGCATGCACACACACACACACACACACACACACATGTCCTCCTAGGAGACCACCCATGATAGATGGGGGAAGGGGATGGTGGGTGATAGGGAGCAGAACATGGGGCTGTCACAGCCCCTGGCTTAAAAATGGCTTGAATTGCAATTAAAAAAGGCAGAGGCCAAAGGTCACTCTCTGGCATTTCACTCTGGGTGGATAATTTTAGAGGGTGAAATGTCTCAGCTTGTAGGGATATTCTGAGACTTGCAACAGCTTAACTCTGGGCTGGCTGAAATAAAAATCAAAGGGGCCAACACATGCTAAGATACCAGAGGGAGGAAGCCCACAGGCAGAAGTTAAAAGGAGGAAAAACTCAGCTTGATTGACGCTGCTCCGGGAGCTTTATTTCTTGATTAATAGTAGAGGATTGGATAATTTTAAAATTATTAATTCTTTTCAGGAAGCACACATGATATCAGGTAGTCTTAAGCAGTGCTGTCACTGGGAAGGTTAAATACTCTCTGTACTTGATAATTACCTAATCACCATTACTCTTTTACATTAATTCTGCCTCAGAATTCATTATCACTAAGTTGGGTTATTAAAGCGTATGCAAAGTGGGAAGAGAGAGAGAGAGAGAGAGAGAGAGAGAGAGAGAGAGAGAGAGAGAGAACCCAAACACCCTGTTGTTTGCATTGATTTAACAGCAAACAAAATACTCAACTATTCCAAATGCATCCAGACCTCCCCTTACACTTGGATGAAACCTGTTCCTTAATTCACTTTTATGTCTCACTGAGCAAGATGAGCAAAAGGAAATGCAAATGAAACTCCTACCTGGGCAAATCTGTGGCAAGGTGGTAAGTGACCCACAGGTGAGGGAGGTGAGAACAATTAAAGAAGAGATTGCCTCTCTCCAGAATGTCAGAAGTGCTTCTGGAGAAGCTGCTGTTTTTCCCCAAGTTTCTTCATGGTCCACTGGTAACTGGTCTCTCCAGGGAACATATCCGATAGCTTTGTCCTGTTGGCAAAACTGCTTGCTGAATGTGTGTCAGCACTTCTCAGTGAGGCCACAAAACGCTCACGTGGCCCAAGCTAAGACGAGAATTCATGAAGCTGTGAACGTGCACGAGTAAAATGAAATCACAAAGGTGCACTGGGATGATCTCCTAACTGAGATGCTAATGAACAATCGCCCCGAATGTGGACAAGGAGCCTTGAAGCAAGTTTGTTGAAAGGCACGGATCTCACCTTTAAGGTCCGTGAATTCAAACCTACCAGCTGTTCTGAGGGAGGAAGACACAGCTGTCTGCTCTGTGAAGAGCCATAGGTATGGAAACTCAATGTGGTGTTTCCCAAAGTGAGTGATACTGCCCCCACTTGGTGGGTTCTGGAAAGATCCTGTGGGACTCCAAATGCAATACCTATTTTGCATTATAGGCTACAGTAACAAAGTTTTTCATTGCCAAGGGGCACTGAGTCTTTTTTTTTTCTTGGAAAGGGGAGAGACGGCCAGATAAGTCTGGGAACATATGCTGCGCCCCCCCCCCCCCAGGAAGTTCGACCCCATGCTACAGAGTCATTGAGAGTCAGAGCTACTCCACAGCGATGGGTGCACAATTGATGGCTATGGAAATGATTTGAGCTTTCTGGAGGGTACTTTGGCAAAATGTGTTCATGACATAAAGGGGTATGTACCTCCAGGAGATGTGTACCCAATTCACTCCACATCTTTTTGACTACTTTTGGAGATACATAAAGATGTATGCTCAAAATTGGCGTGGCCAACCTGCAGGTTCAAGATAGGCGACTGATCAGACTCACGGTGACATATTGACATGGTGTGATTTTTTTTATACAAAATCAAAGTGTATATCCTTTCTGGAGATTGAAAAATGATCTTCCATGATCTTATATTAAAAAAAAAAATCTTTTTCACCATGTCTGAAACTAACCCAAGCTCCAAAAGCATGGAGGGCAGGTTCAATGTTTCTTTTCCTCCTTTTATGACCACCTAGACCAGTGTTTTGATCTGATGGGAAAGGGAACTGGAGTGGGAAAAATTTTTTTTAAGGAGGCTGCAAATAAAAATAAGACATTCTAAATTGGAAAAGGGAGTAGATAAGCCGCTACTGTTAGCTGCTGCGGAGTCATGGAAATCTTGTGTATAAAAGAATAAAAATAATGCTGGGTCCTGTGCAGTCTTCACAATCCTTGGTGTCACACTAAAGTGTACTCTACAAAAGTACGGGAAAGTGTTCACAGTGATGAGCACTGGGTGGGGGGCTCTGGGTGGTTATTGCTTCTTTATGCACCAGGTTTCCAAGCTTTCTGCACTCAGTGGACACTAGTTGGAAGAAACAACAAACTTGGGCCCACTTGTCTCTTTGGGTTTCAAGCTTGAAATTTCCAGCAAATACCTAGAAAAATCCAAAGATAATGTTATTTCTCTGAAGTAGCCATAACCTAAACTACTTAGGGGATTTCCTGATCATCTGACCAACAGAGGTGGCACAGAAGTGGCCCATTGACTTTTAATCATAGGAAAAGAAGCAATTGTCATCTTTTATCTGGAGCTCACTTCCTGTACACTGAGGAAACTGGCCCTGGGAGAGAGGATTTGGCAGAGTAATGGTGGGTGTGTGCTTTCAAGTCCATTTCCACCCAGAGTTGTGATAAAACAAGTCTGGGAACATATGCCCCACCAGTCGTTGATTTTCCCTTTAAGTTATTAATAGAACGTAAACTTGGGTACTTGAACTTCGACTGCATATTAAGTCTATAGAGTTTCCAGATCTGATCATGGTCTTCTTTGGTACTTTAACAGGCAAGTTGAACCCAACCATGTCTCTGGTCTTGGCTTCAAGAGGAAAGGAGGCTGAATCACTAATAGCAAAATGTAACATCAAAGGCCAATGTGCTGGGAAAGGGAAGAAGAAATGGAGCTGGAGCACTCAGCCTTTAAGTAGTTTCATTGACTCATTCTATGAAGACCTGCCTCTGGGACTCATATTTCTTGGGATGGCATCTGCCTTTCTTTCTTTTTTTCAGCTGATTTATTTTAGCACATAAAGTCCAAAGCATTTGTCTTTCTTAATTACTCCTGATCTTGGTAGGGAAAATAATGAATGGCCAAAATATTTTGCCTGGTATCATGTGAAAGGACAGCTCCGAGAAACCAAAATAGGCTCTGAAATCACAATATTTTAACAGTGTGAATCCCCAGAACAGGCAAATAGGTACAGGGAACTGGACAGAATATGTGGAAATGGATCCATGTGTACATGGGAATTTAGTGGGAACACTACTATACACTTTGGTGATATATTTAAATAAATATAAAATGTTTGTGGAACAATTTCATAATGTTAATTAAATTTTAAGTTGCACTTATCTTTTAATCCAGATATTCTACTTCTATGAACTCATCCTGGGGAGTGGGGCAGAGGAAGCAAAGAAAACAATAAATGGCATATCAGAACACGGAAGATAATTGGAAGTTCATCATTTAGGGAAACATAACTCTTGGTGATGCGAATGGTTAAATGCTCAATTGATAACTAAAAGGCTGGGTTTCAAACTCATTCTGTGAGTTTCACAGTCTAGATGTTTGGTTTACCTTGTGTTCTCAAATCCATTTTGAATAGCTAGTGGTTATCAGCAGGATTTGGTGATATGAAATGATAGGCACAAAGTCATTTGAAATCACATCTTTTCTTACCTTCTTTCCTTCTGCTCTGAAGTGCTTTTAGGTTGAGGAAGCCAGCAAAGGGAAGACAGGCATATGAGAAATATGAATAGGCAGGGAGTTCTAAAGACAGATAAAAGAGGAACACAATCATGGGATCCAAAGAAGCAAATCTGTAAGACCAACCCCATTTTGGGGCATCTGCTGTGTTTCCATTTTCCTTAGTCTATGCTTCACTGATACTCATTATTTACCTGCCTTTCTTTCCTCTTCCCTTCAATCTAAGACTGAATTGGTTGACAATCCTTGGATATATAACCTTTCTCCTCTGTGGCAGCAACAACAGGAATTGAATTTCATATGTTAAAAGAAAATCTCTCCAATGGTGAAGGAGGGTGGTTTGTGGCTATTAGGGTAGTAGTAGTGAAGGTTCCAGCATGCACAAACAGTGCATATATCTGCTCACATATGTGGCTTGTAGTTGTTAGGTATCTTTGAGTAAATTCTTACCCATAGTGATCCCATGGACCTGAGTAGAACTGTTTCCCAAGTCTTTCTTTTCTTTTTTGTTCAGTAAGAGCTACAGAAAAAGTAACTCAGTGGTTTAGTGGATTATATGTTGGACTGCTAACTGGGAGGTTAGCAGTTCAAAGTCACCAGGTACTTCTTAGGAGAAAGAGGAGGCTTTCAATTCCCTTAAGGCATTACAGTCTTAGAAGCTGCAGCTCTAGCCTGTCATATAAGTTTGCCTTCTTACCACAGACATGTTACCCTGCCCTTCCCCCTCAACTAGTTTGGATTCAAACTACCAAACTTATTTTTAGCAGCCAAGCACATCTCTATTGTACTATCAAGGCTCCTTACAGCTGTGAGTAAATACAGGCATATCTGTTTGAATATGCATATGTGTATCATTAGTTACTTGTTCATTTAATTACATTTTTCTTCTTATTAGGGTTTGTTGCTATCAAGTTAGTTGTTCTGATTCATGTTGACCTCAGGTACAACAGAACACAATGTTACCTGGTGTGTCAGGCTGGGTTCTCTTAGAGAAATAAAAATCAGGACACTAGTAATTCTTTTTATATATTTATATATAGAGAAAGGTATATAACATATGAAAGAAACAGTTAACTATCTATAAAGCAGTACAGATTGCTCGGTGCAACTCGCTTGCATGAGACAGCTAGAAGACTGGCAGTCCTTCAAGTCTTGAGGGCCACTGAGTAGTCCTCTGTAGAACAATTCAGGCTATCTGGTCACAGGCAGCAAATAGCAGAGCAGGTCACCAACAGTCAGCCAGATGACAGACTCCAACGGTCCCCAACTCCCAGGAGTGTGGCGAAGTAGGCCTTGAAGGAACCTCAACTCACAGCTCCACAGTCCACAATTAGGTGTCCCACGGTAGTGTTGCTTGGAAGTCCAGGCACAGGACGAACAAGGCAGCTCTCTGATCTGAAGATCCGGAAGCAAGAGAGAGGGCAGGACTTGCTGAGCCCTTCCTTTCTCTGCCCTTCAATTCATCCCGTGTGTTCATTGGCTGTGCTGCCACAACAGACCCACAAATCTTCTGTGGCCATGTAGGCATAACAAACCTACCTATCACACCTGGTATTGTCCTATCTTCATGACCATTGGTTGTCAAAGACCATCAAATTTATGTGTTTATTTTTTTACACAAAGCAATCTTATCACCTTCAATGTACTCTCCATAACACTTAAAACATTTGCCAAATTTGTAGCTCCATTCTTGGAAATATTTTTCAAATGTGTCTGTTTGGAGGACTGACAACTCTTCCCTCACTTATTTCTTCACCTCTTCTATGTTGTCAAATCTCTGTCCTTTCACCTCCCTCCTCATTCATGGAAACAAAAAGAAGCAGCATGGAGGGTGGTTAGGTGAGTCAGGTTTGTGGGGCAAGAGAGGTATGCTATTTTTTGCCAAAAACTGGTGTACTGAAGTGGCTACATGATAGGTGCATTGTCATGGTGGCAAAACTAGGCCCCTATCTGCCACAAACCAGGCTGTTTTTTAATCACACACTCTTACAACATCTTTTCAGAGGCTCTAAATAGAGAACTTGATTCATACTCTGACCTGGTGGAACAAAATCCAAAGGCACTATGCCCCTCACATCAGAAACACAGACTTGATCTTTGATTTCACTTGATGAGTTTTTTTTAGGTGTGGTGACAATGGCATTTTCCATGGACTTGCTTGATGTTTGCTTTCAGGGTTGTCAGAATAGCACATGTCTTATCACCAGTAACCCTGGGTCACTTCAGAGCTGTTCTTTCGAAGCATGGCATGTTTCCACTTGACACTCTGTTCAGGGCAGCCAAAATCTGAGGCACAAATTTTGCAGAGACTCTCCTCATTCCAAAATCTTCCATTAAAATTCGCTGAACTAATTCCAACATAGCCCAGAAAACTTCTTCATTTCTTCAATGGTCTCCTATTAGTCTTGTAGAACAAATGCATGAGATTTGTCATCATTTTCATCCCTTTAAGAAGTTGACAGATGTCCAGAACCATGTTTGCCATCAATCAACATTTCACTTTTTTTGAAATGAGGAAACAGTGCACACACTTGGATTTCCCCCATAACACAGTCTTTGTTAGCTGTGTTAAACATTACAACAGTTTCTGCAGTGTTTTTCCTGAGCAGGAAACAAAATTTCACAGCTCCATTATGTTTTCTGAAATTGACCAGCATAAAAAGTGAGATTTTAGCAAAACTGCTTGTGAAAAAAAATTCACTGTGACCAAATAGAACCTTCTCAAATGATGTCACTGGGTGTACTAACTTCAGAGGAAGTTGCTTAGACAGAGCTCTTTGCTATCTTTTGTTTTGGATGGGGTGTCTCCTCTTATTTTGAGTGTCTTATCACCTATGGTCCGCATATTCCAGAATTGAACTGAATGATCTTCTATGGTGACCCAAAGATCTATCTAGTGGCTAATTTCCAAAATTAGATCTCCAGGCTTTTCCCCCTAGTCTATCTTAGTTGGTGAGCACCACTTAATCCTGCTAAGTCTGGCTGACCCTCCTGGTATTTGAAAACACCAATTGTGGCTTCCAGTATCAAAGTAACATGTAAGTCACTGTAGTGTGACAGGCTGACAGGTGAATGGGAATATTCCTCTACAACTATATGCTCTTTCAGGCTAAAAATAAGTAATATTTAATCTTCTCTTTTGCAGACAGGGAGATGCAGCCAAAAAGTTTTCAGTAACCTGTCGGGGTTGCATAACTGATGAGACAGAGTTGGGATTTGAACCCTGGCACTCTGGCTGTGAGTCTCACTGCTTACTTGCCTGTTATACTGACCCCAACCCACCCTATGTATTGAGGGTTGACTTTGAAATCATGAATGAATCCTGGAATTGAATTATGGGATATGAACAAGAGATAGCAGGAATAGATAGAATCAACCATTTATCTAACCAATTGACAGGAGGGCCCACTGCAAAGTTCTCTACAGCATATTGAGTATGCCATTACAATAGTAGAGAGCTATGGCTTACTGGGATACAGTATTCCTAACATGAGGTGGAATTCAATTAGGTCTCTGGGGAGTGGGAGAAGCCTCTCCATTGCCTGACCTAGTTGCATGCTCAATATGACAAATAGGGAATTTATTATGTTTTTTTGATAGAGAATACACATTCCCCACCCTACCAAGTGTTCAATTTGCATCCCTTGGCTGGACAGAACAAAGTCTGTGATCTTCTTCACTACTTCTGGGACTTATTATCCTTAGTAATTTCCACCCATGATCTCCAGCTATCATAGTGTTCCACGGTGTTCGTTTAATGCCTCCTAAAAGCTGGAAAATCATACCCAGATTGTAGTTTGGCAAGTGAACTATTTCTATAGTTTCCCACCCATTGGTAGCAGGGTCAAACAACCCCATTGTAAAGGAAAGCTGAAAAATGACTATTTAACTCCTAAGGCTGTTTGCCTGCAGTAAAATATTCCATCGTCTTCTCCCCATCTTGTTCATCTCTTGAATAAGAGACGTTGATTCTCCAGGCAGCCTGAATAAGGTTTATGGATGAGACTGACACTTCAGACTCTGCCAAAGCATGACCTTCGGCTCCATAATAAGCAGCAAGGACAGACTGCAGCTCTCGGGACTTGAGACTTTAATTCCCACCAATTGCTTCTCTCCAGCCCATTATACATGAGAAATGCATAAGGCTCAGCCTTTGGTGCCCTGGTAATCCAGAGGTGTCTCAGAATCATAGACCCAGAGAATGTTAGAGCTGGAAAGTGCCTTAGAGGTCATCCAGCGAACCCAGCCTCTTTATTTTACGCATGAGCAGCCTTTCTCCAGGTGTGTTCCTTTGCTGCCTTGGCTGTTCTCTTCTCACACTTTCCAGGGAGATTCACAGAAGCAAGACTCCAAAGAAACCCTGCCTTTGGATGGTACCAGGTATGTGGGCAATGAGGAAGGGAGTAGGGGTGTCAGGAGTAGGCAAGGGCAGAAATGCCAGACATGGTTCTCAAGGATGCTTGTGTGCTTGTGTGATGCTTGTGTGAACAGGCACATTGCTTCCTACTCTGTAAGTAATGGGGAGGAATCCTGAAATTGTAATAGATGCAAGGTTGTGTGACAAGGTTTCTTCTTTCTCCTAGAAGATAAGATGCCACCTCCAAGTTGATTCTACCTCATGGCCACTTTCTGTAGGTCAGATCTAACTGGGTTCCTTAGATGCTCTATGGTTGAATTTTCTTAGAAGACCAGATCTTTCTTCTGAGGCACCTCTGAGTGAATTTGAACCATTATTCTTTTGGCTTGGAGTAAAATCAATGACCATTTGTACCAACCACAATGGGACTGAGTCCTATCCTAAAAAAGATTCTTTATGAGGGTAGGAAAGAAGAATGTTCTGCTTCACTACCCATCTTCCCTCTCTTGTGTCAGAGGTACTCTGAAGTTTCCCATCTTTCTTCCAACTCATTGATGTGGCTACTGTCTTCCTGGTTCTCAGGTACCAGCTGGGAGCATGATCTTGATGACTAACAGTTACTGAGCACTTACCCCATGACAGGCACTGCTCTGTGGGCTTTGCACATATCCCACTGAATGCTCACAGAACCCCCCCACAGGGTAGGTGTACATAGGAAGCCCATGTTAAAGATGAGCAACTCAAGCACGGAGATTCAGCAATTAGCCTAGGTCACATTGCTATGCCTGCGAAGTCTCACAGAGAAAAAAATTAAAAATTATTTCTTAAAAACTCACAGGAAACCGTAAAACATCTCTAAGGGGTGTTTGCAGTGAAGCAATTGTGCTAAGCTTAACTTGAGCTCTTACAAGGCAGGATACACTTATACCAGGTGAGAGGCATCTCAGCTCAGGCTCCAAAGTCAACGATGGGCCACTTGGGATTCTAATTTGTCTTGCTCGCTGAATGGTCCCGAGACATACTGTTACAGAACTTTAATAGCCACATTTTGAAACAAATACAGCAATGGAGATAAATGGTGAAGGAGGCAATGAAAATGTGTCCACATAAGATTGACTGTTAAGGTGGAAGTCATCATGTGGGATCTGACATTGGTAGGTATTTAATGAATGTGACCATTATATAATAATAAAGGTGACCATTTAATAAATGATAACAGCTTGCCTTTTATCTCTTGCTTCATTTCCATTCATAGAACCATCTGGAATTCTCCTCCTCACTCAGAAGGCTAAGGAACAAAAAAGTTAAGGAACTTGCTCAAGGATCCACAGTTAGTAACTAGGAAGCTGGGTTTAAATCAAGACAGTCTGGCTCCATAGCCCACACACTTTGATAGTTCGCCATCCTGACTCTTGAGAAGACAAAGTAAACACAATATCATATATCTCCTTTCCCGTTGTCAGCCAGAAAGGGCAGACCACCAGCTTTTGGGGAAAGGCAGTATGCTGGGAGGGACGTAGCACTGATGACTCAGAGCACTCTTAGATGGTGTGTTATGGCTCTACGGTCTCTTTGAAGCAGCCCTGGTGCCACAGGGGTTCAGCATTGGGTTGCTAGCTATAAGGTCAGAGGTTCAGACCCACCAGTTCCGTCAAGGGAGGAAGATAAGTTTGGCTTCTGTGGTAAAGATGTGAATCCTTAAGGGAGAAGTGTACTCTTTGCTATGAGGTTGTTGTGGGTCAGATTCTATCTACTTTGTGGCTCTGGGATTCTTTTTACCCACTGGAAGTGGAGGGCTTAAGTTGATGGTCACTTTAGGAGAAGGTGACAGACCATTTAGCTCAGGTTCCCCCAAACATTCTTCATGTACCGACCTTTATATGTCTATCTATGAAAAGCTTTCTATTTCACTCTCCAAAGCATCTGCCCTTAGAGAGGAGTTACACGGTCATTTTAGACCTATGCTTGTTCGTTGCTCTTCTGTCAATTGTGCCTCATGGCAATGATCTGTGGGTGTTGAGCAGAACTGTTCCACGGGGTTTTCAATGCTGTGGTCTTTCAGAAGATGATCTCTCGCTCTGTCTTCCTCCACAACTCTGGGTGGGTTTGAACAGCCAACATCGCAGTTACTACCTGATTCCTTCATCATTGGGATCCCCAGAGATGCCTGTTCTAGGCACAGGGCATGTGACATATTTAGACAAGGCAGGAGCACAGGTCAAGGATAAGGTTACTGGCACATTCTTTAAGGCAGTCATTTTTTTTCCTCCTACATGTTTTTTTGTTTGTTTGTTTCCCCCAGGACTGAGCTAGTTGGCTCCACAAGAAACTAAGACCACATGACTTCTTGTTATGTGGCTTTCTTGAGCTGCACATTGACTGTACTATTTTTATTCTGGTTCTGAATGAGCCTCTCTAATGCATTCCAAGGGGCATTAGAGCTCCAAATGACAGCTGAACGGCAGGCAGTCACCTCAAGCCTCCTTCAACATGCTCAGGAGCAGTCCACAGGCAACCTGTTGCCAGTGACAGGGTAAGAAACCTGAAGCAAGGACTGACCTATATGCCTGGGTCCTGGAGTTAAATTTACTGGCATAATTGCCAGATGTAATTTCCCTGCACCTCCTTTTGCTAAGTGCTCTTTAAGAGCAAAGCACTTAGTAAATTATAAGGCGGTACCAGCACAAAAGTGCTTACAAATAAGAATTATGGAAAATCGGAAGTCAAACGCTCACAGCAGCATTTTCTCTCTCTCTCTAGTCAGAAATGGAGTCAGAACCACGCAGGTGTGGTGAAGTCTCTCAAACAAGTGCTAACATAGGCTGTTTATCTATTTTAAGATCTAATCTATCATTTAAAAGAATTATTTCATTATAGGACAGTTTCATAAAAAAAAATATCTTTAAGAGTACGTTCCAATGTTTCACTTGTGCCCCAAGGGGAACCTGATAAAGGGTAATGATACAACTAATGGGGAATTAACTTTATGGCACAAGCTCATCAAGCAGAAAGTGTGAGAGGCACAAATTAGTGGATGGGGGGAATCAAAGACCCACCAACTCATGCCAAATGTGTTTGGTGCTTGTTTCTCCTGGTTTTCATTTCAGGAAAGGGAGTTAGTCACACAGAAAACGGCATCTGACCTCAGCCACAATGATGGCAGAATGAAACAAAACCCAGGCTTTCTGGAATTGTGGGCAATCCCACAGGAGGACTTTTGAGTTTCTCAGAAACAGAGCCTGGAGGAGCCAGACATCTATCACAGTGATGGTGCCTTTGCCGGTCCCACACCAGCCACTTCCTGGGGGGTGGAGGGTGGGTGAGGGGAGACATCAAGCACAAGGGGGCACAGGATTTTTTTCTTTCTTCACGTTTCCCTATCACAGCAGGGATTCATGGCACTAGGTTCATGAGCGGCTGTGCTTGGGAAAATGCAAACCACCATTCTTTAAGCCAGCGGTTCTCCATCTGTGGGTTGCAATCCCTTTGGGAGGTCCAATACCCTTTCACAGGGGTTGCCCAAGACCATCAGTGAACACATATATTTCTGATGCTCTTAGGAACAAGATACCACTCCTATATCTGTTTTCAGGGGGGTCTGCCCACATGCAGATACACCCACATACAAGTACCCTGCATGACCCAGGCTAAACCATGCTCCAAGACAAAATTTCATTTACTTGTCATTAGAAATAAATATCTCACAACATATAATCACATATAGTTTTGTGATGAATCACCATGCTTTAATGGTGTTCAATTTGTAAGACTGGAAGTACACCCTGCAGATCAGGTATTTCCATGACCATTCATAAGAGTAGCAAAATGGCAGTGATGAAGTAGCAATGAAAATAATTTTACGGTTGGGGGGGGTGTCACCACAGCCTGAGGAACTGTATGAAAAGGTCATGGCATTAGGGAGGTTGAGAGTCCCTGTTTTCAGCTGAGAGTTGAGTGCTTAACCATTTGTGTCACCAAGGGATAGCCTTGGCTCCATACCCAAACCAAACCAAACCAAACAAAAAAACAACCCCAAACTGTGGTAGTTATTTCATCTGGTGTCCACTTGTGGAGGGGTGGAGTCTAGCCTGTCAATCGGGTCACAGCTTGATGACCACAGGTGGAGGTGTTAAGGGAAATAGATAGCTCACTGGAGGCAGGACACATGCTCACTGTCTGCTGCAGCCAGAGCCCTGTGAGCTGGAGGAGCCATGTGGAGACCCCTGCCAGCACTGTGATGCTTCTACTGCCATTGGATACACGAGACTCTCCACTCACTGGTCTGCGATCTTCCTGGATTTGGCAGGATTGCATGGCTGCGTGAGTCTAAAGAGGAATTTATGGACTAGTATTGGACCTATGGGCTGACATTGGATTTATGGACTTGATTTGGACTGGCCTGGGATTTTCTTTCATGTACAACTGCTCTTTATGCAAAGCTCTTTCCTGTACACATGAGTGTCTATGAATTTGTCTCTCTAGTCTACCCAGAGGAACACAAAAACCGAACTCACTGCCAACGCATCACGACCCTCATAAAACATGGTTGAGCTGCCCCATTGAGGTTCTGAGGCTGTAACCCTTTGTGGGAGTAGAAAGCGCTGCCTTTCTCCCATGGAGTGGTTGGTGGTCTCACACTTCTGACCTTCCTGATCACAGCTCAATTTACAGCCACTACACCATGTCCACCCCAACCCCCCAGCTGTTGAGTTGATTCTGAATCATAGTCCACTTCTTTAGGACAGGGTTAAACTGCCTTTGGAATTTTTGAGTTTGTGAATCTCTAGGGAGCACACAGCTCCATTTGTCTCCTGCAGAAATCCTGGTGGGTTTTGACCTTGGGGCTAGCAACCCAGTGACTCACCCACAGCAATACCAGGGGATCTGGACTCCTTATAGGTTTACAATTAATTCACACAGTCTGGGACGCCCACTCCTTTTCTTCAGACTCCACTCTCTAGTCTAGCATCATCCAAGGGTCTCAAAGATCCATACCACAAAGGCCACAGCCACCAGCAAGGCCTTGGCTGAATCACAACGGAGCCAGCCCACAAGCCTCCTGTCTGATTCGGGGATGGCAAACATTTCTTCCTGAAACAAAATAACTTCCGATTTCCTACAATGGTAAATCCCACAGACAGTTGGAGGAAGGAGTGAGTCACTGAGGAATCGAAGCTCTTCTACCTCACAGGATTCCCTGATCTCAAGTGAGAGATACCTAAATGCAAGACTTGGAAGACAGGAAACCAGTGTTTGTGTACCACTGGGGATTTCTGTCCTGCACCACTTCTCTCAGAGTCTCAGGTGGCATTAACTGTGTCCAGGAGTCTAAATCAGAAGGAGGACCTTATGATATACAGACTAAAGATGCCCCGAAGATTGGTGGTACTGCTATTCTAGAGGGGAGTTCTGCTTCCCCCAGGTCCATATCCCCTGAGGGAGAAAGGTGTTAGCAATAGCCAAGGTGGCAGCAGCGATTTGGAAAGAGGACACAATTTGCACACTGACACGTCTCTCCCCATCATCAAAATTGGTCACTTTCATAATGCTTTGTATCCTTGACACATTGTCAGGTAAGATTCATTGCAAATGTGTGTGGTTTCACAAACATATGGTAAATAAGCATTTTCTTCCCTCCCATCTTTACTCTCGATAAAGGATTCTCCTGAAAGTTGAAGGCAGGAGAGCCACTTTGTAAAAATGACAGACACAGAACAAACCCCCGTAGCTTAAGCATCTCACTTGCTGAGGTTTTGCTGAGTGCCATTGCCGGACTGTTAGCTTAAATTATGAAAATCAAGAAAATGCCTTTTGGTTGCTTCATAAATCCCCATGAACAATAGTCCGACAACAGAAAACAGCCTCTGATTTTGGAATGATTGCTCTCCATGTACGGCCAGTAATGAAGTATGAAGGAAATCGAAGACTTATTGCTTACAGATATTAGAGCAGACCCAGGCGGCTCAATTTTTTTTTACCATAATAGATAATTCTTGAATTATGTGCCTCACAAAGACAAATTCTAGAACTCACGGAAGGCATTTATTACATTAACAAGTGTGTTTTCGATTCCTTCAAAACAGAATGTAATTTAATCTCGGCTTCAGAGACAGATTGGAAATGTTAAATGTCTGCTTTTCAGAAGTGATTTCTGTAGGGAGAGAAGCATTCGCCGTCAGCAGGAGCTGTGTAATTGGGGGTAAGGATGTTTATCTTAACAGCACAGAGAGGGAAAAGTAAGTTGTGGAGGTTTGTTTTATTTATTTTTTATTTCTTCCTTCTTCCTCCCATTTTCGTTTTCATTTTTTAAATATAGAGCAGATTGTATATATTCTAGTCCTTCCCCAGGGCAATTTCTGCCTTGCTGAACATAACATATTCCACTGTGAGAAAGAATAATTGTCTGATTGTGATGGAGACCCATCTTCCTGTTCTGTGTACAGGAACAAAAAACCTGAAACCTGTCCAAGGTGTGTTAGGCCTTCTTCTTACTTACTCCAGAGGGCACAGGTGGGCTGACATCCAGGCAGAGTTGGCAGGGTGTGGTGGGTGGCCACCCAAGGGAGACATTGGACAGTGTGCCATATGATAATAATAATAATTTATAAATTATCAAGGGTTCATGAGGGAGGGGGAGTAGGGAGGGAAGGGGAAAATGAGGAGCTAATACTAAGGGTTTAAATAGAAAGAAAATGTTTTGAGAATGATGATGGCAGCAAACGTAAAAATGTGGTTTGCATACAATGAATGGATGGGTGGATTGTGATGAGTTGTACGAGCCTCCAATAAAATGATTTTTTTAAAAAAGGGATAATGACACCAAGAAGAACTCAAAAAAAAAAGAATGAAGAGAGTTCTAAAATTAAATGTGGTGGTTATTTTACAACTCTTCTTGCTATGATTGAACTATTGAACTACTATCTATGATACGTGAATTGTATGCCAATAAAACTTAATGTATGGGAAGCTTAAAAATTATTGATCAATTGTAGATTAACATAAGTAACATATTTTTATCAATAAAATATTTTCCAAAAAGCCAAAGATCTGTAATAATAATTATCTGGCCACCAAGCTAAGACCAAAAGGATAGAGGGTTTGGAAACAATGACACATGGGTCTGAGGCTGTTGGACATGGAGATAAGAGATGATCTTAGGTGGGGGCATTGTGGAGAGAAGGAGGTCAGAGCAGGATTCAGAATGGGTGTCCCATGCAGAGAGCATGAGTTATTCCAGGCCTACATTTCCCATGAGAAGCTGCTTTCTAAATTCCAGCAGTGGTGCTCCAGTTCATCTTCCCAAGAAAAGGGAACTGCATAGGGTTAAGGGCCTCAGAAGTTGGGTCTAGAGAGTCCTTGGGTGGTGCAAATGAAGAACGCCAGGCTACTCACTAAAAGGTTGGAGGCTTGAGTCCACACAGAGGTGAATTGAAGGAAAGGTCTGGTGACCAGTCACTGAAAATCTTTGGACCACAGTTCTACTCTGACCCTTGTTGGGTTACCAGGAGTCAAGGTTGGCTAGCCTGCCACTGGTTTATAGAAAGAGAAAGCTAAAATCAAAGGAAGCATGGAAGATAGCCACCCAAAATGATAGAGTGTTCAAGATTGCTTAATCTGAAAGGACTCAAATTGACCTCACTGTCATTGAGTTGATTCAAACCTATCCAGGGTTTCTGAAGCATTGTGAATCTTGACAGAGCAGACAACCTTATTTTTCTCCCAAGGTTTGAACTGCCAACATCTTGTGTTTAATAGTCTAATGCTTGCCCTATATCACCACCATGGCAAAACGATGGAAACTGGAGACTAGTTCAACAGAAAGCAGTATTTCTAAGCAAATGACTTCAAAAGGGACATGACAAACCCCCAAACTATGCCTCCTAGGTAGTCTTTATCCTTGAAGGGAAAAATATCCCCTGAAACCATGTTAAAAAGCAAATTAGCTTACATATGTTTGCCTTATTCATTGTGGTCTTTTAAGACCCATCTATGGTATACACAGTGACAGCAGCAACTCCAAGGGTTAAAGATGAAGCATGGAGAGGGGCAGGGAGAGTATACCGAGGAAGGAGGAACAGCTCAGAGAAGGAGGTTAAGCATGGTTGCACAACTCAAAGACCGAAATCAGTGTCACTGAATGGTCCATGATGTACATGTTGCTGTGTGTGGGGTACCGCTGGGTTAACTCTGGACTGCTAACTGAAACTTTGGCAGGTCAAATCCACCAGATGCTGCAAAAGAGAATGTTGAGTCTATCAGCTTCCATAAAGGTTGACAGTTCGGAAACCCTCTAGAGTGCTGGTATCAGTTCAGACTGGCTAGATGACAGTGGATCTGGTTTGATTTTAGTCATTTTCAGTAAAAGAAAGCAATATATGTATATATATAAATACCTGTATATATATATATATATATCTGTATATGTGTGCAGATAGCTAGACAGAGCCCTAGTGGTGTATTGGTTATGCGTTGGGGTGCAAACTGCATGGTCTGTAGTTCAAATTCACCAGCATCTCTGAGGGAGAAAGACTGGACTTCCTGCTCCCATAAAAAGTTATGCTTTCAAAACTCACAGGGAGTTGCTGTGAATCAGCACTGATTTAACGACTGTGAATATATATACAGAGAGAGAGAGAGAGGGAGGGAGGGAGACAGAGAGAGAGAGAGAGAGAGAGAGAGAGAGAGAGAGAGAGAACAAGTAAAAAGATTTTCCTAAGTGTTGTACACAGGTGCAGGACTTATTTGAGATTATCAGTAACCTTCCCAAGAGAAGGGACGGGAACAGTTAAGTGTGTGGAGACAGCAAGGATAAGGAAGTACTTGCTAACTGTGAGTGCTGCCAAAGGAGAGAATTTGTTGACGTGGCTTTTGTAAGATGTGGTTTCTCCATATCTGTCTTTTCACAGGGAAGCTAGTTGACACCCTCTACCTGGAGGTCTGTCTGGGAATGCTAGAGTTAAGTAGAGGCACTTGTCTCAGTGACCACTGAGATTCTGAAATTTCTAACTTGCGACAAAAACTATCTTCCTTGTCACTGTGCCTCATTCATTCAGTCTCTCCTTATTAAGCATCTCTATGTGTCACCCTGCTGTATTCCTGATGGCATGGTGGTTAGGAGTTAGACTGTGACCCATGAGGTCTAATGTTTGAAGCCATCAGCTCTGATGGAAAACGACAGGCCTTTCCACTCCCACAGAGAGGTACAGTCTCAGGCTCTCACACAGGCAGTTCTGTCCTGCCATACGGGATTGTAGTGTCTTGTAGTATGTACATGCTATCTTATAGGAGCCCTAGTGCTGTCGTGGATTACTCACTCTCATTGGGCTGCTAGCCACAAGGTCAGCCATGTACAACTATCAGTCACATCCTGGGAGAAAGATAGCACTTTCTGATCCCTTGAAAAGTTAGTCTTGAAACCACAAATGGGAATGCCCTACTGTAAAGTGACCAGATTTTAAGTGGGACACCATAGACTGGGGGGCAAGGGGAGTTCTTGATTAAAAATTTGGTCTACATGGAGCAACAAAAATGTTCATAGAATGCAAAAAGAGTATTGCAATATACTTATTTAATTTTAAAATGCCATGGGACACAGGACAAATTGTTAAAAAGCGGGACATCTGGTCACCCTGGTGGCTATGCGCGCGACATCACTCAATGACAATGCCGTATGTGTTATCCTGTTAGCCTTCTGGAGACCTGCTAGCACATGGGCTGGCGAGCTAGTCTGCTAAGCAGAAGGCGTGATCCCATTAGCTGCCCCGTGGTAGACTGCTCTGGTAAAGATGGTAGCCTTTGAAATCCAATGGAACTGCTCTATGATGTCCTATGCGATTTCTGTAAGTGTGGTTTCACTAAAAGCAGATACTTTCTCTCCCCCGCCCCTTCTTCTTCTTCTTCTTCTTCTTCTTCTTCTTCTTCTTCTTCTTCTTCTTCTTCTTTTTGTTGTTGTTTTTGTTTTTTGGGCATCACTGCCCTCTGGTGGTGGGAGTAGGAGGCTCAGCCTTTGCTCCTGTGGAGCTGCTGCTGGAATTGAACCTCCATCCCAGTGGGAAGCAGTCCTGAGCACAACCATTACGCCACCTGAGCTCAGCCCCCTTCTTCTCCTTTTGAAATGGCTTATCTAAGTAGTATTGCTGGGATAGTGGCTAAATACGTGACTGCTAACAAAAAAGTCAGAAGTCAAATCCACCAAGGCTTCTTGAGAGACCAGATCTGTGATCTCCTCCTATAAAGTTGTTGTTGCTGGATGTCTGGAAGGCAATTCTGACTCACAGTGACCTCACATAGAACAGAATGAAGGCTTCACCAGCCTTACAATGGTTGCTCTGTCTGATCCCAGTGTCGCAACCACTGCGTCAATCTGTCTCATTGAGGGTCTTCCTCTTTTTTGTCGACCCTTTCTTGACATGACCAATCACGAGGTCCTTCCTGGGGGCCTAGTCCCTCCAGAAGTAGAGATTAGCTTCAGCCTGGCACACCCTCCGGGGACAGTTCTACTATGTCTTCCAGGGTTGCTATGAGCTCGTTCAACAAGACAAAAATCTGGCAACATGTGTTGCTTGCCGTGTTAGACATCTACGACCTACGGGGGAACACTTAGGTAGGAGGCCTTCTCTCATGGACTTTACTGCCAGGTGGAGGAGCTAGTGAGCAAGAAGTTAGAGATGTAAGTTGGTTGCTTTGAAAGAGCAAGCTGCCATACAAGGTAGACTGGGTGTGTTGTTCACTAATAGTGGCGATGATAGGGTAGGCTTTTTGGAGAAGTCAATTTTAAAATAGATGTGAAATGTGAGTGGGAAGCCAGGCAGATTGAGGGATCAAGCAAGGTACCCTATTTTTCGGACCATAAGACTCACTTTGTTCCCCCCAAAAGTGGGAGGAAAATTAGGTTGCATCTACTGGTCTAAAGGTGTGGTATCCCAGAACATTTTAGTATACTGGTACTATTTGGTTCTGAATATTTTTTTCTTGTTTTCCTGCTTTAAAAACTGGGTGTATCTTATGGTGATATGCACCTTATAGTCCAAATTATACAGCAAATACCCCAGATATGAGAACATTGAAAAAGAAAAGATACACCCTGCTTGTAGAATCACGCTTTAGCTTCGATGTCTGGACAATGTTGGTCAGAGCATTCCAGAGGAACTTCACAACTTCTTTGCACAGTTTAATTGGCTGTTTCAATGTCTGAGGCAGGGGAGGGCCGAGAAGTTTGATGCATTGGTCTGGATTAGCACAGTGGTTCTCAACCTTCCTAATGCCTTGACCCTTTAATACAGTTCCTCATGTTGTGATGATCCCCCAATCATAAAATCATATTTGTTGCTACTTCATAACTGTAAGCTTGCTACTGTAAATATCTGGTCTGCAAGATGTATTTTCATTGTTGCAAATTGACCATCGTGAAAGCATAGTGATGAATCACAAAAACAATATGTACTTATATATTGTGAAATATTTATTTATAATGACAAATAAATGAAACGTTGCCTTGAAGCACAGTGTAGCATGGACAACAGTCTTCATGCCAGATACTCATATGTGGGCATATCTGCATGTGCCTGGACCTGCCTGGAGATGGACAGCAGAGTGGTGTCTGCATTTCTAAGACCATTGGAAATATATATGTTTTCTTTTTTCTTTTTTGGGCATCATTGACCTCTGGTGGTGGGAGAAGGAGGCCCAGCCTTTGCTCCTGTGGAGCCGCTGCCGGAATTGACCCTCCATCCCAGTGGGCTGCAGTCCCACACACAACCACTATGCCACTGGGACTCAGCCCAATATATATGCTTTCTGATGGTCTTAGGCAACGCCTGTGAAAGGGTCGTTTACCCCCAAATGGGTTGCTGCCCACAGGTTGAGAACCCCTAGATTTGAGGAATCTAGAAGTAAGGAAATAAATGGATGCTATCTTTGGAAGGCAGGGTTCAGTTGAATAAAACAGTGGCCATGACTGGTGGGTTAGAGGAAGATAGCATGGCTGGGGATTCCAGAGATGCCTGAGCCAAGAAGACAACAGTGTGCAGCCCTCCTTCCTACCTTCCACTGTCAGCTGTTCAGTGCACCCAATTCCCTCCAAGAGCTCCCCAGAGTCTCTCTCTCTGGGGTGTCTTTCGGCAATGGCCTCTCCTCAGTTTTACAGCCTGCCTCCATGCTCTTTCCCAGTGACAAGAAGGGACTCTAGGAAGAGACGATCCTTCCTTCCAACATTGTCTAGCTCACACGCTTTCCTGCAGCCGTCTTTGGAGGATTTGGCCATCCTGATTGCTGCTGGTGTTTCTCATTGAGGGGATCGGAGATGTTAGAGAGAGGTCATTTTTTCATTTCGTAGTGGAGCCGCTACGTAGCCACTTGGCCATGTCTCATTCTGGCACGTTTGCTTTCCGATTAGGAACAATCTTTTATTTCCCCCCAGAAAGACTGCCTGAACCAAAGAGCGTGGGCAGAGCGGATGAGGCACTCCTCATGTCTATCTATGTGCCCTTGAAGAGAGTACCAAGGACTTTTCTGAGCCAAGAAAGAGAAAGGGCCCACCATTAACAATACTGCAGAAGGGCTGAAAAGCATTTGCTCTTCTATTCTTGGTCTTTTTTCCTCATTGCACTGCTGTGGAGCTGGAACTGGCTGAATCAGCACTGAATCATTTAGCAGGAAATGAGGAAAACTGTCATTTTCCTGCGTCTGCACGGTAACACACGGCAGAGAGAGCCAGAGATGACGGAGGGGTCGTCTGACAACGCCTGGGGCTTCAGATTGGATTGTGGGTGGAAAAAGCCCACACAGTCTAATCAGCCACTGTTTCCCTGGGTGGGCTGGTGAGTGTGAATGTGAAGTTGTCCCTGCAGCAAGGACACCAAGTTGAAACAGGCCCCAGGAAAGAGCCCCTGTGAAGGGAGGTGCCAGAAAGACACTCTGCAAGACCCCTGGGAAATGTTTGCACCCGAAAACAGTCATCTTGATGGATGGAGTAACCCAGAATGCTTTGGGGTTCTCAGGGTAATGGTGTCAATAAGTGGAAGCCAAGGGGCTCTCTTGATAAGGCCGAGTTTCTCTTGGCTTTGCATAAGTAGCTTGTATCCTTGCAGAGTGGGGACAGCAGTGGTCCAGCAGTGGACTGCCCGCCTGCGATGCAAGGGGGCCAGGTTTAATTTCCAGCCAGGACACCACATGCACAGCGACCACCTGTCCCAGAAGTCTTGCGTGTGCCTTTGATGCTGGACATGTTTCAGACCACCGTGGACTGAGGCAAGGACTGGGAGCTCAGCTTCTCTACTTCTGATGGTCTGCTGTGCCAGGGTGGACCAGGAATGAGCAGCATTTCATTTTGCTGTATACAGGCCACCACAAGCTAGGAGTCCTGCTCATGGGCAACCGACATCAGTGATTCCCTTTGTTGGAACACGGGTTTGTGGCTTTGTGTGGGGCGTGGAGATGAAGCATCTCTCAGAGGCCATTCGCGTTGTCAAACAAGGGGGCTCTATAACGTTTTGCATGCTGCTTCCCCGTCTGGGCCTCAGTTTCCTCTTTTTCTAAACTAGAGAGGCTAATATCTGCAGCGGTCATGTTCCCAGGCAGAATAATGACATAATGAATGTGAAGGTACTTTGTGCAGTGCACATGATTATATCACTCAGAGTCCAGGGTCTGTGGGGGCACTTCTGAGCCCTTATTGTAGCACTCATCAGGCCCAAGCGAACACACAACTCCCTCTCGCGCCGTCTCCATCCCCAGCATAATGGCTTTAATACAACTATAGACATAGTCACTGACCTGTGTGCTCCAGCTGGAGAGGGGGAGTAATGGGAAGGAGACAGGCCCAAAGATCCTGACTTGCCTCTGCTGAGCTAAGAGACTCTGTAACTGTTGCTGGGCCTCATTCGGCAGCCACAGGAAAAGGAAGCAGCCCTGGTAGCCATCCACATGTCTCCAAATGGCCAGACTCCTGGCAACCTTCAGAGGACAATTTTAGAAAAAAAAATGTTCTAAATAATGAGGGAGGGGGGAGAGAGCAGTGGAAAGAGTGCTTGTTCATTTCCCCCCTTTAAGCAAGTAAATGCACACTCAGACGAGTACCTAAGAAGCGGTGCTGTGATGTGGGGCAATGCGGTAAAACAGAAAACCAACTCACTGCCACAGCATCCGTGTGGGCTGGGTCGACCTGCCTTTGTGAATTTCAGAGACAGCAACAGTTTGGGGAGTAGGTTCCCCGAACTCAAAAGGAGCAAGCCTTCTCTTTCACCTGCAGTGCAGCTGGTAGTTTCAAACGACTAACCTTCAGGCTCTCAGCCCAGTGGCTGACCACAAGGACACCAGACTCCTAAGAGGCCGGGGAGGGTGAGTGGACATACTGGGTGCTCAATGTGCAATCTTGCAATGCAAAGAGTTTGCTGGGATGAAGCTACCTCCATGCACCATCATCTTTCCAGGGACATTCTGCCCACCCAGGTTATTTTCTCTCTCATTCAGGATTTAGCACGTATTTATCTGATGGGTATTGTCTTAAGATGGTTTTCGAAGATCCCTTTGGCTGTTGTGCAAAGAACAAACTTCAGGTAATAGGAGTAGCAGGAGGGCCCTGAGGAGAGGCTCCTTCGGGTGGAATCTAATGATGGCCTCAGTTGGGTTGGTTGTGGTGGTGGCAATAGAGTGGATACAGCTATTTTGGAGCTAGAAGTACCATGACTTGCCAACAGGAGGCAGTAGCTCCCACCCACTCAAAGGGATTGAAGCCCGGCCAGCTGTTTCCAGAAAGCCCGTGTCATGAATACCCCGTGGAGTACAGTTTAACTACACATAGACAGTCACCGTGTGAAGCCAAAATGGGCTAGATGGCAGCTGGTTGGGCTTGCGAGTTGCAAATGGTGAGTGCACTTGACTGCCAACTGACCTTTGGAGGGCTGAGTCCACTCGGAGTCACCTTGGAAGAAAGACCTGCCAATCTTTTGAAAATCAATCTCTGAATAGCCAGCAGAGCTCTACGCCGGCTCCGATGAGGTCTGTGCGAGTTGGAGTGGACTCCACGGCCACGTGTGTGGTCTCTAAGCCATTCATAGGGAGGCAACAAATGTGCATGCCCCTTCTCCGTGAGCCAGGAGGTTTGAGAGAGCGGGGAATCCACAGCTGTCACGCCAACATCAGAGAGAGAAGCATGAGTAAAGGAGACGATGGAGGAATGGTGGGGAGATAGAGGGCGCCTTAACGGAGTGCAGCATCATGGAGAGGGAGGCAGTTCTCAGGGATTCATGAGGTCCCTCAGCACAGGCGCTGGGTGATTTATGGCTCTTTGCATTACCCCACTCTCTTCCCCTGACTGGGTAGACTGCTATCTCCAGGGACTTGGCCTCCTGTCTCTCCCTGGAAAGGAACCCCATGCTGCCCTGGGTAACAAATTATTCGCTTATCACAGTCGATACTGCCGCCATTCCACTTTCTTCCTTCTTGCTGTTATTTTCTCACACCTTGGGGTAGCTGCCCGCAGCCTTTTTCCTGGATGTTCATTCACACCCCATCTCTGCTCTACTGCTTCCTCTGGCTTCTCCCCTCCCATCCTTTTACCTGGACCTCCCTGCCATTCTCGGCACACCGAGTCATGATCCACTTCATCTACTGGATGAAGCTCTGGTCCTCAAGGCTCAGTGGTTTTCCCCATTGTTACTGTAAGTTATCTGATTCTAAGCTGGGCATTATATCTTGTGATGCTTGAACAGTTGTCTGGCTATTTGTTTATCCTATGCAAGAATATGCTTCTGCATCAACTTTGGTTGCCTTGCATCTCCTTCAGCTTGTGGACCGTGTCTGTAAACATCCCAAAGTCAGATGCCTGCAGTTTATTCCCAGATCCCTTGTGCTGTCTTCACCAGGAGGATTCCCCCAAAGGACATTGCTCTTGGACGACACTCGCTTTCTTTTTAACTTTCTCCCTTCCCTTCTTTGCATCTTATTTGAACTCGGGCATTTCATTCTCACCCCACTTGGTACTTCTCCGATCGGAAGACCATTTCTACTTCTGGCAAAAGCATAGTGTAAATATTTTATTTTAGAGATGTGCTCAGCGTGCTCCATTCAGATGGAAGTCAGGCTGCCAGCAGAAATCCCCGGGTGTGAAGAACATCGTTTTCAGCCTTTCACTCCTAAGGCAAATTCTTTGCTTAAGTAAGGGCTTCTTCCTTGATTACAGCTTTTATTATTGAGATGGTGTCTGGATTTCCCAGGTGTGTTTTGAATTTCCCGATCTTGTGCTGCACTCCGCAGAGCTAGTCTCAAAGAAAGACATTTGCAAGTGCTTCTGACCCACAGGGAGTCAGAGTTCTACCCTAGACAAGTAGCCCTGAGAAGAAAGGGCTGAACGGAAACATGTCCCTAGATTCTCTGCTTATTTGTCCTGGCTGAAGACATGGCTAGCTGCTAACTGTGACGGACACATCTCGTAGATGTCTGCATGTGTTTGAGGACACTGTGTCACCCTGGAGGAGAAGAAGGATCCTGAAAGTGAATAAGTGTCATTGGAGCTATTCACCCAAGAATCATATACTGAGCACATAGGATGCGCCCAGCAGTGTGCTGGGTATGGGGACATCAAGGGAAACAGGAAAAGCTGTCTACCTTCAAGGACCTTAGTATTCATTGGGGGGAGAGAGACATGCTGACAAGCAATTAAAACACAGCGGATAAGCTGTCTGACAGAAGTCCCAACACAAGGCAGTGGGAGCCCAGAAGATGGAGTTACAAATTGTTGAGGGGTACTGGGGACAGCATGACAAAGCAGGAACCTGGTGAATGACTGGGAGTGCATCAAGAACAGGCAGCTCCCCAGAGGGTTAGCCAATGCTGGTTGACCAGGCAGAAGGTGTGAGTGGCACAGAGGAAACCAGGCTGGGAAGGTATGCCGGGGTCTGGCAGCGTCCTCCTCTGTGTAGGACAGGTCTGCAGGGTGCCTCAAGGTAAGACAAGGAACAGGGGGAGACCGCAGACATCCCAAAGGAGCAGAAACCGAACACAGTTGTTGTGTGCCTGCAAAGTGACGCTGAGTCATAGTGACTCTCTGGCAGGGCAGAGAGCCCTCAGAGGGCTTCCTAGGGTGTGCTTCACATTCTGGAGCAGATTGTCAGGTAAAGACCTGAAAAGCTGTGCCCGCACAGCTGTTGGTAGTTTCCAACCGCGGCCGACCCTTCAATGAGCAGTTGTGCTCTTAACCATTGGGGCTTCTAAAAAATTCAGCCATCCTTAGTTTACCAGTTGCCATGCGGTACAACCCAAATCACGGAGCTCGTAGAATGGAACTAATGGTGCTCCTTCGCATCGTCTCTGTCTGAGGAGCCCTGGAAGCCTACTGGTTCCATGCTGGGCTGCTAACCATGAGGTCACCAGTTCAAAACCACGAGCAGCACCGTGGGAAGACGATGAGGCTTCCAACTCCTGTAAAGAGTGAATCCTCTCTCGAAACCCACAGTGGCAGCTCCACACTGTCCTAGAGGACTGCGGTGAGCCGGCATCCACTTGATGGCAGTGAGTTTGGTCTAGGGTTTTCTTGGGGACTTTTCAGAAGACTTTTCCTGGGTCTTCGTAAGTATCTCTGAATGGAGGCAAACCAGTGCTCTTTCAGTTAGTAGTGCCACACATGCCTCTTTTGGAACACTGTAACTGGTCCTGGCCTCAGCTTTTCTCCCCAGCTCTGTGACAGGTAGAGACTGAGACATAGACTTGGCTCCCAACTCTTCATGATACCCTTGGTTGTGCTCAGACAACCGCTTCCTTTCTTTGTAAGTTATGCAGTCCTATCTATGCCCTCTTCTGTGTACTTCGGTCTGTGTCTTGCTTTCGGCTTTACCACTGACCAGTCTGCTCTTCATCTAGCCAACCATTGACCAGCGCTAGGCCCTAGGTAAAGACCTCTCTTAGTGAAGTTATTGGTATCAATCCATAAGAGAAAGGGGTATGATTTACTTAACTTCCAAATCCTGTTACTCTAAGATGAGGGTGCAGGGCAGGGAGGGAGTCGGGAAGCTAGCAGCAGTTACAGTTCAATGGAGAGTATGTGACATTACCACTGACAAACAGGAAAAGAGGGGGTGATTCTAGAGTCTGGGTTCTATGCAAAATTGCCAGATACGAATGCTATTGGGAGATTAAGTGGAAGCATCGCAAGTAGCCTGAAAGAGAAGTGCAAGATAGGAAAATAACAGGTTTGGTGAATTATGAACCCTCTGTTTTTCTCAGGCATTACCTCTCCTCCTTCCACCCCCTCAGTCATATCAAAAGCAAGAGACACAAGTGTGCGGCACGCGAAAGGGGGGTGGGAAGGATGACAGTCTGACTGTCTCTAAGTGTGGATCCCCAAGCATGTTCCCGATGATAAGCCAACAGTTTGCTCACAGAGACCGCTGCCAACTGTGGGGTGATACTGCATCCGTAGGAGGATGAGACTAGACCTGAGGAAAATGGGGCTGCAAAGCCCTAAAATAACAAAGGAAGAACTTTGATTTCCCTCCATGGAAATCTGTTAGGTGAGGAGAGAAAACCATCTGTCTGGAACAGTGTAAATATAGCCGTGCCTTTGCCCAAGGGATGGCCTTATTTGTTTTGTTTTTTATTCGTTTTGAAATAATTTTAACTACAGAACTGATGCAAAAACACAATTGATACTGATTCTGGCATGGCTGCGACCTGAGAGTACTTTGTGCTCTTCTTTATGAGGCTCAGGCCTTATTCTTACTGATCATTTTAGCAACAGCATTTTCCTCATCTCTATATGGCCCTCGTGCTAGCTTTAATGGCTGCAGAATATCCTAATGTGTTGCTGAATTGCTGTTTTAATCATATCTATCTGGGATGAGCACTGTCTCTGCCTTTCTGACCAAATGTGTATATTTTTGTATTTGTTTTTCTAACCCCTCTGTTTTATCGAGCTGTTCTTTTCCCAACTATGCTTACCCTTCCTCCAGTGACCCCATCATCACCACCAGCCGTGGTGTCCATCTTACCTGGAAGGAGGAAATGTGCTTATGGTCACGTAAGACATCTGAATCTGGGGGAATCTTGGGACATTGGACAAGTTATTTGACCTCACGAGTCTCCACTCCTTCGTGTAGAAAATAGGCATAATCTTGGGGACTTGTGGAAGCAACATAATAGATGTCTTGGTGCTTGGACTCCTGGGAGGCTGGTCCCACCATCCTGAATGTGTTGCCTGCTCCATCTGGCACTTGCCACATCCTGCTTTATATTCTAAGTACTCTTTCCCGGTGAATGGGACGGGTCTCCTTGGATTGAATTGAAAGCACAGCGAGGCTTCTTGTTGTGGGAGGCTCTGGAGTAGAACTGTCCCATAGGGTCTCTGAGAATGGAATCTTTACGGAAGCACAGTGTCAGAGCTTTTCTCCCAGAGTTATTGGTGAGTTTGAACCACTGATCTTTTAGTTCGCAGCCAGGTGGTTGGTCTCCGGGGCTCTGTCCTCATCACGCCCTCAATGGTATCAACCAAACAAGCCAACTCACTACCACTTAAATGAATGCCCTTTGGGTAGGAGAGCTCTGCCCCTGTGAGTTTCTGGGACTGGGACTCCTTACTGGAATAGAAAGCCCCATCCTTCTCTATGGAGAAGTGGGTGTTTCAAACTGCTGACCTTGCAGTGAATAGCCTATTGCGTAACCACTAGGCCCCCAGGCCACCCTCCCAATGGTACAGGAGGCTCTATATAATCTAGTTAGTTGGTGGATCTTGTAGCTCATCGCTGGATAGCAGACTTCCAGGACCATGCTCTGGGACTGGGGTGGGGGTGGGGGTGCTGGGACAGATGCAATAGAGGAGCCAGGGCTGTCGGAGGGGGGGTGCCTTTCTGAATTCTTTCTCTCTCAGCCCCCAGGTCCCGCAAGGTGGCCTTGTGCTGCCCAGCAGCTCCCCTTGTGGGGGGAGGCACTTACAAGGGTGACTCATTTGGCAGCTCAGTGACACCACTACCTGTTATCAGAGGCAGCTTGGGGACCCAGCATGAATATTCAGCGTGCGTTTCACACCGTGACAATTTTAGAGACCAGGTGCACCGAAGATGCAAAGGCAGATGAGAAAAGGAGAGAAGAGGGGAGGAGGGAGCCCATCCACAAACAGATCCGATTTCTCCGCTCCTCAAAAAACATTTGCCTTTTACAAGCACACAGATAAATCCCCGGCAGAACAGGGTGTGCAGAGAGAGGGAAGCTGGCATTTGAAAGGCTTGCAGTATCAGCTAATTGGTCTCCAGCCTAAATCATAAAAAGACCTGTAATTATGCTGCTGAAAATTAACATAGAAGGCTGTTTTGTGTGTGGTGGTGGAGAGAAGGAGGGGTGGCTACAGGGGGGACAAGTCCGTTTTTTAAGTGAATTTATACTATTATAAGACCTGTCGCGGGTGAGTAATAAAAATGGTGATGCTAAGTTAAGCCTTGTGTTATCCTGTTTGTTCAGATGCTGCTTATGCCAGCTGTAGCCAGCAGAAAGCACTTTTCAATTTATTTTTATGACTCTTCTCTAAAAGCATTCCATTAAAGGAATATTACCCTGTATGAAGTTTTGAAGCACCAATGGCAGTTTATTTGCTTGTTGTACTGGGATGGAATGAACAGTTATCTGTGGGAACCCCTATTTTGATTTTGTCTTTCGCAGAATCCAGTGAAGGGTCAAATGTGGATGCTGTTGTGGATCCCTCCATTTTGGAGTGAATCGTGTCCCACCCCTCCCAATATGTGTTGCCAGGCGTCACCTCTGTGCCTGTGACTGCAATCCCATTTAGGAAAGAGTTGTCTTTGCTGTGCTAATGAGACAGAATCAGAATCGGTCTGTCTTGCCCATCTTTCTAGCTATAGAAGAGTGAGTGTACAGAGATGGGGCGAGATAGACCCCAAGACACACGGTGATCTTTACGAACTAGGAAGAAGAAGTTGAAGAGACCAGGGCCTTCCTTCAGAACCAAACACACAGAGAAAGAACATGGAGTTCATGTTCTGAATTTAGACTTCCAGCCTTCTTAGCTCTGAGAGATTATATTTAGACTTGTTAAGCCCACCTTTGAATGGGATTTCTATTCTAGCACCCCTAGATTACTAAACAGATTTTGGTATAGAGAATGAGATGCTGCTGAAACAAATAACTAAATTATGAAAGTGATTTTTAAATTGGCTAAATAGGTAAAGACTGAAAGACTTTTGAGGCACCTGTAATAAAAGTCTAGATCACTTTGAAGAGACTGTCGGTAGAATTACAGACTACCAAGGGAATTCTGTAAAGAACTCTGAAAGAAGCGAAGTGAACTCACTATGGAGAAAGTCTGTTGTCTTAGAGAATACAGATGGTACCAGCAACAGGCTGTTGTTAGAAAGAAGGATATCCAATGTGCTTTGGGGGAGTTTGCTATTTAAAAAAAAAGTTGTGCATGCAAATTGGACAATGGAGGAAGGCTGATGCTTTGGGTTCAGTGACAAAGAACTTGTCTAAATTATGTTTAGTTGTTTGGCAGGAGCTAGAACCTATAAATGATAAACTTGAATTTCTAATTGATGGAATTTCTAAGAAAGATCTTCAATGGCCATGTAGTTTAGCTTTACTCCTCCTGGTAACATGAAGGAAAAGATGAACTTAAAATGAACTGTGCAAAATAAAAACAAAACGTAAACATTTGAAAAATAATGTTGAACAAATGAAGGGCACATGTCTGAGAATCCCCCCGGGATGTGTCTAAACAATCTTTGCTAAAGAAATTTATTAAGCCTGTGCCTGATGAATCTAACCAACTGTCAAAACAAAAAAATCCATCAGCCTAGACTTTAGGTGCCAGAGAAAGAATAAAAGGAAATAATCGTATCATTATCTTGGAATTTACCCGGCAGGAAACACACCAAAAAAGCTACATCTGTTGTCCTCCAAAAAGAGAAAAAAGACCATCCCTAAGCAGCTTGAATTCCCTAGAGCAGTAGAATCATTAAAAGGAATTTGGGAAGGAAGGTCTTCTAGGTTTCAAAGGGTGGGAACACAGCTTCTTGAATCTCAGAGTGAGAACACGGCATGCTAGTTTACAAACAATTAGTTCTTAAGCAATTTGGTTCCAGAGTATGAGCTGCTGCTTTGGACCTGGAGTTGATTCAAGAGTTTGGAGATAAGGTCATGGGGTGAACATGTCTCATACATAGTAAGGACATAAATGTTGGGAGCCCAGGGGTGGGATGTTCTGGATTGAATGCATCCCTCCAAATATGGGTTGTGAATCTGAATCTGTCTGACTATGGTTATAATCTCATTTGGAAATGGGTCATCTTTACTTTGTTAATGAAGCGGTACTAAAGTAAAGTGTATATTGAGTTCATATCTTTTGGGTCTTTCTTGAGTCCCAGTGACCCTATATAGTGGAATAGACAATAAATCTTGATGGAAACAGGCTGACACATCTTTCTCCAGACTGTTGGCTTTGAACTGCCAACCTTAGGGTAAGCAATCCTGTGATTAACTCACGATACCACCAGGGATCGTATTGTGATGAAAGTGATTACACAAACAAGTGAGTGAGCAGAGATGGTTAAAGATCGATGCCGTACATGCATGGAGACCTCCAAGAAACTAGAGGCAGAAGTTCAGCAAATGAGGACTTCCTCTAGAGTTAACAGAGAGAGAAATCTTTCCCTTATAGTCAATACTCTGAATTTAGAGTTCGAGTCTTATAAAGTCTGAGAAAATACATTTCTGGCAGTGAAATGACCCCTATGTGTAATATTTCTGATAAAGCAGCACTAGATCACTAAGACACCCCCTAATGGAGCCCCCCCCCCTTTTCTCTTTTGAATCACAGTTGCCTTCAGTGCAGTCTGAGGCTCAGAACTTCTGAGCATCCAGTTTGGGACTTGTGTGGTTGTTTTCTTCCTTCCATCAATGAAGAGATGCTTCTGCAGCCTGGCTTTATATTGGATGCAATTTAACTGACCAAGGCAGGGAGCTGTGCAAGGTGGACTCTTCTCTCTCTCATGGCTTCCCAAACTTGGTGATTTGGTTCCTTTGACAGCTTCTGGTGTTCAACACAAACTGTGAAGTAAAAGTTCTCACATAAGTAACTTAATTTGGAGGGTTGTAAAATTCTCACCTTACATGTGGGTGATATGAATTTGATCCCTGATCAGTGTACCTCATGTGAGTCATCATGTATCAGCCAGAGATATCTTTCATGTTGCTATGATGCTGAGTATTAGTTCCAGACTAAGGTAGGCTAGGAAAGAAAACCTGTGATCTTAAAGAAAATAGTCATTGAAAGCCCTAAGGATCATACCAGTCTAAGAGCCACCAAAGGTGGGCACCATGGTACAAGACTATGAGGGGTTGATTCTGTTGTGCATGGGTTCATTGTGAATCACAAGGCTTTGAAGGCAACCAGAAACAAGAATAGGGACAATAGAAGACATGTCTAGAAGTACAAGTCATGAAGTCAGATCACTGAAATTTGAAATTTGGCCCAGCCACACACTATCTGTTATGTTAGGCAAATTACTTTTATTATCTGCTTCTTAGTTCCCTAAACGGTGAGATGGAGATGTTCATAGTTCTGTCCTGCCAGGGTGGATGTTAGGATTTGATGACTTAACCACAGAGGTAGTATGCTTAAAACATGGCATGTTGCATAGTGTACACTATCACATACATGTTAGTCCTTCATTATTATTGCTAAAAATCTCAATGGGTTTAAGGGAAAGCTGATATTCTGCCACTGATTTCATGATCTGATCCTATGACCCTAAACTCACCATGTCACTTCTCTAGGATAATAATTCAAGCCATCTTATCATTCACAGAGAGAAGTGAAGACCAGCAAAAAGCATGATATGTGAATAGCCTCATGATTATTTATGATGTTTTTATAACACAGATGAATCCAGTGATAACTCATAGTGTCAGCAGGGCCCTTAATGCTAAGCATATTTTGAAGATCTATTATTGGGACATGGATTTCTTGGCATAGTGCATTAATATTGACACTAGTATCCTCTAGTTAGAAGAGATCTTAGAAGGCATTTCATTCCAGATTTTTAAAAAATTAGGCAGGAATTTCTTCTTCAACAGCTGAGATTTGTGGCCAGTCACAGCCTGTACTATAATTGCCCTTGTAATGGTGAGTTCAGTCCCTTGAAAGCTCCTCTTTCTCAGTTCTAAATGATAAAATACTCTCCTTCAAAACTTTCTGAAATCTTCCTTCCTGTAGCTTTCATGAACTGGTATTGGTTTCCCCCCAAGAACCTTCACAGAAAGAGTTTAATTCTTTTTCACATGACATCTCCTCAAATATCCGCAGACGGCCATTCGTCTTCAGGCTTGGCAATTGCTGGCCAACGTCTTCAAGCTATTCCTGCTTTGCCCCGATGTGTGGACCTTCCTCATGCTGACTGCCTCCCATGCGTGCAGTGTACTTTTATTGTCAATATGCTTTGTAAAACGCTGTCCCTGAGGCCGAGCAAGGAAGTCTGGTTTCTTTCATAGGTCTCCGTTGATTGTGGTGATCCTTTAAAGAATTATTCTTTTTAAATCACTACACAGCCATGGTCAGGCCACTTGTGCTCTGAGGCCATGTCACCCCATCTGTTCATCATGAACAGAAAAACTGGCCCATCTCAGTCACCATAAGGTCTGTGTTTGCCTGAAAAGGGGAGGACTAAATGAAGATATTTGAAATTCTGGTAGCACACAAAGAGGAAAAATGAGCGTTTGAGTTTAACTTTACTGGTGCTGTGCTTACATAAACCACAGCAAGCCTCATTGTGTGTTTCAACTTTCACAAATATTGTGGTTAACTTATTTATCGCCCCATCTTTCTGACCAAAACATTCATTTCATTAGCTTCCCCTGTCATGTCAGTTTGTAGTGATATCTAAGGATCTTTCTTTGCTCCAATGGAGATTCTTGGCCAACTCCTCGGACTTTGTGTTAGCCACAAACACCGGAAGCTTGCTTCCGGTGTCTTGACTGAAGTGATGGAAGTAAACCAGACTCCAAACATGCTCCCACGGGGTCCCATGGAGGCCATCCCAACTCATGGCAACCCTACTGGACAGGACAGACCTGTCCAGGGAGCGGTCAGGGCATACGGCTTTTTGTAAATGTTGAAAGGTGCAGAAACCCTCCAATTTCTCTCACGAGACAGCTCGTGGGATTGCATTACTCATCAGGTGGCCCACAGCCCCACGTGGCCACCAGGGTCTGTTTGTGAGGAATGCAAATAACGAGCAGTTTTCTTCATGAGGAAATTCTGGTCAGTCCTTCCCTACCTCACAACCACAAATAACTTCCAGTTCTACTTATCTACTCTGGCACTTAATCTATTTCTCTCTCAGAAGTGATCTCTTTTGTTTTCAAGATAACTCGGATAGATAACTTACATTCTCCTCTCGATAATAAGCTCCTGGATGACTGAGAGCATGTCCCATGTGGTTGTAGCTCCAAAGACCATGACCCCGCTTTTGCACCTAGTAGGCAGCACCTTAGAAGGAAAGAAGATGGGGCTATGGGCCATGATTTTGACACCGCTAAAGAAGGCTAACAACCAATTATACCATCATGAAGCCCTACTTTTTGCAGTATATTTGATAAGAGCACAAGGAGACTATTCATCATTTACTAAATGAGAAAGGGTGAAGGGGCTAAGATGTTTCACTCTCCTTACAAGTTAGTCCATGGATGCATGTGTGTGACAGGTATGCTCTCCAGTGTGTACACAGGCAGGCTTACCAGCACGCCATCAGAAGCACTTGATCTCTGGGTCTGAGAGGATCCATTTCCTACTCACTGAGCATTTGAATTCTGATTTCCTGTGTGTCAGTCATCCAGCACCACAGACACCTTATTAAATTCCACTCATGAAAACGCTCTATAACACAAGGTAGAACTGCTTCTTGGGTTTTCCTAGACTGCCAAGCTTTACAGGGGCAGAAAACATCATCTTTCTCTTGTGGAGTCACTTGTGAATTTCAACTAACAACTTCTAAGTTTGCAGCTTTTCGCCTAACTCACAGCACTGCCACACCTCTGGTCATCCATAAGACTATGTAATGGAGGGCTGATGTCTTCTTATAATCTGATTTGTTATGATCTATGTCTATTTTTAACATCTCTGTATCTCAGTATCATCTATCTATCTATCTATCATCTATCACATCTCTTTGAAAGGGAGGAAAAGTCTTATTTCACTACCCTTTACCTTGTGCTGTCAACCTGATTCTGGGTCAGGGTGGCCCAATGAGGGTCAGAGTAGAACTGTATTTCTTAAGATTTTCATTGACTGGTCTTTCAGAAGTCAATCACAGGTCTTTCTGATGAGGCATGTCTGAGTGGACTTGGATCTCTAACTCCTTGGTCCAAAGTAGGGTGTGCTGGTCATTTGTCCTACCTAGAAATTCCTCATCATTCTTTGCATACAAGACAGTGCCTCTAGAGGAGGACAGCCTCCATGTCTTCCAAAACAATGCATTTTCTGTAACTTGAAAAGTATGCTTACTGCTTGATCATCTCTTCAAGCCAGGTTGCCAGTGATTTTACTTGGGAAACTGGGGCTATGCAGAGAAGTGAAAGTATGTATAGAAAGTGTCTTCCAACTTCTTAACATGGTCACATTATGTAGTCAATTGCCATACTTTTTCTAAAAAATGGTCTCACTCTTGTAAATCTGTTGTGTATTCCTCTTGGGGAATGATGGCCTTCGGACTCACTGTTACTTATGTATTTACTTTGGCACAGGCAAGTTATCTTGCTTTGGGAGAATCAGCCATACCAATTTTTGAAGTTATCAAAATAGTAGTTTTGAGACAGAGGGGTAAATATAGTGGCAGATGAAGTTGGACCATATAAAAACATATGTCAAAAATAAATAATGACATCAAAAATTAAGATGGATTATAAAGTAATGAGGGATCTTCTGGGTCTTAAAAACTGGTTAGAAAGATTACCAAAAAATGAGGCAATAGCGGTTTCGCTAAAAAAATTCTGCAGGTCTGAGATGACTTCTTTGAAGTTTGACTCCTTTGAAGTATTACTTTGGTCATACAATTTCTGGTGTGCCTTTGTGGAAAAGAAAATAAGCAATATTGCCACTTTATAGTATCATCTTATAACTTTTTCAAAGTGTTGGCCAACACTGTGTTTGCTGGACTCCCTGAAGTGAAAGAGGAATTGTGATGTGAGGCTATAAGCAGACTATAGTCTAATGGGGAAGATGAAAACAATCCCAGGCACAAAATAGAAACAAGGAGCATAATATAGGGTCTATAGGTTTAGAGAAGGTCCCTGGGCAAAGCAAACAGTTAAGTGCTGGGCTAGTAACTGATGGATTGGTGGTTCAAATCCATCCATTGACGCTTCAGGTCACAGACATGGAGATCTGCTTCTGAAAGAGAATGGTCTTGAACATAACTCTTTTCTAGGAGCTCTATTCTACACCCCTGGGGCTTCTCTGTGAGTAAGAAATGAATCAAAGCAACTCACAGGGGTCAGTCTGAAGGCATTGTCAATACTGGTTGTCTAACTACCAAGGTCAAGTACAAAATTGAAAGGTGACTGTGTGCTTAGGGGACTCAGGTTGGGCACCTTTCCCATTTGTCAAGAGAACAGAGGCAATTGCTTTACCCCTGAGTGTTCACTGCTCCCATATCTCGGGATAGCATGACTTTTCTAATTTGTGAGATTCCATTTGCATGTTCCAGAACAAACCAGTGTTCATGCACGAGTGGGAGTAAAAAGTGATTAGAAGGAGCACAGAAAACCAGCTGGCAAGAGAGGGAGATATAACCAGAGAACTTAGATGATGGCTCTCTTAGCTAATATATGGATGGCACTTCCTTGTTCAGATCCCAATGAAAGACTACTTACAGTAATTGTTGCTCAGTAAATGGTAGGAAAGCATGGAACCAATGGTTTCTCCTCAGACTTGTCAATTCCTTCATGCCCTGATTATTTCCTTTGCCTGCATCACAATCACTGCATTTTCCACTTTATATTCTTACTTGATTTCTTTCCCCCCCTTAATGCCCGACTCCCTCCCTTTGATTATCAACTTCAGAAATAAGCCCACACAATTGGAAGAGGAGGCTGGAGATTCATCTCCTCTGGACTGTAAAGATGACAAATCTCTCTCAACTCTTTCGTTAGAAAATAAAATTAAGTGGACTGGAGAGGGCTCTCTCTCCAGAAAATTGACCAGATTGAGATGTGAGGACCCTAGTAGCTGGACCAATAAAAATCAATCATTCCCATTCCCTCAAGGGAACAGTACTCGGGAAAAGTTTGCTTTGATATCTTTGAGCCGTGGACAAGATGTGGTGCAATTCTTTCTCAATCGATAGAAATCTCTAAAATGAAAGATTGAAGCCACCAGGAGCTGTAACATCCCCAAAAGAAGAAATGTTTGCAAGGATTGTCTGCACTCAATGCCAGCCCTACTCCCTCAGCCCCCATCAAAGTGTTTGCATAACCTTGGAATGTCGCCTGTTGTCTTTTCACTCAATCTAAGAAGGCTTGAAGACTATCCAAGTCGGTGTGAAACAACACTTCACAGAAAAGCAACGGATGGATGAGTCACAGGATCACAAGGCTGGGAGCAGACTGTGCAGTCATGGGGCCCCATCTGCGCCTTTATCTTAGCCTGGAAGAGCTGACCCCATCCTGGGTCTAAGTGCCTCCGGAATACAGCATTGCACACCGCCTGAGGCTCCCAGGCCAGAGTCTGAGAACTCTCACAACAAAGAGAATTAGCTTCGTAGTTAGTCTTGCTATTTCATGCCTTTACCTCCTTCCCAGGGATCAGGTTCCCATTCCCCTGCTGCTGTGCTGGGACCAGCAATGGCTACGTGCTGTGAAGAAGGGGGCATTTCTTGAGGGAATCGATTAATTAATGGACTTGATACTTGGTTCTTAAAATCATTTTGCTTACTCTGGGCTCTTTGCTTTAATAAGATGGGTCATAGCATAAAATCAGCAACCACCTATTTTAACTTGCTTTTTCTTAATTGCCATCTTTTGCAAATGACTTGGATTCCCTTCTGGGGTGAAAATAAATGATCATCTCCCCCTTTTCCAGGTGAGACTGTGCATTCAAGTTCCAACTCCATGTTTGGCCAGCCACTCTTTCTCTGAATTTGTGGGAACTGTGATTTGTATCACGGGGCCTACTCCTCCATCTTCTTCTTCTTGTATGTCATTATTTTCTTAGAGAATCCAGGTCAGTAGAAACACTCCCTAATTTGAAGTTCTGACCTCACCAGCTCCTCTGGACTCCCTGTTAGAGAACAGCTGTGGGTAAAGGCTTGGCCAATCTTGTGGATTTCAGATCTTGTCATGGTGCTGCCATCGGAGTTCCTTTGCACCCATTTTTCAAATCATCCACTAGCATTTCTTTTGTTATGTGGTAGCCAAAGAATCTCAATGTATAAAAGGCTGGGATCAATATTCTGATGCCTTTCTTTATCCTATTGGCAACTTGCTGCAAAAAGTTAACTTCAGACTCAGTTCTCTTGTAAATGAGAATAATACTGCATTCACAGGGACTTTTGTAAAGGCTGTATTAGCCCTTAGTAAGATTTTCATAAATAGTAGCCAGTACTATTGATAACTTTTCTTCAACTAGATTTCTATCTTTATTTTCTGTGTTTATTGATGATACTAATGTTCTCTTAATAATTTTAGTTTATATACCTCATAGAGAAATCTTTCAGATCCACACTAGGGGCTTGCATCAATCATCTCTTGTGACATTTATTTTGTTATAATAACCATTAAACAAATTCCTAATTGAAAAAAGTTTGCAGAGTACCCAAGGCATTAGCTCAAATCTTCCCCACCCTCCATTTCATCCTGCACTTCACTAACAGATTAATTTCCCTTAAAACACTTTTCAACTGGTCATTCATCTTTTCTGAAACCTTTTTTGACCTCTTCTAGCTTCTCCTCAAGGAGCCCTCATGTTACAATGGGCACTGGTCTGCCAGCAATAGAGTCAGGTGTTCAACCCCACCAGCCACTCCTCTGTAAAGCTTTACATTGTCAGAAACCCTAGGGAGCAATCCTACTCTGCTCTACAGGCTCCAGAACGGTCCCAATACTGTGAGTTAGTAAGAACACAAGCTCCCTGTCCAATCAGACCTAAGGCTTCATCATTAATTCCCCTCGCCCATGATCATGAGTCTCCCTTTCTTGCCTATGCCAATCTAATGCAACGAAACAATGTCTTTTTTTTTTTTCATTCAGAGCATCGGTGCATATTCTTGGCAAAGTTGGATCATCCTCTGAAGTGATTATCCTCCACCTTTTTACACTTGCATGGTCACCTCAAGAACCCTTATTTCAAGTGTTTTCAACTAAATTCACTGCTCATCTAAACTAGAGGCAAGACAAATTACTAATTGCCATAGAGTTGACTTCAAGTCATGGAGAACTTCTGTACAACAAATAGAATGTTCTCTGGTCATGCATCGTTTTTCTGATTGCCAGGATTAAGCCAACCCTTAGGCAGTGGACTCATCTCTTAATGGCTGTTTCTTTTCAGCATTTTTGTTGTGGCAGTGTGGAAGGGGTTGGGGTGGTGCTTGGATGGGATGAATGATAGCTAGTGTACCAATCTAGGCCAATCAAGGTCTCCCTTACCTTCACCACACCTCTCTTTTACCCCAAATGATACTTTTCTCCAGTAATAATCCCTCTTAATCATGTGTCTAGAGAAAAATTAGGAAGAAAATGCTGTACTATTATCCATGGAATTTTTATTTGAAAAATCTCAGAAGCAGATTGCCAAGCCTTTTGTCCTTGTTTGTCTTTGTCTGGAAGTTCCATTGAAACCTATCTACCATGGATGAACTTGCTGGTATTTGAAATAGCATGACACAACTATTCATCATGTTCTGACAACACTTAGGATAGCACAACATGATAAACAGACGCATGTGTGGTGAGTCTAAACTAGGTGTGGCAGTCATGTGCCTATGTTAATTTTATGATTGAAATGTAGGGGTGGAGTCTAGCCTGTTAACCTGGAGATAGCCATTGAGTAGCCAATGAGACCTCTATGTGGGCATGGCTTTCTCCTGATACGTCTGGGAAATCTTGCGATATTCCCCTTGTGAAGATGAGAAGCTATCTTCCCCAGTGTTGGGAGTTAGTCTCAGAGACAATGAATCACATACAAGACAAGATGGCAGTGTCTGAGAAGCTGTAGGAGCCAGCAGAGAGACCACATGGCTTTGCCCTGATGGAGCCAGACCTCTGAAGCAGGGGTGGCCACATGGAGACCTCTGCCAGCGATGAGTTACTTCTGCTGTTGATGGACCCTGAACCCTGGAAATGAGGAGCCATGTGGATACCTCTGCCAGTGTCGGGATTCTGCACCCACTGACCTGTACCTTTGTGAGTCGGAAGGAGACTTTACAGATTGATTTTGGGCATATGGGATTTTGGGCATATCGGATTTAGACTTTGAACTGGACTGGGGTCAAAGTCCTGTTCCTCTTGTATATAAACCTTTTCCTTATATTTATATGTGTGTCTATGAAATTTGTTCCTCTAGTCTACCTGGATTAACACATTAGAATTATCTTTAAAAACTAGTTCACCCATAGCTTTTATGGTGGACTATTGGTTTCTGGATCATTGAAGACTGTACCTTCATTCTTGAGAAAAAGAGGACTTGCCTGTTCTCTTTCACCTACACTGCTTTCTCTGCCTATGCTGATCTTGCAGCGGTGGAACTTTGTGTTCTCTGTACTTATAAAGATGATAGCTTAATGGAACAGTGAGAGAGGGATGTGGTTGGGTTCCACACTTTGGCCTACCGCTTACTGTGTGATTCTGATTAAGTTACTCAAACTTTGTGTTCCTTGGGTTCTCTAACTAGAAAATAAGGGTAGGATATCTGCCTCTCATTGTTGTCAGGAAATGTAAAATAAAAATAGATAATTAAGTGATTGTTGGGAGTAGAAGGTACTTGGATTAAGGACATTCAATTGTTGACATTGCCCTTGTTTTATTGTTTCATCCCCAGAGTCCTTGTGTAGATTCGGTTGGAAAGGATGAGAATGGAAAATACTATGAATAAACTGAACCTTGTGATGGGTGAAACTGACCCTTCCATTCAACTTTCTTTCTTTGTGCCTCGTCAAGCTTGTTATATTGAACTAACTCTAGAGGGGAGCCCCCAACATTAGCAGAGAATTTTTGCTCTCGCTCTTATTCACTCTTACTCCTCTCCCTTTCCAGCCAACTCTATTTAATTCTAAGTCCAAAGCAGAAGTGTAACTTATGCCCTTGCATGGTGAACACCACATGCGTTTTAACATTGCTAATAATTCACACTTTAGGTGGGCTGATTGAAGTTTGCTTACTTTCATCTTTGGAAAAGAGGAAGAATAAGTTTGATAGCAACACAGTCCCATTTTAGGTAGAGCAAATGGCACGAAATATCCCTACTTACCTGAATATTTAAAGACTTTGCAATTGTTAAAAGCAGTATTTCAAGCCACTGAAGAATTAAGCATACAATCTACCTCATCTGGAACATTATCCTCTGTAATTGTGGCCAACATTCACTTTTTCAAGCATCTACTACTGTTATGATAGTGTTGTAATAGCTCTTTGGTAATGTCTTGCATGTTTTTGCACCATTGTTTGTTTCATATTATATTATTCTTGTTTACATGTCTCTAAATTATTATAAGCTCAGTGAAGATAACAAGAGTGTCATGCTTCTTGTAAAAATGGCTGGGGAGAAGTATCTGAACTTCTCTAATTTCTCAAAGGGGAGAGAAAAGAATCACCACCAACATCAGTCCATGACCCATTCCTATGGAGGCAGAGATAAGACCTGTGTCCACCATCCAATCATCTTACCAATTCTGAAAACTAATCTTCCCCTTGATGACCTCTCTTCTGGATTCTGTAGTGTGTTTCAACTATTATACAAAACCCATAGGCAATACACTCATGATTATGAGGTTGGTTGGGGAATTAGTGTATTGGAATTCAAGGTCAGAAATATTCAGGTTATAGTTCTTCAATCAAGTCAGTGATTGTGGCACAGCTCTCTTCAGCCCTGATCATGCAGCAACAGGGTCCCTTGACCGCTCTCCTTCTAGGGAAGTATTACAAAGCTCTTTTAGCTTTTCCAATAAATGCCTACTAGGCCAATTACTGTTGGCCTGAAGGTGCTCAGTTGAAGATTGCAGGTATGTAAATCAGGCACCCATGACTACATTCCCAGGAGGGATCTCACTCTGTCAACACGGCTTCTGTCCTAAAGTGCACCACTCTCTTGCTCCATGGTTAGAATGCCCACCATACCATCTCCTGCTCGCATCCTGGCTTTGTTACCTCTGCTACCTCTCCTCTGCCACTTTTCTGCTATCTCTGATGTTAGTTTGTTGTATTTTGGATTTCAGAGGTTCCACACAAGGATTCCAGGTCCAAAGAATAAGTTTCTCTCCTGGATTTTCTTTCTTGATGGTTGTGAAATGTTCCCAGTCTTTCCTCCTCTGGGATGGCTCATATATATTACTTATTTATTTTTAAAGATCATCTTATTGGGGGTTCTCAAATCCCTTATTATAATCGATGTATCAATTGTATCAAGCACAGTTGTACCTTTTGAGATGGCTCACATGAACCCAAGCAGGATGACAAAAGTAATCACACCTCTCATTTTCAACCCCCCTGTCTTTGGGTTGACCTTCTCATTAGAATTCCATATATCTGCCTTGCATTATCCCACCTCCCAAGCATGATATGCCCCTTATTTATATATTAGCAAGCCAAACACGTGTCATAATCACTTCACATTTCCATAGTCTGACGCATTCATTTCTAGGGAGTGACAAAAACTGCGGCTGGAAAGTAATTCACTGCACAACACTCCTTTATTTCTGAAGTGTGAAGTGCAGTGGATCTCATTCTGTTGAAATACACTAAATACCAGATGCCTTTTCCTGCACTGCGGGCTGGGGGTGCAAAGAAGAATAACATAGATGAGCTTAAATCCTACGTGGCAGAGATGATAATTCCTAAATTAATAATTGAGGGTGAGGATTCAGGGAGGGGTGGGGAAGGCAGAACCCCCTCTGAGTAAGGTTGGGGGCCAGGGAACTCTAAACCACAACCCACCTGGGAGCATCTTGAGCCCTGGCATTTTTGCAAACTCAGTTTCATCCTCCAGCTGGCTTGCATTCTTTTTATAAATGGGCTTGGATATTCACTGGTCTTATCATATTTGGAAAGCTTTTCTTTCCCTGCTTCATCATATTTCATCAGTCATAAAATATATGTGAAAATCAATGACATTAGATCAGTGTGTCTTAAGTCTTAAGAGTTTTTCCTGTCTCCCTAATGATGTAGTGAATCAGAAAATAATTAAAAATCATTTAGGTTGCAACCTCCCTTTCTCTTCCCTGTCCCACTTCTCCCTTGCTTGCCACAAAGAGTGCAATTTATGGCTCTCCCTTCAACCTGATTGCTCCAGACACACTGGGACAGCTTCACTGGAGGGAATACTGCCAGAACCAGCAGCTCAAGGCCTTGCCTAGATCCTACAAGAGCCTGCTACACAATGACTGCAGCAAAGAGGACATACCCATCTTTGGGGATGGCTGCTCATGTTTCCCAACAGGAACCACCACCACAAAACACCAAAGCTGTTCTTCAGAGAGTCATATACCAATTGCCAAATACTTGCACATCCACTAGCTCGTTTGGTACTCACAAAAGCCCAGTGGTGCAGTTGTTACCTGGGTCATGCCCCATCTCAGCAAACCATGCTCCTGAAAAGTCAGTGACATTTTCAAGTTGACTTTTTTTCCCCCAATAATTTTTTAATATAGATTTTATTGGGGCCTCTTACAACATTTAATACATCATTCATATTAAGCATATTTGTACACATGTTACCACATTTATCTACATTATCTACATGAACCCCTCCAAAATAAGCTCCTCTTTCCCTCTGTCCTCTAGTTCTTTATTTTTTTTAATTCCAACTCCCCATGTTTCCCCTTCCCCATGAACTTCCAATAATTTACAAATTGTTATTATCTCTTCATATCTTACACTGTCTAATATGTCACTTCACTCGCCTTCTGCCCCCATTGTCCATACCCCAGAGAGGAGGTCACATATAGATCCGAGAAATTTGTTCCCCCTTTCTACCCCACCATCCCTCCACCCTCCCAGTGTCACCACTCCCCACTAGTCTGAAGGGATTATCTATCCTAAATTTCCACGTTTTCGACTCCAATGTGCATCCCCTGGTCTAGCCAAATCTGTCTGGCAGAATTGGAATAAAGATAGTCAATGGGAGAGAGCATTTGAGAACATTTCATTGCTACTACACTGCACCTAGACTGGCTCATCTCCTCGCTACAACCCCTCTGTAAGAAGATGTCTCTTCACTTATTGATGGGCTTTGGGTCCCTAATCTGAACTCCTCCTCACTTTTAATGATGTATTTTTTAGGTCTTTGATGCTTGATATCGGATCCCTTTGATACCTCGTGGTCATACAGACTGTTGTGCTTCTTCTATGTGGGCTTGCTTCTTAGCTAGATGGCCACTTATTCACCTTCATGTCTTTAAAACAACAGAGGCACATCTTTTGATAGCCGAGCACCATCAGCTTTCTTCACCACATTTACTTATGCACATATTTGTCATCAGCAATCCTATCAGGAAAGTGAACATATAATGTCATGATTATTAGTTTTTGAAACCTGATAATTGATCCCTTTGGTATCTCTTGGCCCCATAAGCTCGTGTACTTGTTCCATTTAGGCTTTGTTGTTTCTGAACTGAATGGCTGCTTGCTTACTTTCAAGACTTTAAGACCCCAGACATACATGTTTTGATAGCTGGGTACCATCAGTTTTCTTAACCACATTTGCTTATGCACACATTTGTTTTTTGTGATCATGTCAGGGAGCTGCGCTTCATGAAATGCCAATTTAATAGAACAAAATATTCCTGCACTGAGAAGTATCTGATTGAGGTCCAATGCCCATCTGGTGTCCTAATTGTAAACCTATAAGTATATGTATATTAATCTATTTCCCCTTCATCATATGAATATATCCTTGTATTTAACCTCTATAAATGCCCTTTAACCCCCAGTTCCTTTCTCTATTTCCCATCACACTCAACCTCCTTTTGGGTTTCAATATTGTCTCTCTATTACATTAGTCTTACTCAATCCCTATTGGACCTTCCACCATCCACCCCACCATCGATCCTGAACCACATGCTACTCCCTCCATCCCTGGATCATCCAACAGCCCCCCCCCCCCACTACATCCACCCTGGTACCTTAAGTCCTGTCGTCCTCAACCCTAGACCGTCCATCCATCCCACCCCATCCAGATAGACCTGTAGAGAAAATAACATACCCAACAAAAGGGCATCCTATAATGAAGCAAACAAAGAAAAGAGAACAATGAAAATATCAACAACAACAAAAAACAAAGCCCAATATCCAACATGTAGATGTACATGCAAGAATACAATAATAATAACAATATAAAATCCTACAAATAGTTTAAGCTCTGTTCGCTGACCTCCAGGAGCATCTCCTAGTTGAGTGGGATGAGGTGTCACAAAGTATATCTTTGGTGCTCGATCTGGTGCTCCATGTTCTGTTGCACACCCTTAGTATTTTGGTGTGGTTTGGTCAGACAGAGCATAATCCTGACCCTGTTTCTCCATTTTTGACCCCAAAATGTCTTGGTCAATGAGGGTAGCTGTATTTCATATTGGGGCCGACCCATATGGTCCTCTCATTGTATTGGCTGTTCTGAGTGGGAATATCGTCCTGAAGTCTTGGTGGGCCAGGATGTACTTCATTCTATCTTCCTCCCCCTTCATTTATTCTCGTGTACTCTGGTCAGGTATATCCCCAAGCTGCAGCTTCAGTGCTGACCTCCAAGACAAATGCCCCTGGGGGAGAGGTGGGTGCCGCGGTAGTTGGAATTTAGGTTGTGCTCTCAGACCTCTCCACTGGTTGTCGGCTTCATTGCTTCATGCTACATTCACTTCTGAGAATACCTTATTTAAATTTGATTCCTGTTTTCCTGTGGAGATGTAAAAAATATACTCCCTTTGGGTGGGTTAGTACCCCATTTCCTCTCTACTTAACAGCATCTCACCTCCCATATCCTGGTGTCTCACCCTAGTTGGCTACTGTCTGTAGGCCTGGATTTGGTATGGTTCCATCTGAACTACCTGGCCCTTCTCCCAGGATTTTCTGTATATTGTAGATTTTTCCCGATACCACTTTTATATTTTTTTAAAAAATATTATTAACCTTAAAAAATTATTAAGCTTAAAATTATTATTAAGTTTACCTCAGCGGACTATATTGTACATGTCCTTTTGTGCTTGGCTAACTTCGCTTAGTATAGTTTCCTCCAGTTTTTCCCATGAGGAGATGTGCTTCACGTGTTCATCACTACTTTTCAGTGATAGTATAGTACTCCATTGTATGTATGTACCATAGCTTTTTAATCCACTCATCAGTTGATGGAAATTTGGACTGCTTCCAACTTCTTGTGATTGTAAACTGTGCTGCGATGAACATTGGGGCACAGATGCCTTGTCTCATGGATTCCTACTTGCCTCTTCTAGGTGTATGCCCAGTAGGGGGATTGTTGAGTCATATGCTCATTCAATTTCCATCTGTTTTAGATATCTCCAAATTGATTTCCATAGTGACTGTACATCCCAGCAGGTCCACCAGCAGTGGATAAGAGTCCCTATCTCCCCACAGTCTCTCCAACACTTGTTGTTTTCTAATTTTTTGAATTGGGCTTTTCATTAGGGTGTTAGGTGATATCTCATTGTTGTTTTGATTTGCATTTCTCTTATGGCTAATGATCGGGAACACTTTCTAATGTATTTATTGGCCATTCTGATTTCTGCCTCTGTAAAACATCTGTTCAGTTCCTTTGCCAACCTCTTCAGAGGGCAATTAGTTTTACTCTTTCTGGAAGCTATCAGGATATTGTAGATTTTGGTCATAAGGCCTTTATCCGATTTATCATTGCTAAAGCTGTATTCCCAGTCTGTCTGCTCTCTTATTAGTCTCTTGTTGAAATATTTCAATGTACAAAGGTGTTTTATCCTCAGTATATCCCACTTGTCTTTGTATATCCCCTATGTGTTTGTGTTCTTCCCTATTTCTGATAGCCTATGTAGTCCCTGTGTCAGTGTTCTCAAGTTGGTCCCAATTCCCTCATTGATGGCCCTAATAGTTTTGGGTTTTACTTTGAGATCTCTGATCCACCTTGAGTTTATTCTAGTGCATGGAGTGAGGTAAGGGTCTTGCTTCATTTTTCTACAGACAGATATCCATTTTCTCCCCCACTAATTTTATTGGGGGCTATTACAGCTCTCATAGCATTAAATACATCCTTTGTATCAAGCACATTTGTACACATTTGTCATCTTCATTTCCAAATATTTTCTACTTGAGCCCTTGATATAAGCTCCTCTTTACCCCTCTTTTTTTTTTTAATCATTCCATTGGGGGTCCATACAACTCCCATCACAATCAACACACACGTCAATTATATACATACCATATTTGCACACCTGCTGCCATCATCACTCCCAAAACATTCTCCCTCCACTTAGATCCCCAGTACCAGATCCCCATATTTCCCCTTCCTCCCCCCTCCCCAACCCTCTTCCCCCATGAACCCTTAGTAATTTACAAATTGTTATTACTTTTTCATATCATACTCAATCCACTGTGTCCCTTCACCCCCTTCCCTGCTGTCTGTATTCCAGAGAGATCATGTATAGATCCCTGCCATTGATTTCCCCCTTCCACTCTGCCCTCCCTCCACCCCCCAGGCATCACCACACCCACCCCTGGTCCCGAAGGGATCATCTGTTCTGAATTCTCCATGTTTTCGACTCCAGTGTACATCCCCTGGTCTAGCCAGGCCTGCATGGTAGAACTGAGATCATGACACTGGGTGGGAGGAACTAGAGGAAAGTTACATACCTCATCGTTGCCACACCATACCCTGACTGACTCCTCTCCTCCCTGCACCCCCTCTGCGAGGGGGTGCTGATACACCTATTCCTGTGCTTTGGGTCCCCACTTAGTACTCCCCCTCCTTTATAATGATACAAATTTTAGTTCTTTGATGCCTGACACCAGATCCCTTTGACACCTCGTAGTCACACAGATTGGTATTAGGACAGCAGATGGACATTGGACCTCCACCCAAGTACTTCCTCAATACAATAACATTTTGTTCTATTAAATTGGCATTCCATGATGCTTATCTTTCCAACACAATCACTGAAAACAAATGTGTGCATAAGCAAAGGTGATGAAGAAGGTGGATGGTGCCCGACTATCAAAAGATATAGTGTCTGGGGTCTTAAAGGTTTGAGAGTAAACAAGTGGCCATCTAGCTGAGAAGCAACAATGACCACAATGAAGAACACAAGCCTGTGTGACTTTTTTAAAAGGCTAAAGAAATAACCCCAAGGCCTTCACTTCCACACTCCATGCTGCTGCTGAGGCTGTAGCACAATGCCACAAACCCATCACGCCATCAATGCTGACCCATGGCAGATTGTCACATCTTTCTTCTGCTGAGCAGCTGACAGACTTGGATAGAAGATCTTCAGTCAGCAGTTGAGTGCTTAACCATTGTACCTGAGTTTTATTTTCTCCTAATTTTGCAGAGCCTTGGCTGTGTTGATTCCTGGCTTGTAGGTAACCCTGGACCTTCCTTTGTTCTTGGCTTATAGGTGACTGTTGCATGGCATCCTTGGTTTCCAGGATGTGCTGTCTGTGTCTAAACTGTTTGATCATTCAGAAATGATAAGGTTTAGAATCCACCCAATATCAATCTAACAAAGAAAATCCAGGGCTGCGTCCCTAAGAATAGGAATTAGCTTTCTAACATAAACATTGAATAATACAGGTCAATCCATAACAGGAAGAAAAATAACAACATTAAGCAGAATGAATATTTAAGGTAGAAAGGATGCTTTAAAAGTCAAATCTAGGAGGGCTGCTCCCAATTTTTGGTCAACTAATAAGGGTTGACATCATGGCTAATTTCTTGTTATACATAAGTAAAATGAAAATATCACCTAGGCTGTCCCATCTAAGTCAAATTGACTTAAACAACAAGACATCTATTGACTCACCAGAGAAGTCTGAGGGTGGACTTAAATCGGTGGCTTCAGTTCTGCTTCTATGTAGTTCTCTGCTGGCTTTCTACTCCCACTGCTGGTGAGACAGCTAGAGTTTCACTTCCACTTTTACATCTGCAGAGGAACAGATACAATTTCTTCTGGAAGTGTTCTATAAAGAGGAAGGAAGACATTTTCATAGAAAGTCACGGTGTGCCATGCCCCGTACTCTGTCCACCCACCTCAGGTTATGTACACGATCATCAGCAACCTCTGGCATGTGGGGAGTTGGTCCAACAACCTTTGGACAACTTGGACACCTACCTGGAGCCAGCCTGGAAGCACCGGGCCCAATATGTTTGAGCTGATGGTGGATTTCTTGATTGACATTCCACTTATTGAGTCTAAAAGAGGAAATTCAATGATTACTGAGGTAGCGCTGTCAATCAGAATAGATCAGAACCTTGGCCGCCAATGGGAACACCTGGGAAGATTTGAAAAACCACCAGTGATTTGTGCCTTGGCCCCACTTCTGTTGTTGCTTGTGATCACATGCTTTTGAATCCATTCAGATTCATAGTGATCCTAACAGGCAGAGTAGAACCTCCCAAGCTTTCCTAGGCTGAGATCTTGATGAGAGCAGGTCAGCAGATATTTTTTCCCATCCCATTGTAGCACAAGTGCTCAGCACATCTGCTTTAACTACTGCACCACCAGGGCTCCTTGGACTCCGCTCTAGGAGATTCCAATTTGATTGGCCTGGAGGTGAACCTGGGTAATGGGAGTTTGACCAGATCTGCAGGCGATGCTAGTGTAAGAAGCAGTTTTATTCATCCTGGTCATAGACCCACAATAATGGATGACTGAATCAGTTGTTAGGCATGCAGGGTCTTGGGCTCTACCTAAATGTAATGATCTGCAGTCTGTATTTTAACAAAATCCCACTTGAGAAACATGAGTGTTGATGTCCATACCAATTGTTATTCCTGCCCTGTGTCCTTTTCTGGTTTCACAGAGGGGTATGTGCTTTCTTGTTTAGTCATCTTGATGATGTGTACCCCCACATCCTAGTTTCCCCAATCAAGGTACCTTGAAACCTTTAACTATGTGTGTGACTCAGAATCACTAAAGGATTTTACTCCAAATTTACATGCCTGATCTCCCATCCAGAACAAATGAAATAACTTCTCTGGGGATGAAGTGATAGTTCATGTATCCAGAACAAAAGAAAGTCTATGGCTTCACATAGCTTTTGGAGACCATACTGTAAAAAAGTCTTGGCTTTCCCCAAAGGTAAATCCATAGAATAAGGAAGCCAGTAGGGGATTTAATGATAAAGTAACCGGGAGTATTGTGACCAATGTCATTTCTAGGTATGTGCTCTTCAGTCATCTTGTAGACATGGCTACTGAAAGGACACAGTAAAATGGAGGGATCAGAGGCCCCTGGCCCCAAGGCTGACCAGAAAAGGAGTTAGAGGATGATGTAGGGGCTGCTGTCTGAGCCCAGCCAACAGCTTCCTGGAGTCATAAATCCTGGTGGGGATGCCAGTGCCTTCCTGTTACAACAGAGGGAAGTCACTCTTTAATGTAGGCCTGATAATGTCACTGAGCTCAGTCTTCCTAAATGTAAATGATTAGCAATGACCAGGCCTGGTCCTGTTTGATGCATCACTTAACCTGGTAATCGGGAAATCTATTCCACTTGCCTACATAGATTGATGATGTCACGTTACACTGGGGCTTGCTTTCTCTCCATAATGGGGGAAGAACATGTTAAAGATGCGTTGGCCTTAAGCATTCTGGCCTCAGCCTCCCCTCATGAATTTGATTAATATCACCGTCTCCATGGGCACATCTCAGAATTGCTGAATCTGGCATCTCTGGGAGAACTATGTCTAGAAAGCATTGAGATGTTACTAATGGTATCTGCCACTGGATGATTCTATTCATTTCCTGACTTCTGGACTTAGTAACAGTTTTGCTTTTTTTTTTTTAAGAAAGAAAAACATGGCTTTCTCATTGGGTTCCCATTGAATAGGGAAAAAATGGGACTGATTCATTAAAAAGATGCCATCCATCAATATCTAGCAAACTGTTGAGCTCAAGGAGGGACATGTGTCCCTGTGGACATGTGTCTCTTTATGGGTACTGGTGTGATGAAACTCAAAGCCAGTTCTTACCTTTGGGTCTCCCATTCCCCTTTCTGATCCCTAGATCTTCAGAGAGAAGTAGCTGAGAAGTGCAAATTGCACCACATCGTTAGTTCTGTCCAGTTGGTTTTGCCTCCCAGGAATCCCATGTGCCACTGAATGCACACGCCCACTTCTGTGCCACCTCACCATTACTGCGATATTTGGACCCTTTGTTATTGTCACTGTTTTGATCCATCTTCTTGAGGGTCTTTCTCTCTTTGGCTGACCATTGACTTTGCCGAGCCTGATCTCCTTCTCCAGGCACTCATCTTTCTGCATCATATGACTAAAGTCTGTGAAGGGAAGTCTTGCCATCCTTCCTTCTAAGCAGCCTTCGGACAGTACTTATTCTGAGGCAGATGTATTCGTTCTTTTGGCAGCTGATGGTGATTTCAATATGCTTCACCAACAGGGTAATTCAAATGCATCATTCTTTCAGGCTTCCTTATTGATTGTCCATCTTCCACACAACTGGGACTACTTTGCCCTTTATCCTCCTCCGTGTAGAAATTTTTCTGCTCTATAACCTCTTCTTTTTCTCATCAGAAAACTAAGAAAAAGAACCCTGTTTCAAGAAAAATTGGGGACCCTTTGTTTGCAAATGTCCATAAGACTCACTGGCAGACAGAATGTGTTAGAGAGGAGGGAGGAGTGTAAAAAAGAGGACAAACGCTATGAAGAGAAATAGTACAAATATGTGTTTGGAGAGGGATGGATATAAGCAATACTCTGAAAGATGCTGTCTGCTCTCCAGTTGATTCTGACTCACAGTGGCCCTTCAGGACAGAGTAGTTGTTCTGTTTGGTGTCTGAAACTATACATCATTACAAGTACAGAAAGCCTCAGCTTGCTCTCTCTGAATAGCTTATGGGCTCAAACTGCTGACTTTGGGGTTGACAGCCCAGCACAAAACTCAATATATCACCAGGGTTCCTTTTCATAGTAGGTAGATGCCCAAACTGCCCTGAGGGACAGAGAAGGGAAAATGAATGTCAGAATTTAACAGATGGAATTAGTAAATGTGGATTTTGCATCAAACTTCCCATGGATCAAGCAGCGCCCGAGGTACTTTGCCTGCAGGACATTAGATAAGCAGTGGTTCTGTCATCCATGTAGCATGACAGGTGCAACTTCGGAAGACTGTATGGGAAAAGAGCATGGAGGAAAGGCTGCTTCAAAGAGGTGACATCCCAATTGGACCCTGGTTTATCATACCCTTTACTTTCCTTCTTCAATCATATTTTTTAGTGTGTGTGTGTATGTGAAAGATTACCCAGCAAATTAGGGTTAAAATTCCACACAAATGGATCCAGATCCTAAGTTGCTTCACATGATTTCAATGTTCTACTGTGCTCTGGTGGGTCCATTCTTTACTCTGGTCCCCGTCCACCCCCAAATGCCGCTTCATCTTTATGCTATATTGAATGCTGGTCTTGTGCACACACACAGATTGTGTTTTATTTTTCCTTTTCATTTTGGTAGAACACCATTCTAATAGATAATACGCTTCTTTTAACACAGCATTCTGTTTTTCTACTAAAAGGCAGTTTGGGGATTGGTTTGCCTCAAGGTTTAAATAATACCCCCTGTTAATACTTTCAGGGAATCCTCTAGTCTCTGGGGGTCCAGGTAGGCTAGTCAGGTTTTTTTTTTTTTACTTTTTAATGGTGATTTGGTTGAAGGTTTACAGAGTAAATCAATTTTCCCTTCTCCGAGTCATACACATTTTATTTCCTGTTATAGAAGCAAAATCTATACCGTAACACCGCCTATTCTGCGTTCTCCCCAAGTTTCTATTTCCATTAGTCCTTCTTGCCTTCTGAAATCTGTCCTTGAGCCAACTCTGCCCTTTGATTTTCAAAGGATGACTCTTCTAAGGTAGTGTATACTTCGCTAGTGTTAGAATGCCCTCTGTAGACCTGTCTGTTAGGCTGAAAATTAAGCCATGGAGGTAAGTTCAATGCTGGGCCTGAGGAACAATGAAAAGTCACAGTGTTAGGGGTTCCACAAGTCTCTTTCCAATTAATAAGCCTAGCCTTTTAACAATTATTGTGAGTTTGGTGGCACATTTGTCTCCCAATCTATACACGACCTTCTAACGGGATCCCTTCCAGAGCAGTTGTTAGTGTAAGCAAGCACCATCTAGTTCTGGCCTCTGGGTCATGGAAGCTGAGGTTTGCTTGGCCCATTAGCTCATTGGACTAATATTTCCAAGAATCTCCCATTTTATTCATTCTTCCTTCCTCTGGCTCAGGAGAGTTCAGTGGTTGCCCCTTAAATAGCTACTCTCAAGCTTTTAAAATGCCAGTCACAACTTACCAATGTGGAATATGAAACATTATCTTTGTGGACCATGTTGTGCCAATTGAACTTGATATCCCTGAGCCCCTAGGCTCAGTGCCTTATTTCCTCAAGGTATCTGGTTATGGCTAAGATGTTTCATAGCTTTGCTCATGATACAATCCGCTAGATTCATAGATATATTTGTAAAATGGATAAATGCATACAGTCCGGCCATATTTTTGATTTTGAATGTTGTTCTGTTTTGTTTGTTCCTCTTTCCCACACTCCCCCCACCCCGCCACCACTCCAGTTCTAACCAGTATTATATATTGTTTCCCCAGTAAGATTCGTCAGTGAGGATAGCCTGGTAGCACCTATTTCTTCTGATCTCAGGTTAGTTGAGGCCATAACTCCTAAGGACTTTGAAGCTCACAGACTTGTGTCTTTTCTGTGACTTAGACTATGTTCTTCTTATTTTGATTCTGACAACTGGAGGCAAATATTGTATCTTAGGTGTCTCCCTGCAAGCCTTGAAGACCCCAGATTCTATGCATTTCACTAAGTCGAAGAACATAAACTTTGTGTGCTATATTAGGCAAATTGACTGAGTTGTCTCTTGAGATTATGGTCCTAAACTTTCAAAGGCAAGTTAACTGATCTCAGAAGGAGTTTGGTGATATTTATGATACATGTTCTAAATAGATTTACACGCAGATAAAAAGAATCAGCTGAACACCCACCTACAAGAAAACTTGTTCAATAAATCTTTCCCGTTTGCTTCTTTCTCAGACTCCCCAGAAAAATAAAGAGAAAGTCACATTGTTGCACCCAAAACTGAAAGTTCATCCCAAGTCTTGCCTCTGGGGTCAAGGTATATCTCATTAGGATCTTTATAAGACTATGGAAACTCATTCACCCTTTGCCCCTTGTTTTGACCCAACCAACTGTTTCTGATAAGTTATACTAATCCACTACATGCAGAGCTCTTCACTTGGAATTGCTTATGTATCCTAATCCCCTTCATTGACTTTTGTTCTAAAGTTGTAGCCCTTCAAGACATGGGCTGAGAATTTATCTCTGCTCAGAAAACTTCGAACACTTGGGCCTTTGTCACAAGCAGTGCTTCCGGGTATGACCCTGCAGGTTTTGCACTCCACAAGCTCAAGGGGTGTCCTTTGCACCTCCCTTGTTAGATACCCTCATAGACAAGGTGCTCCATAGGGATTGTGAAACATTCTCATCAGCCCATCTCTCTGTCATAGACTAAAGTCATAGGTGTGCTAACTGTGAATATCACCAGCTGTGGATTTTCTTGTCCCTCCTCGCAAGGCTCACAGACTCTTCCCCCTTCAGGGAAAGTCTCACTCTGGAAGAGAAACTGCTTGGCTCTTCAGATGAAACATCAATTCGGAGTTCTGGGACGGCAAAATTCTCTGGGCAAGGGCAAGCCCACTGAGAGGCCAGCACTGTAGATTGAGGTGAACGGCATGTCATATAATGATGAAAACCACTGAAAAATACATGGAGGAGAGAAACATATATTCCCAGGCTGGGGGAAGATCGAAGGGTTAGAACCCAGGAAAAATATCATTTTATAGGGGAAATGTCTTCCTGACTTCATGAATAAATCATTGACCAGCCAGTGGCCAACCCCCCCCCCCATTCTTTTTCTTTATTTTGAAGGCAGCAAATTGTCCCTGATTTGGAAGAGACGTACAAGGCACCCTTGCAGCGCTGCCTTGTGCTGCAGATGAATGAGAAAGCCGTTTTAACTTTTCATGAAGATGTTTATTAGGCTTCAGCACAGTTCGGATCTAATGTTTCTTTGTTTGTGGCAGTTTCTCTCTTTCTCTCTCCCTCTCTCTCCCTCTATAAAGCATCGCATAAGTCGCATGAGTTCATTTTTATTTTGAAAACTCCCTTTCTCTCTCCCCTTCCATATTTTTTTCTGCAGGCGAATCCAATCTTCATTAAGAAAAAAGGTGTCTTACAGATTTATTTTCTTTTATCCTTGACACGAACTCCTGATCAAGCACATCTGGCCATTATTGTAATCTGCCACCAAATTGGCCCTGGACTTGTGGGGACCCCGTGTGCAGTGATGCAATACTGCCTGATGCTGGGCCATTCTCACGATGGGCAGCTGATCTGGTCATTGCCATCCATAGGGCTTTCAGTGGCTGATTTTCAGAATTAGATCACCAGGACTTTCATTATAGTTTCTTGGTTTCTAAACTCTGCTGAAACTCTATCTTCATCCTATAACACATAGCCCTCCACTGACAGATACATGGTGGCTGCCTGCGTGCTCCATGGGTGCACTCAGTCCTACATCTCTAGCATTAAAGGTGAGAGTTCTGCCGCTAGCTCACCAATATCCCTGTCAGCACATCTTAGCACAACCCCTCTGAAAAATAATGTACAGGTAGACCCACACTGGTGACCAGTAGGCCAGAGAGCTTTCATCTCCAATCCACTACCACCAAGTCCAGGAGCTGCAGGCACAGCAGAGAGACCTCATCTTTTTTCTTATCTCTCTCCCTAGGTAAGGCTACTGTTTGCATTAGAAATACAACACTGTCTATGGGGGACTATGCAAATTGAAATATTGTTTTAGTCAACAAATGTTTATGATACATTTTTAATGCCATATAACAAATGTGTTTGTATCCCCCTTTATCTTTATAGATCTGGCTTATTATTAAATATTTATGGGAATTACTGGTTACATATTTTCTGAGCTGCTGGAATACAGCTCATCAAATTCACTAACACATTCCCATATTTCTCTTCCTTGAAGACACTTAACTGCAACCCCATATTTCTGTCACTGTGGAGCTTCCAAGGAAAATAATCATTTCCTGATTCAAGATGCTAAGAATACTTCCTTTGACCAGTTTCTTTCCCCTCCCCCTCCCCCTCCTTTTCCTTACCATGAGGTAAGTTATCCAGGTGATTTAATGTTCCAGAGACCAGCCAGTGTCGTCATTGCCTTTGAAGCTCTGGGTCATTTGAGATATAACTCTACCCTTTGTGAGGACATAAATTATGCTTCATTATGGGATTAATCTTACATAGAATGTACAACCCAACAATCAATCCTTACATCACAATCTTCATAAAACTACCACACGAAAAAAGTTTTGTGACTGTCTAAATATATATTTAAAAGACGGAATTTGTCCTCCCTCTTTTAGATAGAAAGATATGTAAATGTGCATATACATATGTATAAAACCCCCCACCCCTATAGTTCTGTGTTCAAATCAAAAGTCCTTGTGATGTAGTAATTGAAGTACTTTGTTCCTAAATGGAATGTCAGGGGTTTGAACCCACCAGCTTTGTTGAGAGAGAAAGAGGTGATGTTGTGTTTCTGTAGAGATTTCAGCCTTAGAACATTGTACTCTATATTAATGAGCCACTATGAACCAGAATAAACTTAATGGCAATTGTTTGGGCTAAGTCACGTTACAAGTCGAGTCTAAACTTTCTATGCTAATGAAATTTTGAGGTCATTCTGATTTGTGTCCAGCAAGAGTTGTATCAAGGTGAGGGAGAAAAATAATATTTCCATTTACAATATCAAAGAGCTGTTAGTAATTGATTCTAATGAAAATCCTTTTGTGAAATAAGAATGCGTGTGTTGGCCAATCTGAATCAATGTATTGAGATTGGAATGGGCTTGCTACTCACCTCTCAGGAATGCATTGAAGCAAAGGATTGACCAGGTGGTGTCACCACTGGGGTATCTAGGTCTAGTTGTGTAGGTTGTGCACTCTACAACTTCATGAGGGACCATTTATATAGGTTTTGTTGTAAATGGTGCCCCACTGGGATTGTGAAATATGCACGAATAGCCATACATGACAACCCTCTCTAAAGGAGCCAGTTCTGGGGTATTTTCTTCCTGAAGTAAATGCAAATGCTATCACACAATCTGAGATATACTTTTTTTCCCTTTGATATTCAATGCAGGCTTATCCTGCTCAATGTCATTTTATTTCCTAGTTTAATGCCTCAAATTGACAGGATGTGGTCTATATCCAAAGGAGTCCTGGTGGTACAGTGTATTGGCCTGCAAACTGCAACATCAATGGTTCAGACTTACCAGCTGCTCCATGGGCTTTCTACTCCCATGAAGATTTATGGTGGCAGAAACCCACAGAGGCAAGTGTTCTCTGCTCAGCAGGGCTATCTTGAGTCAGAATCGATTCAGTGGCAGGGAGTTTCATTCAATTTAATTTTGAGGTTATATCAACTCTGCAAAGATGCATTTAAAGACTTTCCTTGCTGCAGTTCCACTATTTTAAAATTAGGAAAGTTTGCATAAAATTTCGACTGCCCACCTTTGCTGAAACACTCAGCTCTCACAGCATTACTTAGTTTTTCAGCAGACGGCCACCTATTGATCCATCCATCCATTCATCCACCAGCACTGTCGATATGCTGTTCTTGAAGAAGAGAACTAAGAAGGAGCCATTGAGGATGGCTATACAACAGCATCAATGTAATTGGTATCATCTGTATATATAAAAAAATTAAAATTAGCCAATGTTGCATTACCCCTATTTTACCACAATTTTCATAAAATTGATTTAAAAAAGGGAAGCATGCCCTCCTACTTTACCTCCGACCCAACTCATTGATTGATGCAATTGCCTGGCTTTTCTAGGACTGGACTCTGTATCCCTGGGTTTACTCTGAGGTAATATCTGAACCCGTCCAGGCTTGGGGACAACTTCATCTCACGACTGAAGGGAATTTGTAACACTGCTCATAAGCAGGTTTTCTTCTCCTCGAGATGTCCAGGATCCTCAGTTGCATCTTAGCAGTCATGGTAGAAAGAGATGGCCTAGACTCACCGCGAGACGCATTTCACATAGCGCAGCCTCAGTCTAGTCGGAGCTTGTCGGGCTCCAGTGCATACCTCGGCACTGCTGGCCAGTGGAACAGCCTTCCCCTGTGGTTCCTCTGTGTCCTCCACAACCTTTACCAGCATCAGGTTCTATTCTGGGTGGGATGGTTTTTTTTTTTAATTATCTAAAATAAGAGCCAGTTTAGTGGGCAAGTGGTGCTCTGAGAATAAAAACCAACAATGTCATGCCTTCTGCTTTAATGAGTTTATCTTTGTTTCTCCTCTTCAGAAAAAGGCAATGCCCTTGCCCCAAATTCCTCTCGGTGTTGGCTTTGCAGGGTTCCTCTCCCTGTGATCTGGCTCATTAAATTAAGTTGCCGTTGATAACCTTTGGCCAGACCCATCTTCTGGAAGACTCTAATGCATGTTAATAAGCCAGACTTTAAAGGCGGCAAAGAGCTCCTGGTCCATGGTCCCTTTCAAGTCTCCGCAGCTTCTGTGGAAAAAAAAAAAGATGACACGATTTTTATCTCATGACATGGATTTTTTTTTTAAAGCAGAATTTCAAAGAGTCTACTTTATCACAATATCGTTAGTCTTCCTTAACAGTTCATATGGAGGGTTTCTCAGAAGTTGCATAATCAAAGTCAGAGTCATTGGTACATTTATATATATATATTTTTTTATCTTCAGAGCTTCACAGAATTGGGAGAATTTTGTCTTTAAAAGCAATTGCTGATTGAAAGACCAACTTCAAATCAGCCCTGACCTTTTGTTCAATGGCTCCTCTTGGTCGAGAACACAATTCAAACAGCTATTTGGTTACCGGAGGTAGGAGAAAAAAATCCATAGCATTTCCTAGTCAGGCAGGTTGGCAGTTTCCACAGAAAGGACGGGTGCTGACTGGTGTCTGGCCCTGGCTGTTCCTGGGAGGCACTCTCACTGTAGCACTGAACAGTTATGCCTGTGGGTGGTCTAGGTTGCAGACAAGTCTGGATGATTCGCTCAGCTCCAGCTGAGGGGCCTGCATGGAACAAAGTGTTTACCGGTGGAACCATGTGTCTGTCTAAGAGACAAGGACACCTTCACAAGCTTGTTAGGTCCAGGGTTCATTGGAAAATGGGGCTGTGCCTCCCCAAGAAGTCCCTTTGTCTCTTAAGAGTCTAAAAGTTCTGGATTTAGGTTTCCATTTAAAAATAACTCATGCCATGCTCCCTCTGCCTGATACTGAAAAAGAAGCAGTTCAGCAAATGGAATGTGGTGACATGATCTGCATGCTCCTGTGTATGAGCTCATTAAGCACTGTATATTAGAAGACATTGGTATTTTCATCCATACCTGATAAAAGGGAGGGATTTGGAAAGCAGAAGGAATGTGCCCACTGTCCATCAGCTTTAGAAGGATCGAAATGACATCGGTAACCTTCTCTTTCTAGCACATGATGTCTTGTTCAGGAGGGAATAAGCAGATATTCTCTCCACCATCATGACCTTAGCCATCGAGCAGTGGAACTTGGGTTTAGATTAGTAAAATATGTCTTATGAATTTTGTCCCTTTGACCTCGTGCTACTGGTCAGAAACTTTGTCAGGAATAAACTTTTACTCAGAAGTTTTCTTTAGCTATTAGTTAATACTCATAGAATTTCCTACTCTCCATCCTATTCTTTGCCAACATGGCCAATGAACACATGGGATTCAGTCAAGGGTGGAGAGATAAATGGCTCACTGAGCCTTGTCTTTCTTGTCTCTTGCTCTTTGATCATCGAACGAGTGTGCAGCTGTCTTGCTTGTCCCTTGCTTCCACTGGCAGGCTGCTCTACCTGTGGGACACCTAACCTATGGTCTGTGTCACTGTAATGTGTGGTTCCTTCAAGACCTGCTTTGCTACACTGTTGGATTATGCAACTCTTGAGCTGGGGGCTGTCGGATTCTATCATCTAGTTGACTCTTGGTGACCTACCTGCCTTGCTGCTTGCTGCTTGTAGCTGGATAGCCTGAATTGCTCAACAGAAGACTATGTGGTGGCCCTCAAGACTTGAAGGACTGCCAGTGTCTCACTGCTGTCTCATGGGAGTGAGCTGCACTGAGCCACTTATACTGTTTTATAGGTTAACTAGCCACTTCTTTCTTATATTGTCTACCTATTACATATATACAATTATTAGCATCCAGGTTTTGTTTCTTCAGAGAACCATGCCTAATATAGAAGTGTTTATAAAATACCTAGAATAGCACCTGGTTCATAGTAGATAGAAGAAAATTCATCTACTTCCTTAAAAGTCAATAGCCAGAACTGCCCTGTCCTTTGGTACCATGAAAGAAAGATCTGGCAACCTGCTTCAATCATGGTTGTAGTGAAAGGAATCCAATGGAGTGCTCCTTCTCTGCATCCCCATGAATCACAATCAACTCCACAGAGTGGGTATCACCAGCAGCAAATAGGCTTTCTGAAGGCACTTGTACAAAATACAGTTCCTTTCACAAAGTGAAATAAGTATTAGGAAATGACTGGTCCATGTGAAGAAAGTGGCATGGGTCCCAGACATATCTGATCTCCTCTGGGTTCGCTACTGTCATGAGATTCCATTCTTCTTGACCTATTCTGACACCAGGATGCATTTCTTTTCTATGAGTTAATGCACTAACTTAGAGAAAAGAGTTTAATTTATTGTTACCTAGGCTCTGAACTCCCTGTAGAATGATGGAACTTTATAATCCCATAGAGACCCAGAAATCACAGGGGGCTCTTGTACTCTTTCCTGTCAGATCACTATGAGTTGGCATTGACTCGATGACAGGGAGTTCGACTTGAGAGGTTCTGAAATAAACTTTCTTGTGTGTACTCTTTATCTAGTAAGGATTCCTGATAATGTAGTGGGTAACAGGTTTGGTTGTGCATCCTCTGCTGCTTCTCAGGAGAAAGATGGCATTTGCTGTTCCTATAAAGATACATAAGTTGGGAAACCAAAAGGGACAGTTGATAGACTCTGTCCTAGAGGTTGGGTATGAGTTGGATCAACTTGGTGGCAATAGATTGGTATTTCACTTAATCCTAATCCAACTGCTAAGGACGTCAATATTACAATCATTTTACAAAACAAGATAAACGACGCAAACAAAGAGCCATGCTTAGACTCAAGGTTGGATCCTCTAGAAACAAAGACTTGCTTCTTCTCCTCCATCTTGGTGGACAGCAACCCTGACCAGGTCCCCTCATTTTCTAAAGAACACAAAGCACTGTTTTTATCTAGAGCCCTGGTCTGGAGCCTTACTATCTCACTGCCATTGAGTCCACTTTGATTTATAAGTGACCCCATAAGACAGGGTAGAGCAGTCATTCTGTGTTTACAAGGTTGTAAATCTTTATGGGAGTGGAAAGCCCAGTGATTGATGATATGAAATGGATGATCCCTTGGTTAGTGGGAACCGCTGTGCCACATTTTTCAAATTTTGTAAGCATGTTCAAATTCCTCACGACAGGGATGATGAGGTCCAGGTAGTATGACAGGGACCAGATCCAGGGGTACGTACCATAGCCAACTAAAAAGCAGGGGGAAAGAAAAACAACCTCAAAGCATGAGTAGCAGGCCGAACCCCAGTGGCGTAAGTGGTTGAGTGCGGGACTGTGGCCTGCGGGCTTGGTGGTTCAAATCCAGCGGCGGCCCTCAGGAGCAGCACTGGGTAGCGTCCATGACCACCAGAGGCAGTGATGCCCAAAAAAGAACCAAAAAAAAAGAGTAGCTGGGGAACAGGGCACTAACCCATCCAAAGGGAGGGTGTTATTTATGTCTCCACAGAGGGAGAAGGACCACACTTCAACCGAGTGTGCCAAGACATGAATGCAACATACTGGCATGAAGTGGGGAATCCATAGAGAAGTCTGAGTGGCTGGCCGCAATCCCAAACATGTAGACAGTCCACCTCCCAAACCCCCAAGAAGAATTCATTTCAGAGGACAGCATTGAAGCTATAGCTCAGGTAGAGGGACATGTCTGATCAGAGCACACAGGAGCAAATGAAGGGGGAGGGAGAAAAAGTGAAGCACATCCTGTCCCACAAGCCCCAAGGATGATATTGCTGCTCAGAGCAGCCAATACACAAAGAGGACCAGAGAGCTCGTCCCACCATGAGACACAACGTCCCTCACTGGGGGCTTAACAGGGGGCAACACTGGAGACAATGTGGGATTTGTGCATGATCTGACCTCACCACACCGGAGCGAATCTCTAAAGGTGTACAACAGAACAGCAAAAGGAGCAAAGCAATGAAGTCCCCAGGGAATGCCAAAAATAGACTGTGGGGCCAGGGCATGGCGCCCCCTTAGACTCCACCTGAAAACACTCCTAAAGGTCAACCAACAGATCTTGAATTATGTATAGACTATTCTTTTTTGTTTTGTTTTGTTTTACTGCTTTGTTTTGCCCTGTCTTGTTTTTGTGCTTGTTGTCTCTGCATGTCTATTTAGATAAGATAGGAGGGATAAACAATCCAGAGGAGAAAACAACGAATTGATGGTTTTGAGAGGAGGCTGGGGAAAGGAAGTGAGTATTAAGAAATCCAGGGACAAGGGAACAAGTGACCTAAAATCGATGGCAAGGGGGTGTAGGGTGCCTGGTAGGGCTTTATCAAGGGCAATGTAATGGGCAGGAATTAGTGAAACCCAAATGAAGGCTGAACATTATAGTGGGGCAAGAGGAAAGTCATAGGAAATGGAGGAAGGAACTATAAGGCAAAGAGTATTTATAGAGTTCTAAATAGAGGTATGTATATAATGTAAATATATTTATATTTGATGATAGGGAGATAGATCTATTTATATATATTTATAGGCTTAGTATTAAGGTAGCAGATGGGCATTGGGCCTCTACTGAAGTACTCCCTCAATGCAAGAACACTTTGTCCTTATAACCTGGCCTTCTGTGATATGCACATTCCCAACATGATCGATGAAGAAAAAATGGGTGCTTAAGCAAGTGTGGTGAAGAAAACTGATGATGCCTGGCTATCAGAAGATATTGTATCTGGGGGTCTTCAAGGCTTGAAGAACATCAAGCGCCAACCTCACTGAGAAGCAACGGAGTCTGCATGGAAAAAGCACATCAACTGATCACATGGTGTTGATAGGATTAGGTAGCAGGCATCAAAGACCCAGAACAAAAAAAATTCTATCATTGTGAATGAGGGGGAGTGTGGAGTGGAGACCCTGGCAGAAGTGTGACTTGGAGGAGAAGAGCCGGTCAGCGTACTGTGTAGCACTGTGGAAATATACAACTTTCCTCTAGTTCTTTAATGTTTCTCCTCACCCCCATTAACATGACCCCAATTCTACCTTATAAATTCAACTACATCAGAGGATGTACAGCGGTACATATAAGAGCTGGAAACACAGGGAATCCTTGGCAGATAAACTCCTCAGCACCAATATTGAGAGTAGTACGATCAGGAGGATAAGGGGATGGTGGGGGGATAAAGGGAGAATGGATTGAAATGATCTACATATAACCCTCTCTCAAGGGATAGATAACAAAAAAAGTTGGTGAAAGGAGACATCGGTCAGTGTAAGACATGAAAAAAATTATAAATTATCAAGAGTTCATGAAGGAGGGTGGAGAAGGGAGGGGAAAACAGAGGGACTGATATGAAGGGCTCAAGTAGAAAGAAATTTTTTTGAAAATGATGTTGGCAGAAATTGTACAAATGTGCTTGGCATAATGGATCTATGTCTGGTTTGTGATAAGAATTGTAAGAAGACCCAATAGAATGATTTTTTTTAAGAGGAAGAAGACAGGGGAAAAAATTCCTTAGGGTAAGGGGTAGGCTTTTGATCCTCTGATCAAACCCTGTCCAAATTAAAGGTGTTGGATAGAATCCAGAAATAAGTATGTCTCAGATTTGTCTTATTTAGATCTACAGTAAATGTTCAGAAAAGAGCAGTCAAGAGATCAAATGAGCCGTTGTTTGGTTAAATCTTCTCCACAAGACTTCTTTAAAATGTTGAAAAGCAAGGATATTACTTTGAGAACTGAGGTTCACCTGACCCAAGCTTTGGTACTTGCAATCACCTCTTATACATGTAGAAGTTGGGCATTCAGTCAGTTGGGAGGACCGAAGAAGAATCCATGCATTTGAACTACGGTCTTGGCAAAGGATAGTCAAAGTACCATGGACTGCCAAAAGAAGAAACAAATCTGTCTTGCAAAAGCACTGTCAGAATTCTTAGAAATAAAGATGGCAAGACTTCTTCTCATGGACTTTGAACACGTTCTTAGGAGACACCCATCCCCAGAAAAGAATACCATGTTTCTTCAAGTAGAGGGTAGTGACAAAGAGGAAGGCCATAGACAAGATAGACTGACACAAAAACTATAACACTGGGCTCAGACATGAGAACAACTGGGAGGATGGCAGCAGACCACGTGGTATTTAGTTCTGTTGAACACAGAGTCGCTGTGAATAGGAACCAACTCAAAGACAAGATTACCATGGGTAGCTGAGAGCCACCATCTGAAACTGAAATCCCAGGGAGGTATCAGAAGTTATACCCTAGCTATAAAACCAAAGGTTGGTGGTTTGAGACTTCCCTAGGATGTCCTGAAAGAAAGGTCTGGTGAGGACTTCCGAAAAGTGAGCCTCTGAAAACACCATGGAGCACAGTTTTCTGAATGTGGCATCTCCGGTAGTTGAAGTAGATTTCACAGCCAACACTTTTTATTTTCCCTTTCTTCTTTTTAATCTAAAGTTCTGATGGATTCCTGGCCTCTAGATTCCCAAGTCCATTTTGGATGGTTGAAAACCAGTTCACACTTTTTCAAAAAGGCTGGTTATCAGGGACTGAAAGAACTGTGCTACATCTGAGAAGAGTCCCCCGGTACGATTGGAGAGCAGACCCATGCATTTGTAATAAGACCCATGAATCTGTAATAACACTGAATGCCTGTCAACGCTTCAGTCCTCTACTGGAGGTGACTCCCAGGCTGTCAGGCAAGAACCCAGAGGTGTAAGCAACAGCTGTCTGCCAAACAAAACCACCCTGAAATTTGCATGGCAGGGTGTGCCTGTGCTGCCGCCAGGGGCACATATATGAAGAGACATGCGCCCGCACACACTATTCACAGCCATCTGCCCTGCTCCCACACACGAGCTACACATTCCCCTTCCCTTCGCTGACTGTCACCATATGGCCCTCGCTAATGATTTATACATCATACCCTTCATTAACTGATGGGAAAGATACTCCTTGTAATTTCCTTCATCAACTCTCATTCCTCATAGGGTCCCAAATAATTTCACAAAGTGTGGCCTTTTGGTTAAGTTGTTAATGAAGCGAGCTCTAATTAACATTAGAGGTGTCCTTCATACACACTCAGAGAGAATGGCAAGATCTTAAAAAGCTCCATCATCATTAAATTAGTAAATTATTATTGCCAAGGCCTATGTGTGCTCTAACTTTTGATTTAAAAATTATCGTCGTGGGTTGATATGTTGTGTTTATCTTCCACTAATTGAACGCTACCTTGCATTTAATCACAGTAAATTGGCCTTCCCTCTAAATAGATCTAAGGGCTGTTAACACTTGTTAACTCAGTAGCTCTGAGGGGTGGTGGGGAGAGGAGGGGCCGAGGAGGGTCTGAAGGAAAGGTAGGGCCAGTTTGGCACCATCAGCCTCCACTTTTCTGCTAGACCCTGTTGGATTCTGTCAACTGATTTGGATCTCTCCGACTTCGCAGTAGGGTTTCTTCCATTGTACTCATGAGTGGGAAAGAGCACCGAGCATTTTCTTCTTCAGTAAGTGTTTGATTCAACCCACGCCCTTGCAGTTACCAGATGACCTTGTGATCACCGTGTTCTCTGAGGTTCTTCTAGAGTAGCAGTTCTCAACTTGTGGGATGTGACACCTCTGGGGGTCAAATGCCACTTTCTCAGGGGCCACCCAGGGGTAGCTACATTGCAGTATGAAGTAGCATAGAAAATAATTTTATGGTTAGGGGTCACAACAGCATGAGGAACCCTATTAAAGGGTCATGGCTTTAGGAAGGATGTGAACCACTGAACTCTAGAATCTAGAGAGTTTTCAGTAATAATTCTCTCCACAGATCAATGATACAGCCAGTGGTCAAGCCTTTGCTTCTGGGGTAGGTACACCTAAGAAATCCAGAAATTGGATTTTTTTTAATTAAAAATCCAAACCCAACGTAGTCAATTCTGATTCATGGCAGTCCCGTGGCCTAGAGAAGTATTGCTCCTTGGGTGTCCGAGGCTGTAAATCTTATTGGGACAGACAGCTGCTTCTTCCACCATCAGAAGGAGTAGAAGTGGTCCCAAAAGACAGGGGTGAATCTGTTGAAGCAGATACATAAATAAGAAGGTTCAGGTAGTTGCCAGACTCTGGAGTTGTTCTTGTCAGCATCTCCACTGGAGCTGGCAGCATGGAGGGCCTGCTGTCAATTAAGTAGTGACAGGCAACTGGCAGATAGAAACCAGTCTGATGGCCGCCACACCACATTGTGTCCAGGGGGAGACAGATGATTGTGTCTAGAGTGGGAAATGGAATCAGAGTGGCATTTCCATTGGGAAGAAGTTCAGCATGGAAACCTTCATCACTGCTGTGCCAAAGTAGTCATGTGATAGTTTTTCTAATGCATAATGCAATCCATGGTTACCCTATCCCAGTGGCCTGCAAACTCCTTAGACTTAAAAGCCAATCTTGTCCCTCCTAACAATTCTAGAACCACTCAAGGGCCTCAAATATGTTTGTCAAGCAAAAGGAATCTCTGTGATATAAAATAATAACCCTCAAATATTTTCTAGGTTACTGCAGAACCTCACATTCACACTGAAAGAGCCACATATGACTCGTGAGCCACAGTTTGTCAACCACTTCCCTAGCCTATGTCTCTGCCTCCCCATTGGTTCTCTCTTGCTGCTGGTCTAGCCATTTCTTGCAGATCTGCCTAGCTACCAAGCATTGTCCCTAGATGTGTCTCCTGCACAAACTTTGCTTGTTGTCAGGCATGACTGTCTTGGGTCCTAGCTGCACACACAGACATTGAGCTTCTCAAGGAAATGGTTGTGTTTCCTTTGCACTTTAGATAATAGCTAATAACTTTTATGATAATAGCAACAATAAATAACAATGGTTATAGTGATGGTCATATTTATTCAGGGCTAACACGTGCCAGACATGTGTTATAATGTCTTATGCACAAATACAGCATATATATAATATATATGTAATATAGACCACACATTTGGTTCTTACTATATAAACCTAGGCATTCAGCACTATTAACACTGTGCTGTGGTCAAGGTCACCAAGAAGGTGAATGGTGCAACAAGAAACTCAAGCCGGCTGATGGAACATAACCCACATTTACAGGTTCTTTTACATTGATGCTTTTTATTGAAAGAGGTCATCTCTCTCTGCTCTGAACCTACCTTCTTTTGTGCTCACTCTTCTCCATCATCGTTATCAATGAAGCTTTGCTGAGAACTTTCTAAGTACAGGGCACCTGCTTTGATAGGGACTCATAGCCAAGCCTTCAAGAGAATATGAGCATCACCTTTAAATAATAATTATACAGCTGTACACCCTGACCCCATAATTCCTTGTTTGCAGAAATTTATCTGAAAGAAAGAATGAAAACTGCCACCTGGATATTATCTACAGATATCATTATCAAAGCCTTATTTATAGTAGTGAGGAAAATGGGAACCTGACTGTCCCACAATGGGAGAAAGGTTAAGACACTATTTCCCTAACTTTGGAAATGGGTCTATGAGATACTAATATTGGAAACAATGACCATAAGTTTTGTCATCACCACCTGCTGCACCCCTCTCTCAGAGAGTCAGAATCCATATTGTGTCCTTTTAACAGTTTAAAGAATCCAGAAGGCAGGAAAGCTGAGGACTTTGATTTCATATGTTAATAAGTATTTTATTTGCATCCAAGATTTGTTAATAAACACCGAGTCATAAATGTCTGCTTGTTGGAATGTAAGCAGTCCTGTGCTCTAAGAATATTTCATGCTATGAGTTGTATTCATTTTATCTTATTAACTGTCAAAAACATATGCAGACTTACTTCAGTTTTATAGGGGAAAATGTCTAGAAGTGGATGGGAGAGAGAGGATTTAAGGGTTAACCAAAATATTAGCAACTGTGGTTCTTTCCGTTTTGTAGGTTTAGAGGTTTTGTTTACATTTTTCTGCCTTCCTGAATTTTCCAGAAACTCTTCAATAGAAGTGTATTATAATAAAAATAGCTTTTCTTTTAAAAACATTTCAGTGAAAATTGAAAGCAATACACAGGCTAGGGTCAATAGGAAAGCAAAATAAGTGACACACATGTATGTATATGTAGAGAAAAGTCACTACCAAAATAATGCTACCCCCCAATTTTTAATTCTCTTAGCTCAGTGTAATATTTTGTTAATTTAAGAGTATATAAAATGTGTGCTTATATTAAAATATCTTCCATAAAACACATGGTCATTAAAATATTTAAGTATTTTAAATTGTTTTCCTTATATTTATAGTTTAAGTCATAGGATAATTGTTTACTTGTTTACCACCTAAATAAAATGACTTTGGCAAATTCTAAAGAGAAGAAAGAAAAGAAAATGGCTCACGCAGTTGTAGAAGTGGGCAAGTCAAAGTTCACGGGTCATATGTTCAAAGAAATCCGAGATCAGCAGGCTAGAGGACGTCACTGACAACTGTTCAGGTGATATAGCAAGTCACCAGCTCAACTTAAAACAAACTTAACTCCCATCAGTCAGTGGTAGGATCAAGCTCCAGCAAAAAGCAAATCAGTTTACCATTGTGTCCACTTATATTGGAAGCAGGTCATGAGCCCAAGGAATTTATTACATTAAGGCTATACTTGGATTAAGGGTGTTGCATTCCATTCTCACATCCTATTAGTCCAGACCATGGGAGATTACTGGCTGTTAAATGATAATAAGCCACTGAGAATTAGGATCAGCCAACTTGACACAAAATCTAATCAGTGTTTCCCAAAGGGGGATATACCGCTGCCTGGAGGGCATTAAGATCATCCACAAGGCCCTGCAAAAGCAGATACCTACACTTTATCCTGAACTAGGAGTTGAAAATTTTAGTTGTCAAGGAGACTGTGAAAAAACAGGAGACTCTAGGTCAAGAAAAGTGCAGGAATCTATGAGTCCTAAACTATCATGTGTGCTAAGTAGCTTAACTTGGTTTCAAACCAAGTCCACTGCCATCAAGTCAACTCCTTCTCTTATTGACCCTATAGGGCAGAGTAGAATTGCTCCATAAAGTTCCCAAGACTGCATCTCTTCAGGGGAACAGACTGCCGCATGGTTCTCCTGAGGAGGGGCTGGTGAGTTCCAGCCGATGGCTTTTCTGGTTGGAAACCCAACACTTCATTCACTGTGCCACCAGGGTTCCTTTAAAATGATCTAGATAACAATGAAAATAACTCAGAGCAATTAGGGTCCTGGGGAACACCTTGATCTATATCGTAGCCTAACATCACACTTGTGGAGTGTATGCTAAATAAGGCATGGTGACACTTCTCGTGCTCTCGATATTCTCCTCCCTGCTCTCCATTCCAATCATGGGGCAAACACTTCTTTTGGCCTGGCAATTACTTTCTCATTTCAAGATGTATACGTCGTGGAAGGCACTGTAGAACCTCCAATAGAAAGCTGTTGAGTCGATTCCAACTCATGAGGCCCCACGTGCTCCAGAGGCTTTTCTTGGTTGCCATCTTTACAGGAGCAGTTCACCAGGCCTTTCTGCTGCGGTGCCTCTTGGTGGGTTTGAGACACCCACCTTTAGATTGCTCTTCCAGCACAAACCATTTGTGTCTTTTAAGAGTTTGAAAGGATCTGCAGAAGACATGACCTCCTTTAAATCACCTCCCATTGCCTTTACTTTATCTTCTCTAAATGTTGTGTTTTCTTGTTTTTTATACTCTGACTCTCAGTGTGAGTACTTACTCTCTTCTCCTTTATTCAACTGAAAACTCTGTGAGGACAGGAATCACTGATAGCTCTTTGTGGAAAACCCAAGGGCACCCACAGAACCTGGTGTCACAAGGCACTTAGGACTTGTCTGGAGGTAAAAACTCAAGAAAGATCTTTGTTGACCTTTAATTTATTTTGAGTGACAATACATACAACAAACATACATCCAGCCTTAATTTCCATATGAACAGTGCAATGACATTGGTTGCATTTTTCACATTGTAATCAGCGTTCTCATGATCTCTACTGACCTCATTATCTCACCACTAATAAAGACACTTGCCAAGAAAAAGTGTCAAGGCAACCGATGTAACATTGGTCACAGAGATAACATTCTACATCCTACTTGCATGAGCACCAACTGACTTCTCAAAAGTTGGTGAGGAGAGTCGTGTAATATGAAGTCCCAGTTGCTCCCCATCCATGGGGGAAAAGAATCGTAAACATTGAAAGGCATATGGAAGGAAGCATTTGGTCCAATGGAAGCATCAGCTTTCACTATCCTGAAACTAGAAGAAATAGAGGGTACCCAGTTACCATCACCTAGTTCTCTGAAAAAGATTGCATTAGAAAGGCTTTGGATAGATGGGGGGAAATGTAGAGCAAAGTCTAAGATTATAAAATACCAGGCATATTGGTCATGAAGACTGGTGAACTCCAAGACTATGGGCCTGAGACACCCTTTGGTTCTGAAACAGAACTCAACCCTGTGTGAGAATAATCAGCCATCTATTATCTAAAGGGCACCATTTACACAGTGACAAAATCCAGGGCGTTAAGAGAGAAGGGAGAAATGATTTAGGAGGCACCGGAAGGTAGGGTGATAAGTAATGGTACACCGAAGGATTTATAAGAGATGAGCTGAAATAAAATGTGTGCGAAAAGTGGAATATAAAGCAGATGATCTGTTCTGTAAACCTTGATCTACTCACAAAGAAAGATTTAAAAAGAGTATAAGAGATTAGCTGTCATGAGCTTTGAAGAAAGAGTAGGACTTAGGCTGAGACAGAGTGCTCCAAGGAGGGGCTCAATCTGGAGATGCACCTGGGGTAGAAACACGCAGGCTACATCTAGGATGTGGGTGAGTACCCATGTTTAGGAAGCTGGCCCTATAGCTCATGGGGTGGTGGGAGGCAAGGAAGAGATGCTAGTCCCCCCTACCCACCCATGGGGGAATTCAAGTAGGCCATAAATACTGACCTTTTTCTATAACAATGGCTCTCATTCTTAACCCTGCACAAGAATTACCTATAGAGCTTTCTGGGGGTGGAAAATCCAGGACCTCTTTCTGAAATTTGTGGCCTAGTGTATCTGGGGGAAGGGACCAAGAAGTTCTGCTTTGTTTGCAAATTATAGCTTTCATGAAAGAATATTAATCAGGGAGTGGGGGCCATGCCTCAAGAAGCATGCATCTACAGATAATGGGAGGTGCAGAGGGAACTGTGCTGAAAATCCTGCCCTCCAGGGAGGATTCACAGGGTGTCTCCCTGTGGGGACAGAACAGGCTGAGAGTGAGTGAGATATTATAACAGCACAGGTCAAATGGGGTGACAATTCCAATCCAAAGATTTCCTGGATGGCTCCTCCCCAATTCTGCTTGTGCTTGAGGACCCAGTAGTATCTCAATTGAGAAAGCACATGGTCATGTGAGGCTAGGACAGTGGACCTTTCTAGATGTTTCCACCCTTGTCCTAGAATGGCAAACCACCCAACAGAGAGACCACGCAGCACGCTGTCTTGTTTCACCCCAAATCTTGGTCTTCAGAGTTTAGTGTTCTTCCAAGATGCTTCCAAGTGAATTGATCTCCTTTTCAATCAAAATTTTCAAAACTCAGATGACCTTCGGGCTAGATATTCCTATTTCATTAACAATATAACTCTATCACTCTGCTTTCCAAAGGCAATAGATTATGAACACAATTGTGGATTTAGGACAAACATCCTAGACGGAAAGCACTGAACACAGACAGGCAAAGACTCTTGCTGTCAATTTGATCCCAACTCATGGTAGAGTTCCAGAGTAGAAGTGTTCCATGGGGTTTTTCCATTGGATGGGTGCAAACCATTAACCTTAAATTAGTAGTTGAGTTCATACTTTTCCACCCAGGAGCCTTACTGAAAGAACAGAAACCTAGACACGTGTGGCATCTGAGACCACCTGTTTCAATAACAGGTTTTAAGAAGAAAACTGGAAGAGACCGGGGAGAACCTTAGCGAGCCAACTCAGGGAATCTGGTAGGACATCTTGGAAAAATAGACCAATTCAAATGATTAAAATTTGAGAGTCTTTGCTTACAGTTATTAAGCATTATTTAATATGCTTACAGTTATTATTTCATATTTGCATGTGTTAAATATTTGATTATCTTTTACATTCCTTACAATAACTTTTGATGTGGATACTAATATTAATGTCATGTGCAGAAGAAGAAATTGGCTGTGTTAGTCCAGATAGACTAGAGAAACAAATTCAAAGAAGCATGTATATGTGTATAAGAAATAATTTTATAAACAAGAGCAGTTGAATATTGAGAAAACATCCGTCCAATCCAGATTAAGTCCATAAGTCTAATATTAGCCCATATGTCTGATACCAAACTATGAGGACCTCTTCAGACTCAGAATGCAGGACAAATGTAGGACAATCACAGGCCAATGGGTGGAAAGTCTTTGGATCCAGTGGCATTGTAGGCATCTGAAAACTGGTAGGGGTCTCTACGTGGCTTCTCTAGCTTCAGAAATCTGGTTGCATCAGGGTAGGTACATGTGGCTTCTCCAGTTCAAGGCACTAGTGTAGTTTCATATGTCTTATCAGCTGCAATGTCTCTCAGGGAGTGAGTAGAGATAGAGTGTGCCTCCTGCCTTCAAGGAGGAAGAATGAGATTTCCCAGAATTCTCAGGGGAAAATCTTGCCCACACAGAGGCCGCATTGGCTATGATTTGTTTGACAGACTAGGCTCCACTCACCCCTTCACTCTTAATCCTCTGAAGTCCCAAATTGGCACCAGGTTATGTAAGGACCACACTGGGGCATGGAGTGGTCCCATTCACACCTGAGCAGGTACAAGTAGGAATAGCTCAGTGGGATTGGAGTGGGAATAATAAAGGAGGGAGAGAGAAAGAGAGATTTACCGGGGTTTGATTATTATGGGGCAGATTATCTTCCCTTGGAGTTGTGGTGCGTCTTCACGCCATGGGACCCACCAGGCTGCTAGTGGATGAGAGGATGCAAAGGCAGAGTGATCAACTACAACTGGAGGTGTGTGTGAGATTCTAATACGCTTTTGTCAAATAAAAGCTGTTGGCTTTAAACCAAACTACAAGCGCAAAGAGAACCTGTGGCCTCAGCGTCCATTCTAACTCAGAGCAAACCCATGGAACAAAGCAGGATGGTCCCAGATGGTTCCAAACCCTGTAACCATCACAGAAACTGACCGCCACATCTTTCTTCTGCGGAGCAGTGGGTGGGTTCAAACCCATGACCTTCAGTCAGCAGCCAATTGCTTCCCCAGTGCACCTCCAGGGACCCTTTGTGTAAAGACAGTAGCTGGGTTTCTCCACATTACTATGGCATAGTTTCTGCTTTCTCCTTGAGTAAGCCTACTCTACTAAAATGTCATCCAGGAGCTGAATGAAGACAACAGACCCATGATTGCGAAGACAGAGCTTAAAATAGCAAAGCTTCTGAGCTCTTTCAGAGTGCGGTTTATTTTCAGCACCAACTTCATCTCCAGAGGTCCTTCCATTTCCCCTCTCAAGTGTGAGGGGAGAACGGTGGAAACTCCGTCCGGCTCACCTGGGCTCCCCAGGAGCAGCCACATCACACCCTCCACCACAAGTTCACCTTTTGCTTCTGTGGTCTCTGCCTTCCAATCACACCGTCCTCCTCTTTCTGCCAGTTATGGAACATGAGTTAGTAAGCCCCAGGCACTGAGGAGGGTACTGCTTCAAGAGACTTCCAGCCAAGGAGGAAAGCCAGGCATGTGAGCAGTTGCCGCACAGGTCAGTAAGCACCGCGATATTAAAAGATGCCATGGGCTCAGGGAGGGGCCAAATAGGTGGGCGTAGAGAAGCTGTGGCAGCCTTCTTAGGGGTGAACACCATTGTCTCAATGCTGGATGTTGAATGACAGAGGGAAAGAGTAGTCACAGGAGAAGGGAAGGAGGACCAGTGTATTCAGATGTCAGGGGGGTGCCAGAGCAGCACAATTGGACAGCGTAGCAAGAAGGTATGTGCCTCGGGCTGCTTTATAAATTTTGCATCTGTGAAGTGCCCAGTCTGTTATCTGGGACATACAAGTTGCTTAATACCCAGCAGCTGTTCTCACAGGACAGGCTTCCAGGTGACCAAAGGCCCTCTAGGTTATGGGGAGATTAGTTTTGCTTTCTGGAGACAATGGAGGTCGTGGAATATTTTCTCCTGAGGTTCATGATAACATGTGGGAGTTTCCTGGTTGGATGTGTTCACTTCAATGCACACAAAGGCAGCAAAGTCAAAAATGGACGCTCATGAGCAAGAGGCACATGCCAGGTCAAAGGTGATGCAGGTCATTTGGGAAGGGGTCATAAGGACAGGGAGGCAGACTGGGTGAGCACAAGTGGACAGATTTGAAAAAACTTTGAGGAATTGTCAGGAGAAGACATGCTGGAGGATTCTAGTCCCTGGGTGATGCAAACAGTGAGCGCCATCAGCTGCTGGTCAAAAGGTTAGAGCCCACCCACAGGTGCCTCAGAAGAAAGGCCAGGAGATCAGCTGCTGAAAATCCAGTCCAGGAAAACCGAGGAAACACAGTCCCACTGATACACACGGCGCCCCCCAAGATGCGTCATCAACCTCCTGGGACCTTGTTTTGTTTTGCTGAAGAGAATGATAAGGTAGTGAGTGAGGGACTAAAGAAGTCAAGGGTGACTCACAGACACGTGTGACCTTGGGGACCCCCTGACCTGAGTTTTGGAGAGTGAACTGCCCTGCAGCTGGAGAAGAGAGAGCTGGGTCTAGAGAAGCAGAGCGTTGGGAAAAAAGAAAAAAGAGCTGGGATCTGGCTGGTCTTCCCTCTTATATCCACTGCCTCTGCTGGCTGGAGCAGTGTTTACACTGGGAGTTCTTTGACATTGTCCAAACTGCAGTTTGCAGCAAGGCCACCCAGGGAGGATCAGAACAAGCAACAGGGCCTGGGGAACAGGAAGCTGTACTCCCCAGGCTGAGGGCTATCTACAGTGTGGTGTTGCCCTGGGTTTAAGCTAAGGTGCCACCTTCCTATGACCTGCACCCAGTTCCACTCTGACACTGTCTTCTTGTCTTTCCTCTCGGGCCAGCCTAGGGGAAGTGGTAAGGGAGAGAGTGTCCTGCAGCTGCCACAACAGCAGGAAGTCAGCATGATGCGATTGTGTTCCTCAAGAGACAGCCACCTCAATTACATCCCCAAGTCGAAGGGGAGCATCTGCTTGGGGCTGGAGATGAATTGACTGAGATGTTCTGATTGTTTTCTGAGTGAGCAAGGCCGCCCAGGGGGCGCAGCTCCCCAAGATCCTGGGAAGGGGCTGAGCTCCAGGCTGTGCTGCGGAGGAGGCACACCAGACGGGAGCTCTCAAGATGACATCTGGCATAAAAGTGGGGTACACGCTTTGTTCTTTGGCTTGCTTGGGAACACTGAGCTCGAAAAGGAGAAGAGACTGAGATCCCCCTTCCCGAACCCCCAGGAACTTTATGCCTGACGATGACATTTAGCAGGGTTAAGTTTTTGAAAGAACAATCCCTTAGTGACACAAAGGTCAGGAGTGCAATGATCCAAAACCAGGCTTTCTGACTCCGGTGCCCAGAGACCACAAGGGCTGTGTGTATCTCCTACCCTGGCTTGGGAAGTGGAGGGTTGAGCAACGATCCAGCTGATTTCATCAGAAGAATTGTCCATCCAAACCACAGCCATTCACACCCACAAAGTACATGCTTTCTCTTTCATCATGAACTCCCCCTCCCTTCACCTCTGACCTGGGTTCCCCTGCTGGGAACCATCTAGATTACACTCCCAGAGAGGACACCCAAACGTGGAAATGGAGAGTCTTTTATTTCTGTTGTTCTTCTCGCTCCCTTGCTTCTGAGGATGAACTGTCCCCTGCCCCCAGTGGGTCAGAAAACCCACTCCTCCTTTCACATCGTTGCCAGGCCACACTCCCCACGTGGTCTCTTTCTTTTGTGATGGTGATGGTGATCGGTTGCTGAGTTGTCCCTTGCCCTCCTGGTGACTCCCACGAACACCCAAAGAGAGGACAGCCTGGTCCTGCACTCTCCCCATGATCTGTCCTGGATCAAACTATGGAAATTGGTCGGCTGTCATTGGCTGCTTTTCAGAAGTAGATTTTGTACTAGTTCATCTTGCCTGGAAGTTCTCCTGCAGCCTGTTCAGCCTCATAGTGACACGAAACCCTCCCCTCCCAGACAGGAGTCAAACGGGCATCCCAAGCATGGCCAGTGAAATTTGGACGGCTGAACCGCCAAGACTTCATTTCCTGTCCATCCTCCATTCATATCAAAATTTCCCTGCTCTAGGATTATGGTCCTCGAGGAAAGTGTCACTGTGGGAAGAAAATGCCACATGATACCTCCCAAGATAGTCATCGCCTCTAATGGATACCTTCATTCTGAAACTTTAATAATTTCTCATACCAGATCTTAAGCAAAAGCAGTCCATTCCTTTGTGGGTTATGCACTGGACTGCTAACTTCAAGTCCACAGTTTGAAACTACCAGCTGGTCCATGGGAGAAAGTTTTCTGTTCCCTTAAGATTTATAGCCTTGCAATTTCACTGGGGGCAGTTCTACTCGGCCAAATAAGGTCTCTATGAATGGGAATCAACTCAATGAAAAAGAATTTGAGGCATTTGAGTTTTAATTGAAAAATCAATATATACCCATGGTGAAAGGGGGAAATAGAACAAAGAAGATTATGTCCAGTGACACACTAAAAGTACCCCAAACCCTTAGTCCCAATTTCCAGGCAAAAAATAAATCTACCTGTGACAGGTAGGTTTATTGTGCCAACCTGGCTAATAAACACATGTGGGATTAATAAGATTGCAGCTTAATTGAAGGGTAAGGAGAAAAAAGGTTCTGTGAGCTTCCTCTTCCTTTTCTCTTGCTCTCTGATGATTGGACCAGTGTGATGCTACCTTAGCTAGTTCTCTGCCTCAACTTGTGACCTACACTACTTGTGGGACACCCAACCTGTGTACTGTGTTACTATAGTTTGAGGTTCTTTCAAGACCTGCTTCGCCACACTGCTGGTGTAGATATTGCTTGAGCTGGGGACTGTTGGATCCTGTCCTCTGGCTGACTATTGGTAACCTGCCCTGCTGTTTGCTACCTGTGGTCGGATAGCCTGTATTGCTCCACAGAAGCCTTAGCTGTCTGCTTCCTTGACTTGTACCCAGCAGCCCTCCTGAGTTGAAGAACTGCCAGTGTATTCACGGTCTCATGGAAGTATGTTGAACTGAACCACTTGTACTGATCTGTGGACTGGTTAGCTGTTTATTTCTTATGTTGTATCTATCTATCATTCATATATCTATCAATATATTTATCTATCTATCATCTATCATCATCTATCGATCATCAGAAGTGTCCTGATTTTGTTTCTTTAGAGAACCCTGTCTGACACATGTGCCTTCCCCAAACCAGGTCACACTTTCTGCAAGCTCATCGATATACATTTTAAATAAACTTACGAGAGCTTAATGGATATTTCCTTGCTACTTGACATTCTTTCACTGTTGTATCCTGGACAGGTAAGGAGCCCTGGTGGCATAGTTACTACTCGTAGGATTAAATCCACAAGCCCATCGGGTCAAACCACCAGTTCCTATGAGGAGATAAGTTTTCTCTTCTTATAGTGAGTTATGAGAAACTTGGAATCTTAAAGTTTTCTATAGGGTCACTATGAGTGGCATCCTTCCAGATCAGTCCCTAGAGCTCTGACTTAAAACCTAACAATTTCCTCATTATTTTTCTGTACAGAGGCCCTATAATTTAGGATGGTACATATACAGGTGGTTCACAATTACTTTCTATTATAACGTTTTAGCTTCTAAAATAAAATATGTTTTCTGTAAGCACTATACTTCAAGGTGTGTGACATGCCTGAAAACCATTTCCCCCTACCACTTTTTTATAGCAATAGAAGTAAACTTCTTGGTATTCTAGTCCATGGCATATAGATATAACAAGTGATTCTAATTTTATTTCTTTATCCTTCAGAGAATAGGAATTTAGGGAGGAAAGGTAATTTGGAGATGACTAGAAAGATGATAAATTAGACTTTGAATGTATCAAGTTCTTAAGAGGGTTTTTAGGAGCAATTCTGACATTCCAGAGCAAGATCATCGGGGTAATGGAAGTAGGGATCACAATGCACTCACTGCTTGGATGCTGAATAAATTAATTCATATATGAATGATCGGATGAGCACTGGTGACAAAGGGCATTCATGTCTTGGACAAAACCATCATGATTTCTTTTGAGTACAGAGAAAAATTTTTACTGTACATTTGACGTATTTTCCCCTCTGAAACTGACCCTATTTTGCAGAGTAACTTGATTCCCCCAGTGGTTTTTTTTAAAAAAAAAGTTGGTTTATATTGCTTTGTTTCCTGAGACAAAGCCCCCTAGAGATGAAGTTGTAGTAGCAAGTTTCTGACCATCCCCATGAACAACTTTGCAAGTGACCTGGTTCTAGGCCTGAGATGTTTCTTGCTTTTTGCCTGTCTTTGTATTGTCAAGTTCCCCCAAGAGTGGCTCACAAACCAGCTACATTGGAATCATCTGAAGAGTTTGTTTAAACCATTTTTTTCTGTTAATGATAAAAAAATCTGTCGATGGTGACTGAGAATCTGCATTTTTCATTAAGACTGAGTGGAAGACTTCTATGTGTAAGAGTTTAAGAATAGGACTGAGTGTCGGTGGCATAGTGGTTGTGTGTGGGACTGCGGACCACAGGGTTGGAGGTTCAAATCCAGTAGTAGTTCTCTGGGAACAAGGCTGGGCTTCCTACTCCCACAAGGGCAGTGATGCAAAAGAAAAAAAAAGAAGAGTTTAAGAACCACTGCCCCACATAAGTAGGGACTAAAATCTGTATCCCACCTCAAACCCACGCAACTGGCTGCCATCTAGTCAATTTGGATTTATCATGAACTGGTACGGTACAGCCTTTCCAAGACTGCAACTCTTTATAAGAACAGACAGCCTCATCTTTCATCCAGAGAGCAACTGAAGAGTTTGAGCCACTGACCAAGATGTTAGTAGCTCAGTATTTGGCCTTGCAGGCTCTATCTCAGACCCAAGTTGCTTGCTTTTTTTTTTTTTTACCTTGATGAGTTCCTGTCTTTCTGTTTGCTTATTGGATCTCCCAGGGAAACCAAGATTCTTGCTAGTTGTGTATTTTTTCTGGAGACCTACTCTGCCAAAGTCAGAAGCATCTACAAGCTTATGATCCTGCTCAGGAGGCCCATTTTCCATCTTATGGATGCAGGATTTAAAAAAATGCCCAATAGTCAATATGTGCTAAGTGATCATCATGTGCCATTATCGTATTCAATCACTGCAATCCTCCTGGCAGGCATACTTTGCACACTAAAGTTAGACATACCCACCGGAAAGTGAGAGAATGACTTCTAGTTTGCCACATGCATGCCACACAATGGTCTTTCTCATTGGCTCCCACCATTTGAGTTCTGTCCCTTCTTTCACATCTAGAAATCAAGCTTAAGGATTATTTCATAAAAATGTTTGGGGGTATTTCTTTGCAGATCTATAACCAGTGCTGGGCATTTTTCAGTAGTCCTAAATTGAGATGTCTTCGAAGTAAATTCTAGCAAGAAGAGTAGAGGGGATAGGCAGTTGATAACAGGGAAGTCCTAAGTCAAAGGACTGTCAGCCTGTGTTAGAGGAACTTAGCACACTGTGGACTGATCCCGAGTTTATTCAGTCTCTAGTGTGTTAACTTGCAGATGGGTTTTGGATCTCCACGACTTCCCCACCACTTCACATTGATTTGGGTGCTAGATTTTTAACTTCTTGATTTTAAAATATTCAGTCTTTATTAAGAATTCGGAAAGTGCTTGCTAGAATGGGAGGGCATGGTGAGAAGAGCCTCTGAATCAGGGATGAGATATCACCATCAAAGACAGAGCCAACTCGACATCAAAGGAAATCCAATGGGTGTTCAGAATGTAGGACAAAGGCTCCTTGACTCACTCTGCACTATGGTCAACATTTTTCAGTGCATGGGGTCATAGTGCCTCCACAACAGCACAATCATCCAAAATTGTCCTCAATTCCTACTCACAGTAAAGAGTGGGAACAGAGTGGAACTTCCCCACAGGGTTTCCAAAGGATGTAATATTTACAGACACAGCTCACCATCACTTCTTTCTCCAGTGGAGGGCTGGTGCATTGGAACTACCAGCACTCTACTTGACAAGTGTGCTTTTTGTTCACTGCTCTGTCAGGGCCACTAGAGCCTCCAACTATAAAAAGACTCAGCTGGGTGACCAAGACTGCGAGTGGGGAAGCCTAGGTCAGATACTTTGCCTTTGCAGGAAAGCAGATTCCTGTGTGTTTGGGGAAAATCCACAGCAATTTCTTGACTCACTTGAATTTAAAACCAAAATCAATTTGTATTAGATTAGCTGTATGTCAATGTAGGCCAGGCTTTCAGGCTCCACCAGTTTTAGGTAAATTGAATTGGCAATTCAGTATCCTTTTCAGGTCCAAGGGTCACAGAGCTGACTCCAGGAAAAACAAAAAAACACAAACAAAAAACACAGAGATCAGACAAGCAGGAAATGGAGCCCAAGGGCCGTGACTTCTGAGGTTCAGACCGATTGCTCCTTCAGATGGAGTCTTCCCGAGGTCCTCTCCTCTACCCACTTACTTCCAGAAAGGGCAGGCTCAGAGTGGTCCAGACAGCTGGGAGTTTAACCTGTGTGTGGAGTTTGCAAAGAACGAGATTTTCTTCTTAATGCTGATACAGGGACTTCTTGATATCAGAGTTAATGATAGTGACACATCAGCATGCTCTGATAGTTAATGGTTGCTGAGTATTTGCACTGCATAGCGTCGTGTGCTAAGTGGTTGTATTAGTCCAAGTAGACCAGAGAAACAAATTCATAGGCACATATATGTATGCAAAGGAGAGGTTTATATACAAGAGCAACTGAACATTGAGAAAACATTCAAGGCTACTCCAGTTCAAAGCCATAAGTCTGATATTAGCCCATATGTCCTATACCAATCTAAAAAGTCCTCTTCAGACTCATGAAGCACATGCAATGGCACCAGGACAATCACAGGCCAGTGGCTGCAGAGTTTTGTGTATCCAGTGGCAGTAGAAGCAACTCAGCACTGACAGGAGTCTTTAAGTGATTTTTCTGACTTCAGAGGTCTGGTTCTATCAGGGTAAGTCCATGTGGCTTCTCCTCCAGAATCTCTCATGGGGAGTCAGCCTTGTGTCTTGTCAGTAGAGTATCTTCAAGGAAATGAGTTGAGACAGGGTCTCCTGCCTCAAAGAAGGAATGACCACATTTCCCAGAAATCTCAGAGAAGGCTGTGCCCCACACAGAGGTCTCATTGGCCATCTCCAGATTGACAGAGTGGACTCTACCACTACACACTTAATCTTCACATTGGCACTTGTAATCCCAGGTGACTGCCGAAGTGGTATAACAGCTATTCTTTCTTTTAAGTCTTACAATCCATGTAGTAAACAAAACAGTCCCCTGTCCCCTGCCCCCCCCCCCACCCAACACACACTGCCAATGACTAAAATCAGACCCACTGGTGACCCTGTATATATAGGACAGAGTAGAACTGTTTCACAGGGTTTCTGGGTCTGTAATTTTCACAGAAGCAGACAGCCTCTTCTGTCACCTATAGAGTATCTGGAGAGTTTGTTCAGCAGACAAACCCTTAGCCACGGTGCCACCAGGGCTCCTTCATGCCTGTGGTAGGTTCATTATTTTCACTGTTGCAGGTGAAACTAGTAAGGTTTAGAAAGGCAAAGTATCTGATCCAAAGTGATAGAGCTGGTAAATGATGGATCTGAGAATTTTTTGAGGATCCTAGGCCACAGTCTTGACTACATATCCATATCCCAGTAAGAGTTGGTGAAGGAAACCTGATGTCCTTTTGTAAACTTTGTGGAGACTCTCCCCCAACCCACCCCCACCAGCCCAGATTCATCTTTCCTGTTTTATTTCTCTCGTCCCACCTTTCTAGAAAGTTTATTTTTTAACTATGGAAGATATTATATTTTACATCAATTGACAGCAACTGACTACTGGAAAAAAGAAGAAGATGGCTTGAGCTATGACAAAAGAAAACATTGGTTTACACAAATCTCTCTTTTCAAATACCACTGTATCTCATCTCAGGTCAACAAAGTGGACACTTTTGAGCAGATGTCTTTCTCTGGTGAATAAAAGCATATCAGTAAGTCTACTGTCTTTTTCCCTTTCTCCCACACCATCCAATAATCCTCAGGGAGGCAAGAACAAACACCTAGTGACTCCAGAATCTTCTCCACCCTGCACATGATGGTCTGTGAGCCCATCACCCATCTGCAGGGGGCATCTGGGCCACTACCATCAATTATTATTTCACAGACAACCACTGGGTGCCCAGCAGATCAGAGAAGAAATGAATTGACTTTGCTGTCAACAATCACCCTGCAAACAGCCAAATAATTTTGATGTTCTTCAAACATATTATAATTAAAAAATTACATGCTGGGAGAAAAATTATAAGCATTTAATCAGAAGAGAGGGTCAAGCTGATGCAATTAAGGAGGGAAGATGTGCTGGCTTTTATCAACAGAGCCAGTTTCATCACTATCCCAGTGAAAGCAATTGGATTTGAGGCTAAGATGTTTCCAGCTATTTACTTTTGAATGGACGGAATATAATTCCATCTTGCTTGCTCAGGGGTGACTTTAACCTCAGTACTGCTCTGTGAGGTCACTCATCTCTCACAATCCATTTACAAAGTGGTCCCAGTTTCCCTTCTCCCTTCAGATTACACATCAATTGCTAACAAATGTAAACACATTAAAAACAAACAGACAAAAGCAGCCATGGTGATGGAGTAAAACAAAGTGTTTTTTGTTAAAGGAGTACTTGAGTTGAGATCCAATGTCCATCTGTAAACTTAACTCTTAACATATAGATATGAGTACATAGTTCTATTCTGCTCTCATTATACACACACATACATACACTCACACAGACACACACATACATATATATGTTTACATATGTGCATGCCTGTATTTAGGCCTCTATAAATGTCCTTTGCCTCCTGGTTCTTCCCTCTATTTCTTTTTTACTTCCCTCCTCTCTCACCATCATGTTCGGCCTTCATTTGGGTTTAGTAATTCCTTTCTACTACACTGACCTTGACTGAGAAACACTAGGCATCTTATGACCTTCCTTTCTTTAGTTCACTTGCTATTCCCTTGTCCTTTGGTTGCCCCCTCCCCCCATTTCCTTTCTCCCAAATCCCCTTCTCTTGCAATCACTCCCCCCAAACATTGGTCCAGTTCTTTTCATCTCTGAATTCTTTTCCCACCTATCTTATCTAGATTCACATTTTTAATATGTGAAAAAAAAGACAGAGCCAAATAAAACAACAAATGAAGTCAAAACCAACAAAACAACAACAACAGCAGAAATCAAGAACAAAATAACAATAACAAAAAGAAAGCCAGTGGAAAAGGTCTGATTGTTGGCCTTCATTTGTGTTTTCCAGTCAAGTTTGATGGGATGACATACTCTGTTCTAACAATCTGGCATTCTGTAATACTCACTTTCCTGACATGATTGCTGAAGACAAAATGGGTGCATAAATGAATGTGGTAAATAAAGCTGATGGTGCCCAGCTATCAAAAGATATAGCATCTGAAGTCTTAATTTCTTGAAGATAAGCAAGCAGTCATCTGGTTCAGAAGCAGCAAAGCCCACTTGGAAAAAGCATGCCAGCCTGTGTGTGATCATATGACGTTGACGGGATCAAGTATAAGGCATCTAACACCCAGAATAAATCCATACCCAATGTGAATGAGGTAGGGGGTGGGAGGGTGGGTATGGAGTGGAGACCCAATGCCCATTTGTAGGCAATTGGACATCCCCTCACAGAGTTTGAGCCAGTCAGGGTGCAGTAGAGAACCAATGAAACATACCACTTTCCTGTAACTCTTTGGTGCTTCTTTGGCCCAGCTATTATGAGCTCAATTCTCCCTTACAAAATGGATTGGACAACAGCATGCACACTTCCATAGACCAGAGCAACACAGGGAATCCAGGATTGATGAAGCCCTCAGGGCCAACAATGAGAGTAGAGATACCAGGAGCATTAGGGGAGAGTGGGGAGAAAAGGGGACTTGAACACAAGAATCCCTTCCCAGGGGGACAGATAAGGGAAAAGTGGGTGAGGGACAACAGAGGAGGATCGGAGATATGGGAAAATAATCTTTAACGTATCAAGGGTTCATGAGGGAGGGTGGGCAATGTGGGAGGGGAAAGAAATGGAGAGCTCCTAACAGGGGCTCAAGTGGAAAGAGAATACTTTGAAAATGATGGTGGTGACATGTGCAAATGTGCTTGACACATTGGAGGAATGGATGGATTGTGATAATAGATGTAAGAGTCCCAGTAGAAGTATTAAAAAAAGAGAGGAAACTTCTAGATGGGAAAAAAAAGAGAGGAAACTTCTACATGACAACCAGACGGTTATTTCACCTGAAAGGAAGTGAGAGGTAGAGACAGAGCCACAGAAAGGAGATGGAGCTCAGTTAAAGCATGAAAACTAAAGAAAGGCTGTACTGGGGTAGGGAAGGAAAGTGACAACAGAGAAAGGACAGGAGCATCTTGAGCTCCTGTACTGGTTCCAAGGCCCAAGAGTTAGGCCTTGGAAACCACATCCAGCAGTGAGGCAGCGGGACATATATAGGGCTTGAGCCAAGGATGTATGTACAGATAAGGGGAAGGAAGCTTTCTGATGTTGCAGTTGTTGATGTTGTAGTTGCAGGGTCTGAGTCAGAATATCAGAATACCTTGTCTTTCACACATCCACCTCCTGGAACACTGAAGGCAGAGGCTGTACAGACCTGGCCTGGAGAGATGAGCTCTGTGAAGGGTCTGTGCCCTTCAGGGAGAAAAACTCTGTGAGATGCCCGAAGCAGGGGTTACAAAGTTCAGCATCTCCTTCTTGTGAGACTGTGCAGAGTTGAAAGAGACTACCCAGTTCAGGGGACTGTCTGGTTGTACCCCAGCCCAAACAATAAGTTGCAATACTTTTAAGAAAGTCAAAAATGTTCCACGAATCTGATAATTTCTCAGGTTTTGTAGCCACAAAGGAAAGATAGTAGAAAACAGAAAGGAGTCCATGTGAATTTCCTTGTCACCACCTTGATAAGCTGGCTGATAGCTACAAAAGTGCTTCCTTCTCTTTGGTTTAAGCCAGTGGTCCTCAGTTTCCGTAATGCCGAGACAGTTCCTCAAGTTGTAGTGACCCCGAATCATAAAATTATTTTTGTTCCTATTTCATAACTGTAATTTAGTTACTGTTATGAATTGTCAGGTAAATATCTGACATGCAGGATGTGTTTTCATTGTTACAGTTGAACACCATTGACCATCATTAAAGCATAGTGTTTAATCACAAAAGCTATATGTAATTATATATTGTGAAATATGTATTTCTATTGGCAAATAAATGAAGCATGGGTAAATGGTGTAGCATGGGTAACAATCTTCACGCTGGGTACTAGTATGTGCACGTATCTGCATGTAGGTAGACCCATCTGGAGAATGAAGAGGAGCAGTGTCTTGCTTCCTATGACCATCTGGAATATGTTTTCCGATGGTTTTAGGCAACCACTGTGAAAGGGTTGTTTGACCTCCAAAGAGGTCATAACCCACAGATTGAGAATCACTGGGTTAAGCTAACAGCCTCTTATGTGGTCGTGTGCTCAGGTCAAGAGAGAAACTTAGCTGTTTTCCTAGGAAGGATGGAGAAAGGTTGCTTGGTACTTCTCTGCAAGAGGAAGAAGCTGTATCTGTATTTGTGGGGTGGGATCAGTTGGCAGAGAGAGAAATGCAGTTTCACTATTGTCTGATGTGAAGAGGTACATTGGGTGCCCTATATCAGAACCAAGGGCAAGCCCTGTGATAAGAATGATGAGACTGGGATCCAAAACGGTATACCTTCCTAGAAATCAGCACCTAGTATTATCATAACTCACTGCCACTGAATCGATGCTGATGCATGGCTCCCCTATAGAACAGGGTAGAACAGCTGCTGTGAGTTCCCAAGACTGCCACTTTTTACAGGAGTAGAAATCCCCCCTCCTGCTCTGCAGAGTGGCTGGTGATATCAAGCTGCTAACCTTGAGGACTGCATCCCAGTAAAGTCACGCTTACACCCCAAGGATTCGTATTATTATCATATGAGTACTCAAGTGATAATCCACTGTGATCGTAGAGTGACTCTTAAGGTCAAAATTTTTCTCACAGACACAGGTTTATTTTGGCCAATGTGCTAGCAAGCAAAAATGTCATTTTAAAGCTGAAGGTGCACTTGAGTAAGTCAAGATATTTACATTCCCTTCATTACATGGGAAAGTTGGGCAATGAATACAAGCATCTCAAAGAGAACTGATGTCTTGGACTTGTAATGAATAATACTGCCTAGTCCATGGGCTAGAAAATCACACCAACTTGTCTCTGAAGAAGAACAGCCAGCATACTGTGGAGAAGTAAGTCTGTCAAGACTTTGATTCCTCACTTTGGACATGTTTTCAAGAGGGACCAGTTTCAGGATCATGAAGGACATCGTGTTTAGTGAAATAGAGGGTCAGTGAGAAAGAGGAAGACATTCAATGAGATGAGTTGACACAGTGACTGCTAAAATGGGCTGAGACTTCGCAATGATTTTCAGGACAGCAAAGGACTGGACAATGTCTTGTTCTGTTGCGGGTCAGGATAGCATCTAAAAACCATAGCATCTTATGGGATCATTATTGAAACTGTGTTAGGTGGCTTGCATAGCATATGCAAATTCTAACCTTAAGTAGAAAAGTGATAGGTATTATTTTTCACTATATGAGAGGTGTAGCATAAAGGCTCAGGGTAGTAAGTGACTTGCCAAAGTCACAAAATCACAGATAGTGTTCAAACACAAACCGAAGTCCATAGCTCTTTGCAAAACCCTGATATCTTTTTAGAAGGTAACGACACCTGACTTATGTTAGCCTTGTGAGGCTAACATGAAATAATGTTCTTGAAAATGCTTTAAAGAATGTATATAAGCTCACTGTATAGTTTGAAGGTTCTGTAGTCCCTGATAGGTATGTGAGTATTCTATTTTCTGTGTAGCCAGGTTCAGTAGGAACCAGTGACATAAATTCCCACTTCCATCAGACATTCAGTTCTCTTTTCTGAAAGCAAATGCTAAGGACAAGGCCTCACCCAAAGATGAATACAGAGAGAGAGAAATGCAATAAAAATGACAAATAGATATTGGGCAAAGACATAAAGTAAACATGGCAAGAAAGCAAATTGCTGCTGCCCTCCTCCTAACATAGAGAAAATGCTGAACAACAACCAAAGAGGAGAGGCTGGAAGGAAGGAGACAGATGTTAGAAATGGGGATGGAATCCCAGACAATGGTCCACATTTGCATGGCTGATATTAAACATGACAGCTAGGGAGATGATGAGACAGAACTGCTGACAGGTGAACTGATGAAAGAATAGCAGAAGGCATTCTCCCTAGAATTATGTTTCACACACACAGAGGCTTAGCTCAGGGACAAGCATCAAAAAAGCACAGAGCGTCGATGTGCATGGATGTGTGTGTGTGTGTGTGTGTGTATGTGCAGCATATCTATCCATTAATTTATCTTTGGACCTATTCATGTCTTAATCCACTCCTCCTTGTCTTTTGTATGCTGGATACTGGTGAGGCTTCTTTTGTATGCTGGATACTGGTGAGGCACTGGTGATTCAATGATGAAACCAAGGTTTCCTGCCTCTGGAAACTTAGAGTCTAATGATGGAGAAAAGAAGTAAGATGTGCCCGGAAGATAGGAAAGAGCAAGGTTCTATAAGTGTTCACACCAAGGACGCCAAAGCCAGAAGGGGGTTAAAGAGAACAGGGAGAGAAGTGGGATATAGAGACAAGAAATCTCTCAGGAGGAGCACAAATTACAGATCGGTTATGCAAAAGATGTACAGACTTGCTTCAAGAATCACTCTGTAGTCATCTCCTCAGGAGTACAAATGGGGATGTTTATCCAACTCACTCTCTGCCTGTGCACACTTGCTTATCCTGTAGAGCCTTTCCTTGACCTTGGGGCTATGTTGTGCCATCAATTCAATTCCAACTCATAGGCACTCTGTAAGACAATGTCAAATTTCCCCATGGAGTTTTCTAAGCTATACTATTTATGGGAGAAGATCGCCAACTCTTTTCTCCCATAGAGCTACCAGTAGTTCAAACTTCTGACCTTTAAGTTGGCCTCTCAGTCCTGAATCATTGTACCATCTCATGCAAAATTCTGTTTTACCAACTAAAGGGTTATTCTACTTCTCCAAGTGTTCTCCATTTTTTTTAATCCATTGGCTCAAAGATCTTAATGCAAAAGCTCACACATTTGAGGTACAATGAGTTGGCTCACACATCATACCCTCATCATATAATTATCCCACTGATGACACCACTTCTTGTCTTGGGGAAGAGGGGGAATTTTTTCTGTTTATATTATCTACCAGCTTGCTTTTGAAATCTAGGTTCAAATCACTCTAAATTTGCAGTCACACGTTCTACCGAAATAGTTAAGAACAGCTGGGTTTCATTGTAGGACCTCTAGTTGTGCCCTTTGTTCTCTAGGATCTGTTCTTTGGGTCTTTCATCAGTGATGCATCTTTCCTTTCTTTGCTTCCCATCTCCAATCCAAGGTAAACATAATGACCAGATCATCTGTTGCCACGCTTTAGGATTCTTTCATATTTTGTTCCAAATATTCCCCACACTTCATTCCTCAATGACTATATCCTCATGCTACTCAATAAAACGTTTTAAAATCTTCCCAATTGTCTTCTTCTCTAGCTCAGTTGAAGGACCTTTTTTCTTTCTGACTTACAAGGTTATTACCTTTAACATTCCCCTCTTCATATTACCTCTATTAATCATATTTTGGCCTTCATTGCACACTGATAAATGCAAACTCAATATTTGTAGCTTAATAAGATATCACCCTCTTCTTGTTGGAGGGGGATGCTGATCAGTTTGCTTAAAACAATTTAGCTGAAATCAGTTCTCTCAGGTGACCCATTTGTCTAGCGTTCTTACATTCAGCTATTTTTTTTAAGAAATCCAACACCAGAAGAAAAAGGCAGAATGTACAAACCTACCTGAATAAATAAACCAATTAAATTTTTTTAAGTTTTTATATATTAAAACCAGTTTTGCCAGTTAGTCATTTTAAAGTGACTTTTCAACCCATGTTCTAAGAAAACCTATTTCCAGCTTACTTTAGCATTTTTGATAATTATGCATCATGGGTGTGTCATTTTATGAAAGATTGGATTTTTTTAATCCTGGTAGCTATTTATTTCTTTATATATACTTTAGGTTCTCAAAAATATGTTTAGCAAAAAAATTTCCTAGACTCGACCAGTAAACTCCATTGGTGTTGCATCAGTTCTAACTCATAACAATCTTATAGGGCACAGTACACTGTTCTGTTGGGTTTTCAAAGCTGTAAATCAGTATGGAAGCAGTATGCCCACCTACACACCACAGAACTCTGAGTGCATTGGAACCATTTTCTTTTTGGTTAGTCATGAATTGCTTAGTCACTGTGCTACCAAAATTCCAATTAGAAAGATCTAAGTAAAAAAAATCACATTCTCACAATAAATACTTACAACAAATATTATTTTTTCAAAACTTACTCTGCATAGTCAGAAAAGAACCCATTCCTTCCCAGGTCTCATTGTATCTTTATATCACTGAAAGAGAGTAGAATTTTCATTCCTATTAATGTTCATTAAACTAGTTATCCACTTACAGAGTCAGGGCCTAGGATGATTTTACAAAGAGAAGCAGAAGGCAATTTATGTGTGGCAGCCCAGTTGAGGATTTTGGTCAGATACACTCAGACTACAAATGTGACTCCTTTAGAACTTTATAAAACCTCAAGATCTGTTGGATTTGAGTTGAAATAAAAAGAATAAATGTGGTTGTTCTATGCCAGAAAACTTTTTGGGTGGAATTTGCATGCAGTGTACAAATTCTTAGGACTCAATTGTCCCCAAACTCCATTTAGGAAGGTCATTTGAGTGTTACTTGTCACACATCAAAGGAGACTTGACATTTGTTTTTCTTAAAGCTTTCTTTCATTATGTTACTCCTTCAACTGGTTTTCAATGGGCCCTCAAGCATTTTCCATATTTAACTAGCTCCCCATGGCTATGCGCAGATGAGTCAACTGTCAGACCATCAAGTATGATGAGACATAAAGAACTTTCAATCGTGGTAAGTTCATAAGTTGGTGATAGAAATCAATCTTTTTTGAAAAAAGAGAAATCAATCTTTGTGTTTTAGAACAATACTGAATTAGTGACTCTAAGGTACAGATAAGGAAAGAGGAAGATAAAAGAATTGATGCGTTTATTGTAATACATGAGAAGAATATTGTCTATTCCATGTACTGTCAGAAGAACAAACTAATCTGTCTTCTGAGAAATACAACCAGAATGCTCCTGGGACTAGAGATGGGTGAGAGCTTGGCTTGTTTACTTTGGGCAGTTTGTCAGGAAAAAAACGCTTCACTGAAAAATCCCATTTCATATGATAAAGTAGAGGATCTGCAAACATGAGGATGGATCCACTTAACAGCTGCCACGTGGACTCAAATAGAGTGAAGATTATGAAGATGGCGTGGGGCTGGGTATTATTATATTTTGTGGTTTTTGTATGACACTGTCAGGATGTGACTCCATAACAGTGAATAATAATAAGCTACAGATTAAAAGATATGATAATGATAAAAGGAATGAAGGCTATCAATCAAGAACTAAGATAAAAGGGGAAAAAATTGAATTCCAAGTCTGTTAACAGAAATTTACACTGAAGATGGTCGTCTAATAGGAGATTCAGAAAATATATTACTAACCTTAAAATAAAGGAAATTGCTGGCTAAAAGACCAATTCATGAATGTTAATAGAAATTTCTACATCTATAAAAGATGAAAAATGAAACAGTATTCCCAAGAGTAACAAAATAGTAAGGTATCAAGGAATTATCAATAAATATACAAGATACATATGTAAATATATCAAAGATCTAAACACACAGAATTTTGTTATTTCTGCATAAGGCAAGTTGAAAATATGATATATATTATCCTCTCCAAATTGTTCCATTAACATTGGATAAAATTCTAGCTAATTATATAAGATAATGGTTAACTGTAGTTGCAAATTTATATACAATAGTTTATTTCAGAAAGAGTTAAATGAACTTAAAAAAATAGTAAAGAAGATGGTGGGGGGGCAACTGGTGCAGGCCATGTATCTGAAATGGGACGCTTTCCTCATCTGCCTCAACCAAACTCTGAGCACAGAGAGGAGGAGGTGATGGGGCTGGGCATGAGAGAGGAGTGATTCCAAATTGGCCCACACTGTTACTGAATTGAGAACAGTTGATGAAAAGGTCAACACTGTAAAGATTATTCACATTCTTCCTGTCATCATCTTGAGATGTTCTGATAAAAGTGGGGATTTCTCCAGAGCAGTTGTCTGCGGCTTTAATAAAGGCAGAGAGCGTGGCTGAGCTTACAGGTCTCCCAAAGACAGTTGTGAGCTGGTACCACTCCCATCCTTGTATAACTCTCTGGCTTTCTCATGTTGATGTTCACACTCAAGTCACATGCCAGGCTTTGCAGGACTGAATTTTTCCCTGTTTTGTTGAAGATAAAAACACCAAGACTGATCAGGGGCTGTGCACTTGCTTAATATGCGTACAGGTTCAGAAGATCTCAGAGTATGAGAGAATCGAAATCCTTGTTCCTCTTTTGCCTCATGTCACCAACGAGAAAGCATGCCTGGAGTAAGCGATACATTACCCAAGATGCTGTGCACATAAGAGGATCTATAACCTTACACATCTGGTTTCACTCACCAAGAACCACCATGGTTCTTCATTTACCAAGAACTTGTGCAGTCAGATGTCAGCAATCAGCGGATCTTTCCTGCAGTGGTTGGAGGACAGACTGAAGCAAAACCAACAGCATTTGTAGGAGTTGCAATAAGAAAAAGAAGAGTTAATCTGATATTTTCTTCCCTAGAATAATGGAGAAAGACAAAACACTCAGGTGCAAAATTAATTGCACCAAATTAATCTTGAGATCAAAAATTGAAAGTAAAAAAAGTCAAGAATTAGGCAGAAAACATGAATAGATATTTCAATGAAGAATGTTTGTGAGTGGGAGTAAGCATATGGAAAGATGCTGGATAACAGTAGTCCACAGAGAAGTAAATATTAATATCGCATTGTGATATTATTGCACATGTATTGGAATTGACAAAAGGGGAAAAGTAGTGATAATACCAAATGGTTGGATTTTGAAAAGAAAAGCTGGATCTATCAAACATTGCTGATGCAAATGCAAAATGGTACAGAAATATTTTGGAAATGTCTTTTAAAGTTAAACATCCATTTATTATGTGACCCAGTACTTATGTTCCTTCACATTTATCTCTGAGAAATGAGAGCCTGTATCTACACAAAAGCCTGTATATGAATGTTTGTAACAGCTCTCTCTGTAATAGCCTGTGACTGGAACAGCCCTCCTAGCAATGAAGAACAGATGAGTAGTTGCCAGAGACAAGAGCTGCTGAGGACACAGGTATAAAAGGGAATTCTTTATGGTGATGGAACAGTTGTGGATCTTGATGTAGTTATACAAATCTCCACCTGCTCTCATAGAGCAGCATGGATACACACAGTAATGAATGCATGCAAAATCTGGTGTAACTGAATACGTTCTATGGCTAGTTACCAGTATTGTACCAGTGTCAATTTTTTAGATTTTGAAGTTGGACAGTAATTATGGAAGATCTTTCCTATTGGGAAAACTGGGCAAAGACTGCATGACCCTCTTTGTACTATCCTGTACATCTAGAGTTATTGCAAAATAAAAAAGCTACAGGTCTTACTCCAGAAAGAAACTAGCAAGGAGAGGTGACTTTCCTTACAGAACATTAAGCACTCTACAAAGATACACCAAGAAAAAAACAAAATGGTATGAATACAAGAAAATCAAAATAGAAAAGTGAATTGCAGAAAAACTTCAAGAACATAAATGCACATACAAACTTCATGCACATAGTTAACGGTAGCTATGTGGTAGCTATTGTTGGCAAATATGGCTCAGAAAAATAGAGACAAATCCTTACCTGAAAATATACACAATGCAGATCTCCAGATCAATTAAAGATTTATAAGTGAGAGATGAAACTATCATTTTTATCACAATGACTTCTGTGATCCAGGTTTGTGAAAGACTATTCCTATTTCAAAAATAAAAATGATAAAAGGAAGAAATTCATGAATTTGATCACACAGATTTTTCCCTCTCTGGCATGTGTTTAATTAGATGATTTTGTGCAATCATATGTATTCATACAAATAGCAATAAAACAGGTAAAGGACCATTTTCATCATTCCTAAGAGATGCTTCATGTGCTCTTTCCCACTGCCTCAACCAAGACTCCAACCACCTCATAGGGGAGGTTGTCATCTGGATTTAGGTTTCCTTCTGATTTCCTCTTAATTTGATTAGTTTCACCTTCATTTGTATTTCATTCCAACAGGATCATGTTTTGTTGGTTGGTTGGTTTGGCAAGGATAGGGGGCTGGCTTCTTTCCTTTCTAATAATATATTCAAGGTTCATCACCACCATGACAATCATAAACAGTTCTTTTGTTATTGATGAGCAGTGTCAGTGTGTGCACATACCACAGGGTGAACACACAAATTTTAAGACTTGAAAGTGGGAGGTCACATGCAAAACACATAAATAGTTAACCATCAAAAAGATTTTCAAATTTTCTAAATCTGATTTTCAAAATTTCTGATTCATAAATGATATGTGCATGCAATGCTAGCAAGCCTAGAAAATGACTGAAACACAAGGGAAATTGGATGAAATAAAAGAATAGACAGATAATTTATAGAAAACACCCAAATACATTAGTAATCAGATAAATAAAGATTAGTTCAGTGCTTTGTTACTTCACATCAATCAGATAGTCAAATGCTAAATATCCAAATGGCAGGGATGTGGGGTACTGGAGTCCTCATATGGATGGGTGGGGATTAGGAAATAGGACTATATATTCTAGGGAGAAATCTTTGATCCAACCATATCATTCCTAAATATAAAACCCAGTGGAATTCTTACACCAAAGAACAAAACATTTTACCATCATGTTCTTTTGATAATGGGACATCAAAGGAAATTTAGGTGTCCATTATTAGTAGAATGAGTAAATCAGTTGTGGGATATCTACACAAGGAAGAAATACGAAGTAATAAGCTAAAGTTATATAATGCCACATGGCTAAACCCTAACTATATAAATCTGAAAGGAAAAAATGAATACAATAAAATGAATTTGAGCACAGCATCATTTATGTTAAGTTAAAAAAGACAGCCATAAAAATCATTCAATTTTAGAAGGACATGTAAAACTAAAATAACCTACAGTAAATAGATTAGTATTTAAGAGATTAGAAGGGGAAAACAAATATGAATACAGAAGTCTTATGAACTAACAAGTCATAAACTGAGAGCTACTATTAACTCTACCCTTTACTTGGGACCCTAATTTTTAAAAATAACAATAACGATGATAAGAAAAGGGGCAAAATTCTTAGTTGCTACAGAAAAGAATACCATAAATAGAATAAAGGGGACTAAAGAAGACTATGTTAGACAGGAAAGGAGCAGTAAAGGGCAAATCAAGAGAAGATTATAGGAAATGCAAAATCAGTAACAATTGTGTATATGAATGGACTAAATGAACTTGTTAAAGATCAATTTTTCAGCAAGTAAAAATCCCAGCTACATAAACCTAATACTCTTGGTACAGAAGTATTGAAAGGTAAAAGGAAAATAAGCATGATGAACATAAGACAAAATGCTTACAAAAAGAAAGGTTCTGTAGTACTTTTCATACAATTTATTGGGATGCACTGGTCATAAAATAAGGTGCATATATTTGAAGTATATGATTTTATATTTTGACATATATGTATATTCATGTTTACAAAACCATCTCAATAATCAAGCTAATTGTCATATCTATCATGCCTAAAAATTTCTTTGTGCTTCATTAAAATGCCTTCATCTACTCCCTCCACTTTTGGCAATGTTGCTCTAAATTCCATTGCTATAGATTACACTTTTTTGGTTTTCTTTCAAATGTAAACATGCAACATTTATCCTCTTTTGTTTGGCTCCTTTCACTGTACATAATTACTTTGGGGGTTCTATGCGAAATTTTTGGATTAATCATTCTTTCATTTTTTTTTTTTTACTGTTGGATTGTGTTAAAGAGTAAGATGTGCATGACAAAAGACCAAACACCTTCCCTGTTCTGATCTTAGAGATCAGAACACATAATCAATATAAGAAAATAATTCTATTTAAATACTCTGGCATCAAGTGATCAGAAATTTAAATTTAAAAACAATATGCTTTGTAACAGCATCCCAACACAATTACCAAACAGACCAAAGGTTTGAAGTGTTTCTCCAAAGATATACAAATGGCCAATGAATACATGAAAAGATACGCAGCATCACTTTTGTCTGGAAAAACACACATTCAAACCACACTCACAGACCACTACTCACATATTAGAAAAATTACATTTTAGTGATTCACAAAGCAAGTGTTGGTAAGAACATGGAGGAACTGAAACTTTTCTACATTACTTTTGGGAACATGAGATGATATAGGTATTTTGCAAAGTTTTCTTTCAGTTTCTCAAAAGTTCAATATGCATTTACCTATAGCCTAGTCCTTCAACTTCTAGGCATTTTCCCAAGAGTTAAGACATATGTTCATATAAAACCTGGTAGAGAGATGCTATTTGAAGGCTTAATTGTAATAGCTAAAACCTGGAAGCAATCCAAATATCTACCAATGGACAAATAAATTGTTCTGCATATACACACTTCATGTTCTAAGATTTCATCTAATTACTGCTTTAATGAAGAAACTTTGATGATGACAGAATGGTTGAGAGCTTGGCTCCTAACTGAAATGTTGGTGCTCTGTAGAAGGAAAGACCTGCTGACCTGCTCCTAAAAAAATTACAGTCTGAAAAATCCCATGGGGTAACTGTCCTGTGTCACACAAGGTCACTGTGATTTAGAATAAGGAGTCCTGAGAGTTCTGTGGGCTAATCATTGGGTTGCTAATTGTGGGAGTCATGTGCTTGATCTCAATTTCATGATTGAGATGTAGGGGTGGAGTCTAGTCTGTTAATCCAGAGATAGCCACTGAGTACCCAATGAGGCCTCTGTGTGGGCATGGTTTTCTCCTGAGATTGCTGGGAAATCTCTCCATATTTCCCTCATGGAGAAGAGAGGCCATCTCCCCAGTTTTTGGTAGTCAGTCTCTGAGACGACGAACTATGGACAAGACAAAATGGCAGCGTCCAAGGAACTGGAGGAGCTGGAAGAGAAGCCACATGGCCTTACTCTGAAGGCACCAGACCTCTGAAGCTGGAGAAGCCATGTGGAGACACCTGCCAGTGCTGAGTTGCTTCTACCACCACTGGACGCTTTGATGGACCCTGAGCCCTGGAAGCGAGAAGCCATGGGGAGACCCCTGCCAGAGCCAGGAATCTGTACCCACTGGTCTGTCACTTCGCAAGTCAGAAGGAGACTTTATAGTACCGCTGGTACCGGGCATGTGAGTTAATATTGGACTTATGACCTTGAACTGGACTGGGTTGGGATGATTTCTCAATGTTCCGTTCCTCTTGTATATAAACCATTTCCTTATATCCATATATGTGTCTATGAATTTGTTTCTCTAGTCTACCCTGACTAACACACTAATCTGAAGTTTGGCAATTAAAGCCAACTAGCTGATCCTAGGAATAAAGATGAGACTTTTAGTCCTGTAAAGTCTTACACCTTCAGAAGCTTCTATATGTTTCTGTTGTTGTTAGTAAGTGCCATCAGGTTCACTCTGACTCATAGTCACCCTGTGCATACCAGAATCAAGCACCACTAGGTCCTGGGTCCTCCTTGTTCTCAATGTTTGAGCCCATCGTTGCAGCTGCTATGTTAATCAATCTTCTTGAGGGTTTTCCTCTTTTTTTTTTTGCTCTTTATTTTACCAAGCATGATGTCCTCCTCCAAGGATTGGTCTCTCCTGACAGTATGTGCAAAGTACACAAGACACAGTTTTGACATCCCTGCCTCTAAGGAACATTCTGGTGGGACTTCTTCCAAGAGAGCGCTCTTTGTTTTTCTGTCACTCCATGATGCATTCAGTACTCTTTACCAGCACCATAATTTTAGGACATTGAATTCTCATTCAAGCTCCAAATTCCACACGAGGCAATTGAAACTACAATGACTTGGACTAGTCTCACCGTAGTGCTCAAAGTAACATCTTTGTTAAGACTAAATCTTTGACATCCCCAATATTTTCACCATTTTCTCCATTTATTGTGTTGTTACCTATTGGTCTAGTTGTTAGGCATTTGGTTTTCTTTGCATTATATTTGTGTCAGGCAGGGTTCTCTTAGAGAAATAAAATTCAGGACACTAGTAATGCTTTTTTATATATTTATATATTGAGAAAGATATATAAGATAAAAAGAGAAAAAGTTAACTATAAAGCAATAGAGATTGCTAGGTGCAACTCACTTGCATGAGGCAACTAGAAGACTGGAGTCCTCTGTAGAGCAATCCAGGCTATCTGGTTACAGGCAGCAAATGGCAGAGCAACAGTCACCAACTGTCATCAACAGTCAGCCAGATAACAGAGTCCAACAGTCCCCAGCTCAAGAGATGTATATCCCAGAAGCGTGGCGAAGTAGGGCTTGAAGGATCCTCAACTCTCAGTAACACAGTCCACAATTAGGTGTCCCACGGGTAGTGTTGCTTGGAGGTCGAGGCACAGGACGAACAAGGCAGCTTTCTGGTCCGAAGATCCGGAAACAAGAGAGAGAGAGAGGGCGGGACTTGCCAACCCCCTTCTATATCTGCCCTTCAATTCATTCCGCGTGTTCATTGGCTGTGCCATCACAGCAGACCCACCAATCTTCTGTGGCCATGTTGGCATAACAAACCTACCCATCACAACATTGTAATCTATACTAAGAGCTACAGTCCTTGATCTTCAGCAGCAAGTGCTTCAAGTCTTCTTGACCTTGAGCAAAGTTGTGTTATCTGCATATCAGAAGCTGATAATAAGCCTTCTTCCAATCCTGATGCCAAATTCTTCTTCATATAATCCAGCATCTTGGATGATTTTCTCAGACTGCAGATTGAATAAATATGGTGAAAGGATGCAAGCCCGATGCACACTTTTCCTGATTTTGAACCAGATAATAATCCTTGTTCTGTATGCACAACTACCTCTCGTATCTATGTGCAGCTCCTACATGAGCACAGCAAAGTGTTCTGGAATGTCCATTCCTCTCAAGGAATATCTACAATTTGTTTTGATCTTCAAAGTTGAATGCATTGGTATACTCAATAAAACACAAGCAAACATCTTTCTGGTATTCTCTGCTTTCATCCAAGATTCATTTGATCTCAGCAATGACACTCCTTGGTCCATGGTCTCTTACGAATCTGGCCTGAATCTTTGGCTGTTCTTTGTCAATTTTACCACTGCACCTAATTTTGGAATATCTTCAGCAACATTTTAATTGCATTTGATATTAATGATATTGCTGTATAATTGGAGAATGTTGTCGCATCACTTTTCTGTGGAATACATACAAATATGGAACTCTTTCAGTCAATTGGCCTAGTAGCTAACTTTTGAATTTCTTCACATAGAAGAGTGAGAGCCTCCAGGCCTTCATCAGTGTGTTGAAACATTTCAATTGATATTCCTTCAGTTCCTGGATCCTTGCTTTTGGCTATTACCTTCAGTGCAACTTCTTCCTTCAGGACCATTGGTTCTTGCGCACACGTGACTCCCTGAAATGGTGGAATGTGCAGTTGTTCTTATCGAAACAGTGACTATGTGTATCATTGTAACCTTCTTTTGATGTTCCCAGCATAATTAAATATTTTGCCCCTAGAGTCTTTCAATATTGCAATTTGAGGGTTGAATATTTTCTTTAATTATTTCAGTTTAAGAGATGCTGATCTCTTTCTCACCGGTGACTTTCTAATTCTAGGTCTTTTGGCATTTCATTATTTTGCGTGGTCTCCTTGAGCCGCCCTTTGAAATTTTATATTCGTCTCTTTTGCTTCATCAATTCTTTCATTTGGTTTAGGAACTCTAAAATTAAGAACGGGTTGCAGAGTCTGTTCTGACATCCACTCTAATCCTTCTTTCTTTTTTTCCTTTTTTTTTTGTTATTGAACTTTTGCTTTCCTCATAACTGATACTGTGTATGTTATCCCCCTCATCAGACCTCTCATTGGGAGTCAGTGCATCAAATCATCCTTGAGTTGTTCTTAAAATTCCAATTTGATAGTCATGGATTTTGTTTTTTTTTCTTCAACTTCAACCTGAACTTACAGATGAGCAATTGACAATCTGTTCCACAGCCAGTCCTCGGCCTGCTTTTAGTTGCTATTGTTCAGTTTCTTTATTTTCTTTTCTCACAGATGTAGTGAATTTGACTTCTGTGTTTTTCTCCATCTGAACAAGTCCATTCGCACAGTTGTCATTTGTGTTAAAAAGATATTGGCCATGAACAAAGCAACGGTCTTGCAAAATTCTACCATGTGGTCTCTAGCATCATTTCTATCACTAAGACCATATTTTCCAACTCTTTAACCTTCACCTTTGTTTTCAAATTTTGCATTCCAATTGCCAGTAATTATCAATAAACTTTGATTGCATGTTTGATCAATTTCAAACTGAAGACATTGGTACTTACTCTGTGCCAACAAGTCAAAGACCATTCCAAAAACCCTGTGGCTGAGGATTTCCAAGACTGGACCACTTTACCAGAATAGAAATCCCAGTCTTTTCCAGCAGAGCCCCTGATGGTTTTAGCTGCTGACTTTGCAGATTGTAGCCCAGTGACTATGGAATCAGGACTCCTATAGAAGACATTAAAAGAATTCTTCAATGTCTGCAACACTAATTTAAAATGACTGGTGCACAAATCTGGATAATGTTGTACTGATTGGATTTTCTTGAATCTGGATATATAACTCTCCTATCACAGCATTGTACTTCAAGATAGCTCTTCAAATGTCCCCTTTAAAGATTAAAAAAACAGCATACCTCCCAGCATAGCAAAACATGATTTTCAAAATGACCAACCTCAGTTTAGTTCAGCTCACTAACATCTAGGATATTCATGTTCCTGTGTTCTATTTTATTTTGATGACTTCCAACTTGCCTAGGTTCATCTCCCACAAGCTCTGATTACTAGTGATTGTTTGCTTTATTTTTTTTAAAGCTGGTTTCTCATTTTAGTTATGTCCCATCAACAGATGAAGGTCCTACAGGTGTTACTTCCATGGGCTTTCCTTTATCCAAGATATTATAGTTAACTCTAGTGAGGTAGCTTTTTCTTTTTCTTTTTTCCTCAATGATTTTATTGGGAGCTCTTACAGCTCTTATAACATTCGATACATCGTTTGCATCATTTGTACACATGTTGCCATCCTCATTTTCAAATATTTTCTACTTGAACCCTTGCTATAAGCTCCTCCTTCCCTCTACTTTTTTATATAAATCATTTTATTGGAGGCTCATACAACTCCCATCATGATCAATACACACATCAATTGTATGTAGACCACATTTACACACTTGTTGCCATCATCACTCTCAAAACATCCTCTCTCCACTTAGGCCCCCAGTACCAGCTCCCCAGATTTTCCTTCCCTCCCTGCTCCCCCTCCCCCATGAACCCTTAATAATTTACAAATTTTTATTATGTTTTCATATTGTACACTGTCTGATGTGTCTCTTTACTCACGTCTGATGTGTCCATACCCCAGAGAGGAGGTTATATGTAGATCCCTGAAATTGGTTCTTCCTTTCTATTCCACCATCCCTTGACCTTCCCAGTGTCACCACTCCCACCACTGGTACTGAAGGGATCATTGCTCCTAAATCCCCTACGCTTCTGACTCCAGTGTACATCCCCCAGTCTAGTTGGTTTTGTCAGGTAGAATTGGGATCATGTGGGAGGAAGCATTTGAGAACTAGAGAAAAGTTGCATATTGTTCCTACACTGTACCTTGACTGGGTCATCTCCTCCCTGCAACCCCTCTGTAAGGGAATGTCGCTTCACCTATTGATGGGCGTTGGTTCCCCAATTTGTACTCCTCCTCATTTATAATGATATAATTTTTAGTTCTTTAATGTCTGTTACGTGATCCCTTTGACACTTTGTGGTCACACAGTGTGGTGTGCTTCTTAAATGTGGACTTTGTTGCTGCTGAGCTGGATTTTTTACTTTGCAGCCTTTAAGACCCCAAACACAGTATCTTTTGATAACCAGGCACCATCAGCTTTCTTCACCACACTTGTTTGTACACACATTTATCATCAGCGATCATATCAAGATGGTGAGCACTCAATGATATGATTTTTAGTTCTTGAAGCCTGATAAATGATCCCTTTGACACCTCATGGTCCCACAAGCTGGTGTGCTTCTTCCATGTGGGCTTTGTTGCTTCTGAGCTAGATGGCTGCTTGTTTACTTTTAAGCCTTTAAGATCACAGATGCTGTATTATCTGATAGCCATAAACCAGCTTTCTAAACCACCTTTGCTTATGCACACATTTATCTTCAGTGATTGTGTTGGGAAGGTGAGCATCATGGAATGCCAATTTAATAGAACAAAATGTTCTTGCACTGAGGAAGTACTTGAGTCGAGATCCAATGCCTATCTGCTGTCCTAATACCAACCCTATAAGTATATGCACATTGACCTATTTCCCCATCATCACATATAAATATATGCACCTAGGTACATGCCTGTATTTAGACCCTGCAAATGCCCTTTACTTCCTCAGTTCTTTCCTCTATTCCCTTTACTTTCCTCTTGTCCCACATTGATGCTCAGCCTCCATTTGGGTTTTAGTATTTTCTCTCTGTTAAATTACTTTTGGTCAATCCTCATCTTCCCTCTCACAACCACTTTGTCACTGATTTTGAATCACTTGTTGTTCCCTTATCCCTGGCCAGTCAATACCACCAAGGAGGTAGCTTTTCCACAGTTTCAATATCTTCTGACCTGACAGGCTCATCTGGCATTATCTCTGACAATGATCTGCTTCTTTTCCTCCAGCCTTTAGTATTTAACAAAGTTTGATGCTATCCATAAAGTTTTCAGCAGCCAATTCCTTTAAAGTGGATGGTGTATTTGTTCTTCCTCATCTGTTCTTTTCTATCACTAAGACCATATTTTCCAACTCTTCTACTTTCCCCTTTGCTTCCAAATTTTGCATGCCAATTTCCAATAATTAGCAATGAACTTGGATTGCATGTTTGATCAATTTCAAACTGAACCTCTGCTGAACCCAGTCCACTTTGGAGGACCAGGGACATAGTTCCCAGCATCATGGCTGTTAACACAAAAGTCACCACAGTGTCACAAATTGACAGACAGGTGGTGGAAAACCTCTACAGGTTCACAATAGATTGAAATCAACTCCATGGTAGTGATTTTATCTCTTGAAGCAAATAGAGGTGGTTATATGAGATGGATCTCTCCCAGGGAAAGCCTGGGGTCTACCAATAAGACCCACAGAGCACAAATCAATCTAAAGCGTGGTTTTCAGGAGGAACAGCTGGACCAGTCAGATTCAAGACAGAAAGATCAGCTCAAAACATATGGTTATTTTTTGTTTGTTTATTTTTCTTTTGAGGGGGTGCAAGTTCTGGGATCTTAACATGGCATTTTTGGTAGATTTTCTTGATGGAAACAGCAAGAATTCTAACAAGGGCTTATTATGAAGAAGTTTTAGAAAAAATGAAAATGATATTGGGGAGTAAAAGATCAGCAGAGTTCACCAATGATTTCTCTCCCTACCATGACAATAAACATTTATGGACTGTCCTACAAGAACTGCACTAGGAAGTCTTACATTCTGCACCCTTAAGTTTAAAACTTGTCCTTTTAAAGTTTGTTTGTGTTCCAAACTAAAACAAAACAAAACAGTTAAAAGGAATGTGATTTGAGTCCTTCGAAGATATCAAAGCCCATTTTAGTATGGTGTACACTGAGCAGTGCTGAATTCTTTGCAAAGGAGTTCAGAATCTCAAACTCAGTGCCTTAGGGTCAATTCTGACTCACTGCTATCTGATAAGGAGAAGAAGAACTGTCCCTGTAGGTTTTTGAGATTGTCAGTCCTTAAGGGAGCAAAATGAATCATCATTCTTACAAAGAGAAGCTGGTGATTTCAAACTGCAAGGTCAGCAACTCAGCACACCACCATGCCACCTGGTAAACTCTGCATTCAATGGAGAATAATTTGAGAAGCAATGGATTCATATTCTGATATTTTTATTAATAATTTCTATATTTTTCTATAGTAGTGCTTCTTGACTTACTCTCTTGTATTTTCTTTTTCATTCAATACAAAATATTTTCAGACTTTTTATTTCTTCTTGACAATATATACTGAATTACATATTCAGATATGTAATTTAATTTACAAGTATTTAAAGGTTTTCCAGACATTTTTCTGTGCTTGATTTCTAATTTAATTCTATTAATTTTCTGCCCTTTTAATTTTTGATTATTAGTAAACTTACTTTATATGACTTGAATCATCTTTTATTTATTGCTACTTGTTTAATGGCCCAGGCCCAGGTTTATCTTAATAAATATCTTTAACGTAAAAATATATGTATTCCTTTGTTGCTGCGTGCAGTGTATTACACACTTATCAATCAGGTCAACTGGGTTGTTAGTGCTATTAAGAACTGTATACTTATTGGTATTTAATCTACATGTTCCATCAGTTATTGACAGATGTGTATTGACATCTACCTTTATTTGTGAATGTATTTCTCATTGTAATTCTACTGGTTTTCATTTTATGTAGTTTGAAGCTCTGTTCAGGGGACTTTTATGTGCTTATAATGAACTGACCCCTTCATCATTATGAAATGACCTTTCTTATTCCGGTAATGTTCTTTGCTCTGACATGTCGTGTGTCTGATATTAATGTAATCATTCCAGCTTCCTTCTGACTAGCATTAGCATGGTACATATTTTCCTGCCCTTTTACTTTTTATATATTCATGTTTTCATCTTTTTGAAATGCATTTACGATAGACAACATATAGTTGGGTCCTGCCTTTTGAGAAATTTAAATCAGATTTTTTTCTTGCCTTTGTTTGGGGTGCTTACACCACTTACATTTTACATGATTACAAATACAGTTAGATTGAAATCTCTCACTGTTTTCATTTTTGTTGTTTTTTTCCTTTTCACTGTCCCCTTTTGCATTAATTTTATATTTTTTATTATTGGATTTTATCTTTTTTGCTAGCTTTATAAAAAATATTGCTTTGCTACTTTAATGGACTATGGTAAGGCCTGTGATCTTACAATAAATTATATATATATATATATATTTGGGTTACATTTATACTTTTATACATCATCTACATTTGAGTTACATTATACTACCTAACATGTAGTATAAGAATCTTACAACAGTTTACATTCCTGTTTTATCGTGTGTGGTATAGCTGACATATATTTTACTTTGATATATAGAATAAAGCCCACATACATTATTATTGTTGTTGTTTATGTCATCAATTATATTTTAAGAGTATAAATAATAAAAATAAATTACATATTTACCCATTTAGCTACCCCTATTCATGCACTTCAAACCGTAAAGAGCTCCATACTTCTAGTTGATATCATTTCCCTCTTAGGTAAAGATCTTGTACATTTGCTGGTGATATAATCTTTCAGTTTTTATGTTTTTGAAATTTTTAGTTTCAATTTTCTTGTTTGAAATTCTAGGAATCTAGGACAGTCTGTTGCTAATTTTCCTCCTATCTTCTTTTTAAATACATGTGATTTATTTATTGTGCCTCAGGTCAGCGGCTTGCATTTCAGATGTCACCTCTGCTTTCAACAATTCAAACCACTAATCAACACCACGCTTGCTCCACCCACTTGACAATATTCTAGCCCACCTTCAGCTGCTGCTTCCCCTTCTCCTCTTGAGGAACCCCCCTCCTCCCTTCATCCCAAGTGAACACCTGTCGGTCTTCTAGTCCATGCTTCCTCTTCCCTCCTGTGCCCCCAGGACACGCTCTTCTTACTTGAATTTTTAATGCTGAGAAAGCCTCAATTACCTTTATATTTCATTCTTCTGGACATATGTGCATTTCATTTTCCTCATGTCTCATGCCATTGGAGTTTGTTGAGCGTCTTGGGTCATTTGGTAAATATATTTCAAATCTGTAATGTTTTGACCATTCATTTCTTTAGATGTTATATGAAGAAATCTCTCTTCCCATCTTCCTCATCTCCCTCGAGATTGCCAATGGTTGATATACTCAGTAATACTATTAATAACTAATAGGAAAGTAAGTATATATTAAAGTAGCTGGCACTCTTATTTGCTCTGGTGTTTTGCTCCTTTACTAAATTTTTCCTTTGTGTTTTATTTTGAGCAGTGTCCATTCTACAATGTCTAACCTGCCATCAATTCTCTCCAATATATATCCCCTTATAGTCTTCATCTGTAGAAGCTCAATTTGGGTCTTTTTTGTATTTCTCATGTCTCTACTGAACACATTGTACATATGGAATGTAATTATATGACTCATTTTAGTGTTCTTCTTTGTTAATCCCAACATTTGTGACAGACCTCAGCCAGTTCTTGCTTGAGGCCCTCCTCTATCTTTCTGCTTTTTTTTCATACCTTGTGATTCTTTTTAATTGGATGCCAGATATTGCAAGTTGCAGTTCATTGTCTCCTGGGCATTTCATTTTCTCATAAATGGTCCTGAGCTTTGTTCTTGGATACAATAGCTTGTTTTTGAAATGGTCTGCTCTATTTAAGCCAGGCTTCCAAACATTGTTAGGTGGGAGCAATGGTCTTTCTTGCGCTAATTAATCTCCACATGAAAGAAGACCCTGTTGAGTTTTCAACCCATGAAACTGAAGTTTTCCCTTTTCTGCTACTGGAAAAAGAATCTTCCCTTGTCTGAATATGCTCTCTGGGAACAATGTGTTCTAAACTTCTTTGAATAGGGCTTTCCTTAGCCTTGTTTTGTTTTGTTCTGTTCACAAGGCTTGCCTGTTTTAAAAAGTATTCAGTGGAATATTCAAGAGGAACCCCGTGAGGATCTTGGAAGTTCCATAACTGCGATTCTTTTCTCTTCAGTCCTTGTCCTGGGAACTGTGGTTACTTTGGTCTCCCTGGGCTCCAGGGTTTGTTTTCCTTACTCAGAGATCTGTCAAACTCCTCTCCACCGTAGACTGAAATACTCCCGAAGGCAGCAGCTTTACCCAACTGCCTGTGTCATCTGTTCCTTCTCATGGATAGCTATTCTCATCACGTTCTTTTATATTGTGGTCATTAATAATTTGAATAACTTCTGCCTCTGGATGACCTTAAATGTCCAGAGTGAAAATGCTCCACAGTTTTCAAGGCCGTGACCTTATAGAAGTTGATCATTTGACTTGTCTACTGAAGCACTTCTGGGAGGGTTTGAACCTCCAAACTTTTGAGGAGTCATCAAGAACAAACCATCTGTGCCGCCAAGCATGCCTACCTTCTGCTAGTATCCTGAAAATCACTGTCGCATGTATACGCACACATAATGAGAAGTTGATAAATTATAATTATAATGAACTAGTCTGTCCTTTCTCAAAAGTCATAGAGAAAAACGAAAGAAAAGAATTAGAATCCTGCAATCAAATAAATAAAACATAAGCTCTCTTTCACTAATGTAAGGATAATTTACAAAACAAAGAAATTCTATGTTGATGGTAAACTTCTGTAACCCAAGTAAAGTACATTTAAAAACCACTCACGAAATTTTGGTGCTGCTAGGTGCCATCGGTTCCCATGAGGTTTACAGTGATACTAAATACAAAGCATGAAACAGCACCCCACGGGGTCCACCCTCACAATTGTCCTGATGCTCGAATCTATTGTTGCAGCCACAGTGTCAGTTCATCCTTTGGACAATCATTCTCTTTCTTTATATAAAACGCAGTCTTGAAAAAGTACCAGAGAAGGTTGCTTCATCATCAGGGACTTGGAGCCATCAAAAACAAACTGGTGTTTGAGCTTTAGAGGACTCTTGCTAAGAATGTGTAATGACTTTACACCAACTGGTTAGAAAAACTGAATTTAAAAGATAGACACAGGACCTAGTAGACAATTAGGTAGGAACAGCAATGACAATATCAACAACAAATGGACCTAATGAAAGGTTGACAGGAAAAAATATGCAGTCTCATAATGATGATAGAAACCCTAATTAAAACGCAGTGATTTAAAAGCAAACAGCATGTATGACACCTCAAACATATACTTTTAACTCCTCTTTTACTCTATATGACAAAGTTGCATTTTTAATAGCAACCAATAAATGCAGCTAGATAAACTGCGGAAGGCATCACATGATTGTTACAATTCCGTGTGTGTTTCATCAACTGTCTATCTTTTGGGGGGCAGGCGGATTTAATTGTTCTGCATTGGAATACCCTAGGTCAAAGCTGTTTGACACTGTTCCTCCCTTCAAATTTATTTGTGAAATTCAGGCTAATTATCAATCAGTGTGATCTTGACTTCAACCTTCTCCAAGACTTATTAGGATGAAATTTGCTAATTGTTTGAAAACTGACCCTTTGATTGCAATCTGATGTCATAATATGTAACACTCCTAATGATCACTATGTCTTTTATAAAACCAAACTATTCTTTCAATCTCAATATCTTTTAGTTTTAAGGCAACCAATATCATTAAAATGGATAATTTGTTTGTTTTGGTTTTTGTTTTTCTTTTTATGGGGGGGGCATCACTGCCCTTTGGTGGTTGTGGGAGCTACCCAGCCTTGCTCCTGGGGAGCCGCTGCTGGGTTTGAACTGCCAAGCCCGTGGGCCGTAGTTCCACAATCAACCACTATACCACCGGGGCTCAGCCTAAAATGGACAATCTTATAAACATTTATGTGCTTATTAGAACCTATCAACATTTTCACGGATTGCACCACTTAGACAAAAATATCACACCTCATAGTTTGCATTTCATTTCCTTGCTGGCTTCTTATCAGCAGGCTAAGACAGGGCAAATGAGTGAAGTTGGAGATTTGGACAGAGCATGTGTGGAATCCATGATTACATCTTGGTACTACATTTTCCAGAATCCTTTGCCACCCCATGGAAGTTACACAATTTGTTATACATGTGGGAACCCATAAAAATGCTTGGCATGCATTCAGGGGACGAGAAATACTGAGGTCTGCCATGCTGGCTGGTAAGGACTTCTTCCTTCTAGAAGCTTCTAAATAAATTTCTCTCCCAATGTCTTCTGTTTTCTGAAAGTCATCTCTTGGTAAGAACCTGAATTCTGGTGTTAAAAAAAAAAGCTAAACTTCTGTTTGTTTTCTTTTTGTCTTAACATTATTTGTAAACACTCGGAGCCCTGGCAGCTCAGAGAATGAGAACTTGTGTGCTAACTGTGATGCTGACAGTTCAAACACACCAGCAGGTTCAAAGGAGGAAGATGAGGCAGTCTCCTGTAAAGATGATAGGCTTGGAAACCATGGAGGAAGGACTACTCTGTCTGACAGAGTCAGCTAGATGACAATGGGTTGGATTGGGGCTTGGTTTTGGATTAACACTAAATTTCATTGTGTCATCACCACTGTATCCCACTGCTTTGATATATACCATGACTATGATGTAAAAGTTTACTATTTTCATATTGACAAAATTAACCAGTTTTGAATATACTGAAGCTTGGTGAGAATATGTGGAAATGGGCCCTTGTGGAGTGAGAGAGGAGCATGATTTTAGACAATAATTTCAGAGCAGTCATTTTGCATAAAGAGTAAGAGCATCGTTTCTGGAGTAATCCTGCATTTAAACCCCAACTTTGTTTCTGTTTTGAAGTGTGATTCAAAACATCCTCAGGAAAATTCCATGATCTTCTAATTCCATTTTCCCCCTTACACAAGTTTGGTAATAAATTCACTATTCAATCCTTCTGTAGGACCTCTGGGAGCATCTCCTAACTTCTAGATCAAGTTTGAAACCACCAACCGCTCCCCAAGTCCCGATGAGTCAGACTTAACTTGATGGTACTGAAGTTATCTTTTGGAGACCTTCTGTGCCTCAGCTTCCTCATTTGTGAAAGGGAGTTTGCGTTAGACAGGGTTCTCTAGAGAAACACAACCAGGACACTAATAATTCTCTCTCTAACCATTTATATAGATAAATATATATATCTAACATAATAAGTAAACAGTTAACTAATCTATAAAGCAGTACAAATGGCTCGGTGCAAATCACTTGCATGAGACAACTCGTACACTGGTAGTCCGAGTCTTGAAGGCTGCCTAGTAGTAGAGCAAGTCAGGCTATCTGGACACAAGCAGCAAACATCAAGACAGGTCACCAACATTCAGCCCGATGACAGCGTCTGACAGTTCCCAGCTCAAAAGATGTATATTCCAGGAGCGTGGAGAAGCAGGGCTTGAGCAGGAACCTCAGTTCACAGTGAGACAGTCCACGGATTAGGTGTTCCTTGGGTAGTGTAGCTCACAAATCAAGGCATAGGACAAACAAGGTAACCGAGTGGTCCAAAGATCCAAGAGCAAGACATGAGGGGCGAGGCTTGCTGAGCCATTTATATCTCTACCCTCCAATATCACATGGGCTCACTTGCCATGTTGTCACAACAAACCAATGCATCTTCTTTGGCCATGTTGGCACAACAAACCTACCTATCACAGATGGCAAGCTGTGCCTTGTGATACTGGGAGGAGTAAATAAGTCCATGAGCGAATACAAATAAGTCCTCCTCAGAGTTTGTTTCTGGAACAAGTTAAGCACCGAATACATAATTGGAGAACAATTTGCCAACCTCTAGTAAAATATACAAGTTGTGCTGTCTTACTTGACAAGTCTTAGTCAAAATGGATCTTGAAACAAAAAAAAATGAAAGTAAGCATTGTGGCATAATTTTCAGCAATAAAAAATTGCACGTCATCAAAATGCCTATTGAGAAAGTAATATCCAAATTGTGGTTTGTTTTTGATATTACACAGGCATGAACTAAACTTTCACATGCACTCATAGAACATCTGGGAAATGTGCAACTGTGTGTGGGAAGCAAGTTGAAAGAACAGATACAAAGGTAAGTTCCCTTGTATGTCAATGACAAGAAAAACATCAAATAAAAGCTTTTATTTCTGTATACATGCATGTGTGGCAAAAGTATAAAATCATTGATAGGAGGGGTAGTTAGTTAAAAATTTATAGAATGGTGGTGCAATAAGTTGTATCATGTCTCTTACTCCCAAATTTCGTATCTATATAGAAGAGCAAAGTGCACTCTTATTTAAAAATAAGGTAAGCCAAAATTGAAATGAGAACTTACTAAGTTAGGGTGGAACCTAATGGAAGTGTCCTTATATGAGCAACCAGAGACACCAAAAAATGCTTTCATATGGAGGCAGGTCTTGGAGTGATGTGTCCACAAACCAAGAAGCACCAAGAGAAGCCAGCAACCACCACGAGTCTGGAAAGGCATGGCATGGTTTATCCCCACAGCCTACAAAAAGGAACCAATGGGGATGGCATCTTGATTTCAGATTCCTGGCCTTCAGAATGATGTGGGAGTACATTTCTATTGTTTTTAGCCAGCCACGTTGTGATAAATTGTTCTGATAGTCCTAGCATAGTGAGGGAAGTGTTATGTCTAAGAGGTGAGGGAGAAAGATTATTGTGCTGCAGAACTCACCTAGGATTCACCTCAGTCTACAATAGTTCTATTTAAGTTATAAAGCTAGACTCAAAGGAAATATGTCATGAAAACATTTATTAAATCTGAGATGGTGATAGTTAAAAATATACTTGAGATTTCCTGTTCATTTGTTTTGTCCCTGTTTTCCATCTCTCAAAATAAAAAGAAGAAAGGAAGGGGCAGCAATTGTTCATCAAAATACCTCAGAAAACTTAGACACCTTTTCCTTTTCCACATCAATGAAAATCCCCTTTTCTCCAAATTCTTTTAGGTGACTACATTCTATAGTAATTGCTCTCTCCTTGGAACATCGATAGAACTTATTAACTGTATAATTCACTTATTGCTTACATCTATTGACTTGAATTTTTATTTAACTATTACATGAGCATTTATTTTGTCTCTTTCTTGGGCTAAAAAAAGGCAAGGTTAAGAATGTATTGTATTTCATTATTCTCTTCAGAGAGTCAATGATAAGTGTGAGCCCACAGGAGGAGTTCAAGTTTTCAATAAATTAGATGACAGCAGCTCTAGCATGATCAGAAAATTCAAGAGTTACAATTGCCCTAAAGCACATGCAGGACACTGTCAAGAACTTGAAGCAATGCATGCTGCTTACCACCCCTCTTTCTACTCTTTATAGGGACTCACTTCCCTCTAACATGAAGTTTATATAGGGAATTTCTCCTTTGACAAGTTCTTTATATCCCCACTATCAGTCTGATAGCTTTTTCCCCTGTGCTATTTCAATTGATCACAATGATGGAGATGAAGCTGCAGAAAGTCATGATAGGAGCTTAGTGTTTTCAGGTGATAATGAGTTGAGTTTTGATCCATGGAGACAGTGTGGGGCAGAAAAGTGTCCTATCGGCTATTCTAGATCATGATCTTTACAGAAGCAGCTCACCTGATCTTCCTCACACAGAGGGATGGGAAGGCTTAAACCCCCATCTCTTCAGTTAGCAACTAAGCACTTGCACTGCCAGCTATGTGCCTAGGTGTGATTAGTTAGACTATAAAACCCAAAAGGAGAGAGAGGTGATTGCCCTGCCTTTCATAGGTCACTCTAAATGTTGGGTATTATACTAAGTCTTATAGACAATCGTATGAAAATGATTTCAAGAGATGTCCCAGGTGTCTTCGGAAAAGCCCATGGAAAAAAGTAATCACAATAAAATGGGATTTTTCCCATTCACATTTTGAAGAGCCCTTGCAAGGATGTAAAAAGGGCATGAGAATGGTAAGTAGATATAAAATCCCGGCTGTGAGAAAGGTGATCAGAAACACTGATTCTTCGGGTGGATAAGATAATGTGAGGCTAACGGTGAAGAATGGAAGGTGACAGTCTTGTTACTTATCTCCTATTTATGGGGCAGAAGCTTGAGAGGGAGATTATGCTTGTCCTGAATAAAGGTGTGTGGAAAGTTCGTCCAAACATAATGGAATAATGTAGTGGTTCTCTACCTTCCTAATGTAGCGACACTTCTGGAGTAGTGGAATGATCAAAGGAATTATAAACTGGAAATCTGTGCTCTAATCAAACTTTGCTATTTCCTGTGTCTGTGACTTTAGTCAAACTACTAAATTTCTGCCCCATTGATCTCAACTGTGCAATGGATTTTGTAAAATTTACCTTACATCCAGTGTTTCTGAATATGACATTGGGCTGAGATAGGAAAATGTTTGGCACAAGTAGGTTTCCTCACCTGGAGAACTGAGATTCACTGGAAATAATAGAAGGCATATGAGTTGAAAGTCTATGGATCCCAGGGATTGGGTGGGGGTAGTTTTTCAGAGAAGGACAATTATGGAATTTGGAGGGGGAGTGGGTAGCTCAGCCATTAGGGCAGTGGTGCCAGTGAGCAAAAGCAGTCTGGTTCTGATGAGAGGGTGAGGGAGGCAGCGCTGGCAGATATAGCTGTAAAGTAATTAGTGCATCTGAAAAGCCAGTTAGGCATTTAATTATATGACATCTCCAGATGGGAGAGACCAGCCTTCTGAATCTAAAAGACACATATTTTAAGTAGATTAAGAAAGGAAATTATTTTAAATGTAGCAAGGTATAATTAACCCAAGGACCCTGGCTGTAGCAAGATGTTGTTGAGGAGAAAGACTTAAGGAAACTCAGAGTACATTAGGCAAAGGGTTGCATAAACAGGGTAGTCCTGTCTCCATGGGAGTATTATTCTGTGACTGCATTTTAATTTGTGGGGCAACAAAGCATTGTGGGGACTATGCCTAATGCAGGTTTGCTTTCTGTCAGTTGAAGACTTAATGAAAGCATCCTTTCCATAGGTATGCAGTGGAAATGGCTAGTTTTTAAGACATTTGGAAATAAGCTTTTCTTTAAGATATGTGCAAATGATCCCATCATTTCCCACTTGATAGTGGAAACCAATGTAAATGCAAACCTGGCATCAACACCAGTCCCAGACTACTGTTATGGTTCTAGAAACCAGAATTCAGATCAAACTAGAGAGAAGCAGCATCTGAGAGTGTGCAGTGTAAGGTTAAGCCTTGCATGGGGGCTAGATGACACACCCAGGCTGTTCAGAAGCAGGACAGCCATGTGTGGGAGCGTGTAAGAGCACTTAGTGGCTGTGTTAGTCCGGGTAGACTAGAGAAACAAATTCATAGACACGCATATGGATATAAGGGAAAGGGGACTGGAACATTGAGAAAGCATCCCAACCCAGTCCAGTCC
>PVJH01000694.1:220834-275400 GCA_004026705.1 Nesogale talazaci | reverse complement strand
AGCTGACCTTGAACTGTACCACCTTGCCCACGCCCTTGAACTCGGGGAGCACGTCCTCATAGAACTCGAGGAACTGCTGGTAGGTTTCCTCCTCGCTGTACTCTAGGCTGGCATCGGGGTCGTAGTCGTCCATTCGGCACTGGTCCATTCCAAACGTGGTGAACATGCTCCTCACCAGCAGCGTGGGGCTCGAAGCCGGCAGCGTGTGCTTCCGCGAGCAGCGGTCTCCAAAGCGGCACGCCCCCGTCTTCCTGTAGAAGGGGCACGACGCGCGGTGGTTCTCCAGGAGGCTTCCATCGGGCGGCGGCTCCGGGTTGCGCCACGTGGCGCCCTTCGGCCCCTCACTGTCGGCCCGGTCCAGCATCTGCTGCACAGCGGCCTCTCGCGCACGCCGCTCCCGCAGCTTCAGCTCCTCCTGCTCGCGCTCTTCCTGCTGCTGCGCTTCCCACTCCTCTTTCAACTTCCGCTCCAGAGCCTCCTGCCGTCTCCGCGCGGCCTCTTCCTTCGCCCTCTTCCTTTGGAATTCCTCTTGGGCCTTCTGCTCTCGCAACAACCACGCCTCGTGTAACTCCCGCCTCTCCGCCTCCAGCAGCTTTTCGTCCTCGGGGGGGCGCTCCTCGGACAAGGTCGCGCTGTCCTGCGCCCCCAGCCCCGAGTCCCTCCGCCGCGCCAGTTCCCGGCGACGCGCCTTCCGCTTCTCTTTCTTCAGGGCGGCCCGGTGCTGTCTGTGGCTGCAACGCAAGACACCGGGTCAGCGGCGCACAGGGACGGGCCGCGGGGGGGGCGGGGGGGGCGCCGAGGGAACTCTCGCTCTCCGCCGGGCCCGGCCCCGCCCGGATTCCCCGCCTTACCTGCCTTTGCCCGCCGCCGCCGCCGCCGCCGCCCGCGGCAGTTCAGGGCAGTTCACCCGGCTCTCCGGCCTCACGTTCTCCATGCTGGCCCACCCGCCCGCTGGGCGTGGCCCCGCCGGCCCCGCCCCTGTGACGTCAGCGCCCCCGGCTACGGAGCCCGCGTCGGAGAGCCCCTCGACGCCGCCATCCCAGGGGTCCCCCAGAGAATTCCTTTCTTGTATCGATTCTTTATTGGGGGACATTATCAGTCATCCCCGGGGAGCATATGGCCTGTCTACTGCTCGTATCAAGAACTTAGCCCGCGTGAGGGAATTTCAAATAACACCTGGTATTTTTCTATTTCTAAACTAAGCCTTCTTCATCCTTCTGCATCCGCGCAGACTCCGTCGTTCTGCGAGCCCCTCCCCCCGCCCGCCCCAAGAGCTCTCATATCCCAGCCCCTCCGGCCTCCTTGTCCCCTCTACTATGCTGACGTCACACCGAGGACTGTAAGGGACATTTTTCTCCGTGTATCCTCCTCACGCCGGCCTGCCCCCACCCCTACTACTACGCTTATTCGGAGGAAAGGGAGGATCGGGCCGAGGGCAACATTTTTCTATTTCTGATGACTGCTACTTCGCCCAATGTGAGCACTGAGATTTGTGGATCGTTTTGGTAGAAGCACGTATGATTTAAATTTCAGAGCGGGTAACTCAGGTAAGCAATAACGGAGGTTGTGTGTGGGGCGGGTTTATCACTGCGATAGCATGAATGATGAAATTTGTGGGATCCAGAGAAAGCCATGGGCTTTAGATAAATAAGTAGGGACCCTACGAGGGAGGGGACAGACATTGGTGTGAGTAAAGGCTTCTAGCCTCTCCTCTCCAAGCCAACACTTTCACCCACCCACTTTTACCCTAGTGAGTCAAGGTGGCAGAGGCCATGTTATCGACACGTGCCCTTCTTGTCCCTGCCTTACCTTGACCTACAGCCACTGTGCTTCCGCCCTGCTGTGTATAAACTTTATTTGTTTAGACTTTAACCGTCTCTGCAGTTCTCAGCGACCTTCCTCGGTGCTGTTTGCATGAACTTGGGACCGGCCACCTGCACTAGCCTTTGTTCACAGTGCCCTTGGATGTTGTCCACAATACCCTTCCCACCCATCACTGGTCTAGCCTCTCTAATTTCTTGCTGGCCAGCACCTTACTGGGTCCTCTGTCCTGGGATCTGGTGTGACCAGGGCTGTATGATTGCAGCACACTGGCCCACATCTTTTGGGGAGGAAAGGAGGAGAGGCTCATGGAGTCTCACGCTCCCAGAGAGGAGGAGTTGGCGTTTTATCCTGTGAGTGCCAGTGGGAGTGGGGAAGGGGAGGATGGAGGCCTTTGCAGGCAGAATCAACGGTGCTGTAGATTATTGAATGACCTTGGGTGTGGGAGGGAAAGTCTGATTCACAGGCAAAGTCAAGGTTTGGACGTGGCTGAGAGGAGAATGGAGCTATTGACAGAAATAAGGAAGTCAAAGGAGGAAATGGCTTTCTCCGGGAAAGTTGTTGATTACACGTGTGTGTGGGGGGAGGGGGAGGGGTGTGCGCTTAGGTGAGAATTCAGGGCCAGAGCTGCAGATTCAAGAGCCCTTGTAGTAGGCAGAATGATGGGTAAGGAGCGAGTCTGTCGACTGATGGCTAAGACCAAGAGGAGCCAACAAATGAGACAGAAAAAGTGGGAGGAGAGCCTGAAGCATCCAGCATTCTTGGAAACTAGTGAAAAAAACACCGAGGGAAAAGGTAGAAGCAGCCTCAACAGGTCAGAATAATGAGCAAGGGGTTGGGGACACAGCTGCTGGGATTTCCCACTGATGTCATGTTTTTCCTTAGTCTAATTGTCCAGCTTTTGCAGGGGGGGGGTGGGGGAGACAGTTATTCGTCGAGCCAGTCCTGAGAATTGTCCATCATCTTGTTTCCTTGTATGTGCAGGGAGAAGGCTTGATGCTCTGACAGCCTGTCCCTGACCCAATGAGAAGGTCACAATGAACCCAAAGTTTCTACAACTCTAGATAAACATCGAGACTAAATGGTTAAGTAGACAGAGGATAGTACTAGAACGTTTCCACTAGAGGAAATACAAGTATGAGGGGATGGGGTACCCCCCAAAAAAACTGGATTTTTTCAAAGTTATGTATTTAAATTTTTTTTACAAAACAACCTATCATCTTAAAGCACTTTGCATTACACTTAACACAGTTGTCAAATGTCACAAACATTTTTTCAAATACCTGTTTGGATGCCTGACAGCACCTCCCTCACTTTTTCTTCACCTGTTCTATGTTGTCAAATCACTGCCCATTCATGCCCATCTTCACTGGAGGAAACAGAAGTCTCATGGACCAAGGTCAGGTGAGTAAGGTGTGTGGAGCAAGAGAGACCTGCTAACTTTTGCCAAAAACTGACTCACTGAGATGGTTGCATGATCAGTGCATTGTTGTGCCAAAACCAGTATGTACACACCTATACCTACTTATATACAACAGATATTTGTGACCATATACTCATTTTTTAAAATTATTGTTACATTGTGACCAAATGTGCTTTATATATTCTAGTGCAAACCTTCTTTTTTCTTGTGCGCTTTTTGGTGGCCTCATTACTGTGGTCAAACTGCCCTCATTGTACCCACATTTGGTACTACTTTTCCCATCACCAAAAATCACAAGTACCGGATGGGACTGAACTATTGAATTGCATGGTATACGAATTATATGCTAAAAGGGTTTTTTTTAACAAATTTTGAAGCAGACCAAAAAAAAAAAAAACCAGTCCAGGGACAAAAGGAAAAAACCTTCTTTAAACTTTTAAACCTTAATTCTTTTTGTTCAAAGAATATGGAATCAAATATGTAAATACCCATAGGAAAAAATCTGAACTAGTATACCCGCCGATAAGCTATCAAAAGCAGAGGCCACAAAGACATTTTTTAATAAACACGTAAGAACTCATTGAATTTTTTTCTATGAATTCTTTCAGAAGCACTAATATACAAACTTAAAACAACTAAATTCAGTATAAAAAAATCCTTTGTGGTGAACAAGAGATAGACACACTTGACCAAGTTAGAATAAGTATAACTTGTAAAGAAAAACATATTTGTTATCATTACTGTTGTAGAAATTCATGATGTGGTAATTGTTCAGGCAGGCTGATTGAGTTGATACTTGATTTGGAGCAAGTATACTAGTCTACTACTCTGCTTCCTTGCCACACTAGAGCTTAACAGTCACAGACATGCACAGAGAGATGACTGATCCTAGAATAGGAAAGACATGGGATAATGAATGTTTTAGATATTAAGGAAAAGAACCAAAAACATACTGTCCAAAAAAAGGGATCATGATAATGAAGCATTAGAATCAGCAAGCAACCCTCCTTTGTGTTGCCTGTTCCCTTTTGGAAACAACTGGATGTGCTGTCCAAAAAGGTGCAAATTAAACACCCTGGCAGCCACGTTTTGCTTTTGAATTTGGTTTCTTTGGCATAAGAGCTGCATAAGGAACAGTTTTTTAAAAAATCAACAAGCAAAGTAAGTAACATCCTGCCAAAAGAATAGATATAGCTATTATTCTGGAAAAAATGTGTGCATAATATATACAAATATATAAATAGAGATTTAGAAATGAAGACAATAAAAATCACAAGTAACTATGCTCTAGAGCAGTGGGTCTCAACCTTCATAATGCTGTCACCCTTTCATACAGTTCCTCATGTTGTGGAGAGCCCCCCAACCATAAAATTATTTTCATTGCTACCTCATAGCTGTCATTTTGCTACTGTTCTAAATTGGACTACCCCTGTGACAGAGTCATTTGACCACACCAAAGGAATCTTGACCCAAGGTTGAGAAGCACTGATTTAGAGTATGTGCATTCTGGGTCTTAAAGGTTACTATTCAGAAGTGACATGTTATTCCCCTTTCACCTTTCATGGGTTAAAGCATGCTATGAGCTTCAGAAGTGTGCAGACTTACCTCATGTCTAGAAAGGGACGATTATTTATTATTACTTAATAATTATTATTATTATTAATTAATTGTGTTAATTTATTTCCTAGGCCTGCCATAACAAAGTACCCTAATCTGGGTGACAACACAGCACACCTTTGTACTTTCACCATTTGTTCATTCACTCCTGTCCATGGTGTTGGTAGGGTCATGCTCTCTGAAGGTTCTAAGCCAGGCTCCTTTTTCCCCTTTTCTAGCCCCAGGCATTCTTTGACTGGGGTGGCACTTTTCCAGTCTCTACCTGCATAGGCAGACTGTTATCCCAGTCTTTCCTCTGTCCCTGGGTCTCTTCTTAAAGGGATGCCATTTGTGTTGAATTATTTAGACAGAATCCATCTGCAAGGTTCTCATTTCCAAATAAGGTCACCCCGGTAACATGTTAAGATTGGGACTTAACTCTTGAGGATCACAAATTAATCCATAATCGGGGCAAATAAGTCAGCAGTTCAAACTCTCCTGCTGCTCCTGTAAAAGTGTATAGCCTCAGAAACCCACAGAGGCTAGTCTGCTCAGGCCATTGGGTCACTGTGAGTCAGAATTGAATTTGATTTGATGGCAGGGAGTTCCATACCAGTCAGACTAAATCTAGTGTGAGATTAAGTAATGACTTCTTCACATATGAAGTGCTGGTCTCAAGAAATGCCCCCAATTTACTTTTTCCACAAGAAGTTACTGGAAGATGTTCCCTACCAAATCAGGGAGAAAAAAAATATCCTGCAGAAGAAGGGACTGGGGGACCCAGAGCCCTGGAGAGAGGTGAAGGAGCCTTTATGGGTGCAAAGAAAGGAAGGAGAGGGAAGACCAGACGAGTAAAAATCCCGAAGGAGCCAGGATGACATACGAGGTTATGTGTTGGGCTGCTAACCACAAGGTTATCAGTTCAAGTGTGCCTGTTGCTCTGAAGGAGAAATCTTTACTCCTGTAAAGATGTCCAGTCTTGGAAACCCACATAGGACAGTCCTGCTCTGTCCTGTAGGGTCACTGTGAGTCAGAATGGTTTCTATGACAGTGAGTTCTTGAGAGTTTTGAATCTGAATTACCTGATATCTTTCACTAAGAGTTTAGAGATTACTTGGTGGTGGTTGCATAGAAAACTAAGCTAATGATATTACAAAAGTAATAGCGTAAGGGAAAATCATTTTATGAGTATACTATAACGTATGACTTAGTCGTACCTTACATTTACTTAGTTGCAGCTATTTAATATTGAAAAATAATTTTAAAAATTGTTGCTCTAACAGCAGTGGAAAGGATGAGGGAAACAAAGGCACATGCTTAGGGGAGCTAGGAAAGGAGCCTTGGCTAAGTAGTGGGTTGCCAGGTGGGTGATTAATGACAAGATCAGCAGTTTGAAACCATCCATAGGAGGAAGATGAGGTTATCTGGTCCCATAAAGAATCATATTTTGGGCTGAGTCCCGGGGGCGTAGTGGTTGAGTGTGCCCATTGGCTTGGCGGTTCAAATCCAGCAGCAGCAAGGCTGGGCCCCCCCACTCCCACCAGAGGGCAGTGATGCCCCCCCCCCAAAAAAAAAGAATGATATTCTTGGAAACCCAAAGAGACAGTCCAGTCCACCCTACAGGGTCACTGTGAGTCTGAATGGGCACAATGGCAGTGAGTTTGGTGGTCTGTGTTTTGTGAGAGAGCTAGCTAATAGGTTTAATGGCTGATTCCCAAACCTGAAAATGAAGAACCAGCATTTAGAAAACCTGTCATTTGGAAATAAGAAGGAAGAAAAAAGTGTGGCAAAAACTGAAAGAGTTGACCATAGTGACCTTTTGAGGAATCGAGTAGGGATGGCTGGGGCCCTTGTTCGACTTTTCAACTGTGTACACAAATATTGAAAAAATGGAAAAGAATCTAGAGGGTGAAAAACTCAAGCAAGGATATTCTACTAGCAGTTTATTATAGTAAAAATTGAGACAGAAGCATCTAACAGGAGAGCCATCTATAAAAACTAATGGAGAACGAATATGGACACGTGGGCTGCCGAGTCAGACTGAGGAGTTGTGATAGAGGACCTGCTGCCCGGAGGCCTTGGGCGACTCCATTTCCTGCTCCCACAAGGAAGGTCAAACTAATCAGAGCCACTCGGAATGATGGGTGAAGTTATGTACTAGCGCTGTAATTTCCCTTAGAAATGTGTGTACCCTCAACTAGAGTTGTAAGTCAGCATAGAATTGTATGCAGTCATCTAGAATTTATTATAATAAGTACCAGTAAAAACAGGTCATGGGTAAAAAGGCAGAAGAAAACTTATCTATGCACAACCTTATACTTATGTAAACTCTCTATACTCAAGGAAAACATCAAGTGAAAATAAGGGGAGATGGGTGATTTCTTTGTTTCCTTCTAGCTCAGCTGTTCTCAACCTGTGGGTGGTGACCTCTTTGGGGGTCGAGCGACCCTGTCACGGGTGGCTCGCATCATAACAGCAGCAAAATTACAGTTATGAAGTAGCAACAAAAATAATTTTATGGTTGGGGGGGTTCACCACAACATGAGGAACTATGTTAAAGGGTGGCAGCATTACAAAGGTTGAAAACTACTATTCTAGCTCTTTCCTATAAAATAAATTTTTTTAAACTTTTTTTAATTAGGAGTTCTTACAAATACTGCAATCCATAGTTCTATTAGATCAAACATAATTGTACAATTGCTGTCATAACCTTCCATACATTTTCTTTCTTTTTTGAACTTTTGATATCAGCTCCCCTTTATTCTCTCCCTCCCCTCCCCTCTCACCCCCATGGACCCTTCATATATTACATGTTATTTCGAAAACTCCTCTCATCCTTCATAGTTTTGAAAGTCGTGTGTAGTTTATTTTCCTGAGAGGAGTAAGTCCTTGCACCAACTGCTGCTCATTGCACATGGCTTTCCTTGGTTTGGGGCTGGATTCCCCCTGTGCAGAGAAGCACTCAGGCAGTGGTTGGCAACGTTTTTTTTTCAAGTGGGTCATTTTCTATTTTTTTTCACAAAAATTTTTGCCGGTGGGCCACATCACTTATATTTTAGATTATGCATTATCTTAGAATACAGAAAATAAAACATTATACAGGTGGGATAATCCAATATACCTTAAATAGAGAATGACAAATTTATTGTCATCAGATCTATATTTGCAACTTGAAAGAAATCATAGAATGTTAGCAGAAAAGTAAACACCATGTAAATAAAATGAACCCCTACTTAATAACATTTAGTCATTTTAATGGCTTCTTTGATGTTGTTTCATTGTCCCAGTAAGGCTTGAGATGTTTAGGTAATAATTTGTTGTTTTTAAAAGAACACATGAGCTGAACCCCAGTGGCACAGTGGTTGTGTGCGGGACTGCAGCCCACAGGGTTGGTGGTTCAAATCCAGCAGCAGCTCTCCAGGGTTTCCTACTCCCACCAGGGCAGTAATGTGAGAAAAAAAACACACACACATGGTTCTGAATTTTCATTACTTAACCTGTTTTGCGATTAATTGAGGATGAATTTCATTTGGGAAAATACCTGCTCATATGAGTAGCTGGACCCAAAAACTGATAGTAAAGTGAAACCAACTTTCTTTATTGAAGAAAACTTGAAATGATGCTCAACATGTGGCTATCGTGCTTAAATGATTTTCATCAGTGGCTTCAAATTGTCTTCTTAAAGTCTTGAGTTTGTCCATATTGCTGAGTTTTTTCTTTTGGAGGGGGAGGCATCACTGCCTTCTGGTGGTCGTGGAAGCTACCCAGTGCCGCTCCTGAGAGCCGCCACTGGATTTGAAACACGAAGCCCATGGGCCGCAGTCCCGCACTCAACCACTTACGCCACCGGGGCTCAGCCCATATTGCTGAGTTTTTGAAGTCAATTAATTCCATATCCAGATTTTCAATTTCAAGAAAATTGAGATATTGCAGGTCCAACACATTGTCCTCCATTTCTTCAGGCTTTACTATAAAACTGAACATAGGACCATGGACTTTAAAGTTCTGAAATCGGGTTTCAAATTCAGTTTGAGTGGCATCTATGTTAGTTTTAAGTATATCTACTTCTGCATATGTAATTTCTTTATGAGTTTTTTTTTTTTTTGCGGGGGAGGCATCACTGCCCTCTGGTGGGAGTGGGAGGCCCAACCTTCCTCCTGGAGAGCTGCTGCCGGATTTGAACTGCCAAGCCAGTGGCCTGCAGTCCCGCACTCAATCACTATGCCATTGGGGTTCAGCCCTATATATGAGTTTTTACTAGAGGAAAATATTTAAATGTTTGTTTCACTAAGTCACCCTGGAATAGAACTATCTTACAACAAAAACTTTTCCATTCATCATAAAGTTTGAGAATTGTCTGTACCTTGTCCTTTAAGCACATGTTTAAATCATTGAAATTATTAGTATATCTGCTAAGAATTTTAATTTAAGAAGCCAATTTTTATCTTTGAGCGGAGGGAAACTTTCACCAATTTCACTCATAAGTATTTCAATTGTGACTGAGCCCCGGTGACATAGTGGCTGAATGGTTAGGACTGTGGCCCACTGGGTTGGCGGTTCAAGTCCAGCAACAGCTCTCCAGGAGCAAGACTGGGCCTCCTACTCCTACTAGAGGGCAGTGATGCATATATATATATATATATATATATATATATATAAAATTTCAATTGTACCATCACATTCCACAAAGCGATTTAGAACCTTTCCTCTACTTAACCAGAGAACTTCATTCAGTATGCATTAATAAATCTCAGTACTCACATTCAATTTCTTCTAAATATGTCTTAAATTTTCTGTGATTCAAGGCAGAACAAGCTATAATTGTATTAGTAATTTTGATCACTGTGCTCATCACTTCATTTAACTGTTTTGAGGAGGCTTTTGCACATAAGTTTTCTTCATGAGTTATACAGTGGAATGAAAGCAGTGGTCTTCCAAGTTCCTTCTGCAATAGGTTTACAAAGGCAGCATGTTTTCCTAACATTGCTGGAGCCCCATCAGTTGTGACAGAAAATATTTTTTTTCTTCAAATCAAAAACATTTCCATTTTTGAATTTAATGAATTGTTGAACTTTCTTTAAAATGTCATAGTACCTAACATTGGTGAAAGTACACACAGCTCTTCATGAAGAACTGGAAAATCAGTAGCTCCATAGCAAGCAACTACTGCACGCCTTGCAACGTTAGTTATGTCAGTGCTTTCGTCCACAGACAAGTCCAACGAGATCCATCCCGTTCAAGTCAAACTACACATAGTACTTTTCATTTGTTCACCTCTTCTCCAGGAAGACAGCCACTGACAGCCGGCTGCCAAGAGCTGTTTCACCAAATTGAAAGCACCACACAGGGCAAGGATCACTGTAAATCGAAAGCACCCCCTTTAATTTGTTGGCAAGAATACCTACAGGTCGTCGTATTTAAAAATTGTTTACTCGGTCACTAAAATTTTCCCAGTGGGTCACTCGGTGACCCGTGGATCACAGGTTGCCGACCACTGCACTAAGGTCTGGTGCAAACTGGCTGGAGTGCCCAGAGGAGGGCCGGTTCTGTCAGAGGAAATGTTTTTCTGTGTTGTCATGCCACAGCAGAAGGCTGCCATTGCCCTAGGGCGACACCACCACCATCCACAGTGGCTGCTGTCAGCTCTTCAGAGCTGCAGCTGCCTTGTTCCCTCTGCCATTTCTGCCCAGGGCGCCCCCTCGGGAAGGAGCAGTAGCTGTATTTCCCAGCAGTTTGCTCTTTGCTGGCAGTAGGCCTGTCAAGTCACCAGCTGTCAATGTATAATTGTTAAACATTTAAGAAACTCTCTTGGTCTCCTATATAGCTTGCTTTTATTTTTTTTTAATTGGTAATACATTCAGATGCAAAGACTCTTCCAACTATCATCTAGTTCCCTTCAACAAAGGGAACTAGATGATTTATTTCCCCGACATATATTATGCAAAGCAGTAAAACACACATCAGTTACTTGTCGAGTCATTTCCGACCAGACACGTGGCCAACCCCTGTGTATCAAAGGCCAGCGAGGTGCCACAGGGCTTTCTTTTTTTTTCTTTTTTGTAGGCATCACTGCTCTCTGGTGGTGGGAGTAGGAGGCCCAGCCCCACTGCTGGAATTGAACCTCCATCCCAGTGGGCCGCAGTCCCGCGCACAACCACTACGCCACTGGGGCTCAGCCCAGTAATTAACACCTGTTTTTTTTGTTTGTTTGTTTATTTGCTTGTTTTTGGGGGCATCACTGCCCTCAGGTGGTGGGAGTAGGAGGCCCAGCCTTTGCTCCGTGGAGCTGGAATCGAACCTCCATCCCAGTGGGCCGCAGTCCCGCGCACAACCACTACGCCACCGGGGCTCAGCCCAGGGCTTTCTGATGGATCCAGTTAACCTTCCTAATGCCGTGTTCCTTTAATACAGCTCCTCATGTGGTGGTGACCCCCAACCATAAAATTATTTTCGTTGCTACTTCATAACTTTAATTTTCCTACTGCTTTGAATCAGGCAACCCCTGTGAAAGGGTTTGACACACCCCCACCCACCCCCCGCAAACAGCTAGCTGAAAAGCAACAAAGCCCACTTGGAAGACGCATACCAGACTCTCTTACCACGAGACATTGAAGGGATCAGGGATCAGGCATCAAAGAACTAAAAATTATATCATTGTAAATGAGGGGGAGTACACATTGGGCACCCAATGTCCATCTGCAGGCGAAGCAACATCCGCTTACAGAAGGGTTGCAGGGAGGAGAGGAGCCAGTCCAGGTACAGTGTAGCAACAATGAAATAGGCAACTTTCTCTAGTTCTTGAATGCTTCCTCTCTCCCACTAAAGTGATCTGAATTCTACTTTATAAATCCAGTTAAACCAGAGGATGTACACTGGTACAGATAGGCACTAGAAACAGGGAATCCAGGACAGATACTGGGAGGATGGAGGGAAGGTAGAGTGAAAGGGGAAACAGGTTATAAGGATCTACATAAAACCTCCTCCCTGGGGACAATAGAAAAGTGGGTGAAGAGAGACACCATCGGGTAGTGTACGACATGACAAAATAATAATTTATAAGTTATCAAAGGCCCATAAGGGAGGGGGGAGTAAGGAGGGAGTAGAAAAAGAAGGAACTAACACCAAGGGCTGAACAAAAAGCTTTGAGAATGATGATGGCAACAAATGTACAAATGTGCTTGGCACACAATGAATGTATGTACAGATTGTGATAAGAATTGTATGAGCCCCCAATAAAACTCTTAGAGGGGGAAAAAAAAGGAGTCAACTCTCAACTCGCAAAGGGGTCATGACCCACAGGTTGAGAACCACTGAGGTGCGGCAAGCCTGTCCTTCATTTATGTCCTGACTGTTAGCCTTCCACGAAGTGTTTGGTTTCGCAATCTGACAGTAATTTTGCATTTACTTCATGGTATGCATGAATCAATGTGTCTATAGGGTAAACTTCTAGAAGTGAGATTGCTGGGTAGGTGAAAGGGTGTGTGCATGGGAAATTTTGCTAGCTATTGCCCATGAGAGGAGCCTTGATAAGTGAGCCTGTCAGCAAGGTCAACAGTTCAACCCCACCTGAGAAGAAAGATGCTCTGCTCCAAGACAGAGTAACCGCCTTAGAAACGCCAGGCAATCTGTTCTGTCTGAGAGGGCCTCTGTTTGCTATTATCTGTTTCCACTCACCTCAGATACTCGAGCTTATCCCTCCCTACCAGTACAATATGGGAATGCCTCTTTTTCAGAAACCTGAGCAAAATAAGTTGTTTTTCACATTTGCTGATCTGGTAGGCGAAATTATTTTCTCAATGTATTTTTCATTTCTATTTCTTTTATGAAAGAGGCTGTATATCTCTCCATATATTTGCCAACTTTTCCTTCTTTATTAAACTGGCTATTGGTTGTTCTGCCCCCTTTTGCTGATGGTCACCGATCTTTTTCTAATATCTGCTTACTAGGGAAGTTAACCCTTTGAGATATGAATTGCAAATTTTTTTTGTTTTTCCTAGTGGTATCTATCATGCAGAATTTTTGTTATTTGGATATTCAAATTGTTGAGTAGTTCTTTCATGGATTCTGTGATCTCTGTATTCCATAGAAAGGTCATCGTTGTTGCAAGATGACTTAAAGAAATTCCACCATCTTTCTCAGGAAGTTCTATCATTTTATAGTGAAATGCTCACCTCCTCGGGAATTGATCCTAATGTGAGGAGAAACGCTATGTTCCCACCCAGCAGGCAACAATTTGCCGAATGCCATCTTTACCTTGTTTCTCCTACAGAATTTCCTGCCAGTGGGTTGTGTACTGAGCCGCTTTTCAGGAAGTCCGTAGGTCAGAAAGTCCACCAGCCATGCCATGGAGAAAGAGGGGGCTTTCTGCTCCCAGAAGAATTACAGTCTCGGGAGCCCACGGGGGCAGTTCTTCTGACTGTAATTGTCAGTATGTCAGAATCGGTGTGAGGGCCGTGGATTTTGAGTTCTGAGGTGTTTATGTAGGTGTATTTCCAGTCTTTTCTATGCCTTTGATAAGCCTGAAAATATGCCAATAGCGGATTGTAGTCTTTTTTTAAAAAGAAATCATTTTATTTGGGTCTTGTACAACTCTTATCACAATGCATATATCCATCCATTGTGTCAGGCACATTTGCAGATTGTAGCTTTTACTTTATCTTAGACTCCGGAAAGAGAAGGATATTAATTTTCATAACTACCTTGCCTCTTGTAGCTACCATTCACTTTATTCATTTAAAATGAATTTAAGGATACCTGTTGAATCCCCAGTATGAAAACTTAGGATTTTTGTTAAGGGCCTATTGTGTTACATGTACAGACGGTCGAGGGGGAATTGGCGTGTTGATGGTGCCGTTTACCTATAAGTTCATTTGTTCACGTCTCTTCAACCCTAAAAAAGAATAAGCAAATAGCACCCCCACCCCACCCCCCTTCCATTGAGTGGATTTCTGCTAGTAATAGCTCATCCGGGGTGGGCAGAAGCTCCCCAGGGGCTCACAGCGCTGTGATCTTGATGGGAGCAGACTGCTGCACTTTCTCCCACCGATCCTCCCCCGCGGGGCGTCTGAACCACTGACTTTCAGCACTGCAACACCGGCCTCCTCCTCAAAAAACCCTCCCGAGCAATCACATTTTCCTTGGACAAGAATGGAGTCAGGTTTTACGTGTGTGCTTATTGGTGGTAATATATGTAATTACCAAGAAAAGCATAATTTTTATGAAATAGTTTAAGAACCCATCTTTTATCCTAACAATGCCTCTTGCCATTTTGCTAGCCAGGCTGCCGCACTGTGTGGGGGATTCCCACTTTGTGATACACAGCAGCAGCATTCTGTTTGGTTGGTATAGGCAAACCCCCCCCCCCCCAAGTCTACAATATAGCAGTATGAAAGGTGAGGCAGGGGACATGGTAAACTGAGAATGGGGGGCAGGAAGGGAGGGTCGAATGTAATTGCTTTGTATTTAGCATATTTTAAACCCAGTTTCCAAGGGCTGCAGTGAATTCTCCTAACCTTTTAAAAAAGGGAAGCTGCTGCAGCTGTCACTTGGGGCTCCGGGTGGCCCCCCATGTGTCTGCAGTGAGCCTTGCTCTGCGGGGTTCTTCAGTGGGCTGCCCTGAGTCCGAATGGGTGCCCTGGCAGGGGTTTGTTGGGGCTCTCAGTGTTCCAGCGGGTCTGTGGCCTCCCTTTCTTCCCCTGGCTTCCAAGCTCTTTGGTTCGCAGCCTAGCATGTTCCTTGTCGGCACCACCCAGGATCCCCCACCTCCCCGAGTGGAAGCTCACACCCAGGATCCCCCACCTCCCCGAGTGGAAGCTCACACCCGTTGTTCTCAGTCAGTGTGACTGGTGGAGGCCCAGTGCCTACTCTGGCTGACCCTCAGAAGAACTGAGTGGAATCACTTGTCAGTGGGACCCTGGAGCGGCTTACTCAGCTGCAGCCCTGGTGACACTTTGTGCTCGGGCGCCTCCCCCCCCCCCCCCCCGGGTTTTGGGCTGTGCCAGGTGAGGTTCCTGCTACCCTGTGGGACAGGAAAATAATAGGACCACCACAGACACGGGCAGTGCGGAGGCTTTTCAACCGGCTCTCTTTGCACTGTGTTTTTCCTGTCCTTTAAAACTGAGTTGATTTCTCCTCAGTACAACACAATTCGGCTTCTTTTTTAGCAGCCCCATTATGCACCACATGCCTAATGTTTGTCACCTCCACGCTCCACAGCTGGCATAGCACACGCATGAGGCACAGATGTCCCCACTCTGCCCAGTGGCCTCCATCCCATATTTAGAAACCAGCTCCAGGAGCAGAGATGATCCCTCTTTTATTCATTCCAGACAGAAAATAACAAAACAAAAGCAAACCACCCCAGCATTGGAATGTTCCTTTGCCTAATCCCGGAATTCAGGACTGGAGCATCCAGCCACGCAATGAGACTGTGCTGTGTGACAGCCTGAAGGAGTATCAACCACAGGTGGGGCTCTGTGTTCAGAGCCGCCTTGTGAGGGGCCCTGCCCGCCCTGGGTGGTGGGGAAGCCGCATCTGCCATGTCCCCTGTGAGAAGAAGACGACCGGATCTTGGCTGTTCCCGAATTGCCTGAGGAGGGAGGACCTTTCCCTCCCACCATGGCCTCGCCTCCTCCGCTGCAGGGCTGGTGCCATGGGAGTGCAGGGCTTGTGTCCAGACACCCGGAGAAGAAAGGGCTCCCGAGTGACTGCTGAAGTGAAGTGAAGTGAAGTGAAGCCTCGTCCCCTGCTGCTGACACACAAGCTGACTTCAGGGCTCGCGGAGTGGTGGGGGGCCAGATAAGGGAAAGGGTGAGGTAGGGTCTGTGGCCCGGCAGCAGGAGTTCTGGTGAGAGGGATGTGGAGGAGGCGAGGGAGTGGGTGTTTAGAATTCAGGCCAAGTCCCTACACACTATGCCCTGGTTCCTTACCTCTCCTGTGTGTACACAGACTTGCACACACAAATAGGAGAGTCGAGGCTGGGTTTTCTCCCTCCTAGAAGTGCCACTCCTTTTTGTCCTGGTGTGCCCCCAGCCAATGCTCATCCAGATGGGTGTGTCTTCACCGACTCATTGCCATTAGGCCCTGCCGACGGCTAGCAGCCCTCCAGCTCTGTTCAGGAAGAGAGTCTCATCTTCCCCCCCCCCCCCCATGAAAGAAATAAAAATACTTCCCGAGCCAGTTGCCTCTCTTCCTTCTGAAAGCACCTCCATCCTTTCTCACTGTCACCCTCACTTTCCTGGGTATTTTTCTCATCTGGGATATAGTCATTATGGTTTTCTTAACATTCTAGCCTCATCTGAGAAATAATCAGATGTGTCGGTTAAAATTAATTACCACCTGTCTGTAGCTCTTGTAAACAAGTGCTTCACTAATGCCGAGGAGTGGTCATCATTCTGGAAAAACGTTATCAAGATCAAAACTTTTTGATCTCTTTGGATTTATATGTGAATAGTACCATAGAGAAGTTTCAACAAATTGAATTTTCAACTTGGAGAAATAAGGCTTACAGTAACTGTCTGTAGAGGAGTTCTAACGGAGCAGTGGATTGGGAGTTGGACTGTTAACCTGAAGGTGAACAGTTTAAAACCACCAGCTGTTCTGCGGGAGGGAAGAAAGGACTTTATGCTCAAATAAAGATTTGGTGTCTCCCATATCTCTCACTGACCCAGAGTCCTACAGGGGACAGCACTAGAGACACAGGGAGGGAATTGCACCCAATCTGACCACTCACTCCACACTGAGGCGAAACACTAAGGATGTGCAACAGAACAGCAAGGAAGCCCCCAGAATACACTTTGGATCCAGAGCGTGGCACCCCATGAGACTTGACTGGAAAACATTTCTAAAGGTCAACAAATAGAGCTTGAACTATTTATAGACCTTCATTTTTTTCTGGTCATTGGTTTTTGTTTTGTTTTCTTTTGTTGATTTATTTTGGTTCATTTTGTTTTTGTGTATATTATTACCTCTGCAGGTCTATCTAGATAAGATAGAAGGGATAAAAAAATCTGGAGGAGAAAACAACTGGCCAAAGGTTTCCCCCGGGGGACATGGGCAAGGGGGTGGGTGGGGTAAAGAAGTGGGTATTAACTAAAGTGACCAGACGTCCCACTTCTTAACAATTTAGCAACCACCCCCAGTGTTTTAAAATTAAATGTATTACAATACTACTTTTGCCTTCTATGAAAATTTGTGTTGCTCCATAGAAACCAAATTTTTAATCAAGAACACCCCCACCCCACCCCTGGTCAATGATGTCCTGCTTAAAATCTGATCACTTTAGTATTAACAAACCCAGGGACAAGGGAATAGCAAGTGATCCAAAATCGAAGGCCAGAAGGGTGTAAGAGGCCTGCTAGGGTTTGATCAAGGGCATTGTAACTGAGAGGAATTACGGAAATCCAAATGAAAGCTAAACATGAGAGTGGGACAGGAGGAAAGTATAAGGAAATAGAGGAAAGAAGTAGGAGACAAAGGGCATTTATTATAGAGGTCTAGATAGAGGCATGTACATATGTAAATATAGATGACTGTGGGGAAATAGATCTATGTGCATATATTTATAAGTTTAGTATTAAGGTAGCAGATGGACATCGGACCTCTACTCAAGTACCCCCTCATTGCAAGAACACTGTCCTATCAAACTGGCATTCCATGATGCTCACCTTCCCAACACGATCGCTGAAGACAAAGCGGATGCATAAGCAAATGTAAAGAAAACTGATGGTGCCCAACTGTCAAAAGATAGAGCATCTGGGGTCTTAAAGGCTTGAAGATAAATAAGCAACTACATGGAAGATGCACACCAGCCTGTGTGACCATTAGGTATCGATCGGATAAGGTATCAGGCATCAAAGAACAAAAAATCAAAGCATTGTGAATGAGGGTGAGTGTGGAGTGAAATCCCAAAGCCCATCTGTGGGCAACTGGACATCCCCTTACAGAAGGGCCTCAGGGAGGAGATGAGCCAGTCAGAGTGCAGTATAGCACCGATGGAGCTCACAACTTTCCTCTAGTTCTTAAATGCCACCCCCCACCCCCATTGTGATCCCAGTTCTACCCTACATATCTAGCTAGACCAGAGGATGTACAGTAAGAGTTGGAAACACGGGGAATCCAGGACAAATAAACCCCTGTGGACCAATAATGAGAGTAGCGGTACCAGGAGGGTAAGGGGGTTGGGGAAGAAAGGGGGACCCGATCTCAATGATTTACATATAACCCCCTCCTTGAGGAATGGACAACAGAAAAGTGGGTGAAGGGAGACATCGGTCAGTGGTAAAACATGAAAAAATAATTAATAAATTATCAAGGATTCTTGAGGGAGGGTGAGGGAAGGAGGGGGGGAATGAGGAGCTGATTCCAAGGGCTCAAATAGAAAATGTTTTGAGAATCATGATGGCAACAATGTACAGATGGGCTTGACACAATGGATGGGTTGTGTTAAGAGTTATACGAGCCCCTAATGAAGTGATTTTTTAAAAATTATTTTTAAATTAAAAATTTTAAAAAGATTTGGCATCGGGCTGAGCCCCGGTGGCATAGTGGTTGTGCGCGGGACTGCGGCCCACTGGGACAGAGGTTCAATTCCAGCAGTGGGGCTGGGCCTCCTACTCCCACCACCGAGAGCAGTTATGCACCCCCCCAAAAAAAAAAAAGATTTGGCATCTCAGAAATCCACAGGGGCAGCTATGTTCTGTCCTACAGAAGGGCTGTGAGTAGGAATCGACTTGCTGTTGATGAGCCTTTTGGCCACTGATCAAACAGGGAAAAGCGTAAAGATGACCAATTGGTGGGCTGAGCCCCGGTGGTGTAGTGGTTGAGTGTGGGACAGCAGCCCACTGGCTTGGTGGTTCATATCCAGCAGCAGTTCTCCAGGAGCAAGGCTGGGCCACCCACTCCCATCAGAGGGCAGTGATGCTTAAAAAACAAACAAAAAAGATGACCAGTTGGTATCTTACTGTACAGCTGGTAGGAGTATGGCGTAGTAAGCAACATTGAAGCCGGAACCCTATCTTCTTTTTCTTTTTAAAATTTTCCCCCCCTATTGGACCTCCCCCCCACACACACCCCCCACCAACCCTGAACCACCCGCTACACCCCACCCCCACCCCTATTACCATCAGTCCCGTCGTCCCTACCCCCAGAACGCCCATCCAGCTCACCCAATTCAGATAGACCTGCAGAGAAAACAACATGCTCAAAAAAAGGCATCCCAAAATGAAGCAACCAAAGAAGAGAAAACAATGAAAATGAAAAAAACCCAGTATCTAACATGTACACATACATGCAAAAATACAAAGATCGGCTGAGCCCCAGTGGCGTAGTGGTTGTGCACAAGACTGTGGCCCACTGGGTTGGAGATTCAAATCCAGCAGCAGCTCTCCAAGAGCAAGGCTGGGCCTCCTACTCCCACCACCAGAGGGCAATGATGCCCCCTCCAAAAAAATACAAAGATAATACCAATTCAAAAACCTACAAATAGGCCTGTTCGTCGACTCCAGGAGTGTCTCCTGGTTGAGTGGGATGGGTGCCACCCTCTGGCCCCAAAGTATATCCTTGGTGCTCCCTCTGGAGCTCCTGCTCTGTCGCACACCCTTAGTTTTTGGCCATGGGGTGGTTGGGTCACAGGGTATAATCCTGACCCTGCTACTCCATTGGTGACCCCAAAAGGCCTGGGGTCAGTGAGGGTAGCTTTATTTCATATTGGGGCCGGCCATATGGGCCTCTCTTTGTATCGGCAGTTCTGAGTGGGAATATCGTGCCGAAGGCTCGGTGGGCCAGGCAGGGGTGAGGCCGCAGAGCCCTATCTTCTAATTTGGGCTCTGTGATACTCAATGAAGTCTAAACTCAATTTTTCATCTCTAACTTGGGATGCTGGGATAATAAATTGAGTACTGAAGGCAGTCCCTGATTCACAAGTTAGCTTCCTGTGGAAAGTTCCTACTGAGATAAGATGCTGTTATTTCTCCACCCTGTGACAAAGTCTACCCAGAAAGTTCCCCCATCAGGGTCCCCTTCCCATTGCCCACTTCCCCTCATTCTGAGGGTGGTCCTGTGTGTGTGCCCAAGGCAAGGAGTGAGCGGCACACACATGCTCTGTCTGCGGCATGCCCTGCAGCCCCTTGTGTGCTGCCCATATCTCACTGCCATTGGTATTGACTCATACCACCCTGTAGGACCCAGTAAAAGGGCCTCGGTGGGTTTCCAAGACTGTAACTCTTTACAGGAGAGGCCAGTAGTTTAGAACTGATGACTTTGTGGTTAGCAGCCTAACTTGTGACTCACTACACCACCAGGGCTCTCCATATACCAGAACCAAAAGAAAATAGTAGAGACAGACTTGTCCCAATCACACCTTTGGTTCAGCTCCTTCAGCATTCTAGGTTCTTGTCCTCAAAAAACAAGCCTCTTGGACAGAGGCAAGGTCACCTTTCCCCTCTGTATAAAGATATTTTTCCTTAAATCTAAAATGTGTTTTTCTTTGCCCAAGTGTGTGCGCAATGAGCAAGGGACAAAGTGAGCAGTACCCCCACCCCCCGCCTGGTAAGGATCAGCATGAACAGGGCCCAGATGAGGAAGCTTTTCTTCCCTTTTCCCTGGAGCAGTCTCTCCTCCCTCTGCCCCAAACTGAGCCACAGCTCCCAAGATGGAAGGACACAGTCCTGACAGCAGCCCTGGCTGGTCTCACTACCCTTCAGAATCTGACAAAGCCTGTACCAGACTTATGGCTGCAGATGTATTGCAACCAGAGGGAAGCAAAGGAAGGCTGCGGTCAGTGAGGGTCCCCAAGGCAGTCCTTCCATGTCTCAAAAGAATGCACTCCTTTCGAAGCCCAACCAAGTCACTGAGCTGTTAATAACTCCTAGCCACTGGATAGGCCAGGTAGAAGTGCCCCTGTGAGTTTCTGAGACTGTAACTCTTTACAGGAGTAGAAGTCCTGTCTTTATCCCTTGGAGCACTGGGGGTTTTGAACAGTTGACTTTATGGATGGCAGCCCACTACGCTAACCGGGCTCCAGAGCAGATGTCTGCACCCACCCGGAAACTCCTCGGGGCCTCAGTGCTCTCTCTATGGCCCCCTCCCTTAGCAGTGATAGATTACATCCTGCCTCTGGAAGTTCATCAATAGGGAGCCACCAAGTGGGCCGCCTTGGTCTGCTCAGTTCCCACTTAGGTGTGGTCTGTCTCCATGTGAAGGGAACAGAGCCAGATTGCTTTATGCCCTTTATAGTGTGCTTTGGGTAGCGATTGAGGGCCTGTAAGATAGACCTGCTGGAGTAAGATAGACCAGCAGGAGTGAGAACTGGGAACCTTGTTTCTCCCCAACTCTGTCAGTGCCTATCAGCCCTTCATTCTACACCAGGGAGCATCTTGCTGCAGCCTCACATTTAAAGGTTGTGTGTGTGTGTGTGTGTGTGTGTGTGTGTGCGCGCGCACGCACACAACCCCAAGCCAATGTCACATAGTGCTAAGTTGAAGTTCCAGCAGACCAATCAAGAGAAAGCCTGTTCCTCCTCACAGGGTATACGGTGGGTAATTTTACCAGTTACACTTCCTCTTTTAATTTGAGGAGACCTCGGCTGTGGTAAGACACCACTCTGTGATGAAACTGGGCCGGGGGGAGGGGGATTGGGGGGGGCGGGCGAAGCAAGAACTAAGATGATTGCTTTGACTAAGAGTTTTGCATTGCTGTACTTATTGAAGCCCTGGATTTGATATTTGTCCTCCCTCCTGTTCATTGCCAGTTCTGGCTTGGGAGTCCTCATGTACCAGGTCCTCATCAAGCAGACCTATGGGAGAAGGATGGAGGGTTCTACTCCAGTAAAGAGTTACAGTCGGGCTGAGCTCCAGTGGTACAGTGGTTGTATGCAGGACTGCGGCCCACAGGGTTGATGGTTCAAATCCAGCAGCAGCTCTCCAGGAGCAAGGCTGGGCTTCCTACTCCCACCACGGCTGTGATGCCACAAACATTTTATATATATATATATATATATATATATATATATATATATATATATAAAGAGTTATAGTCTCGGAAATCTACCAGGGCAGCTCTAGGAGGCTGCTGTGAGTCAGAAGCAGAGAGAGAGAGCGAGTGAAACATTTTCCCTGACTCGGGTGTCTGTCTGCTGTTGTGGGGGCGCTTGGGTGCTGCTGTGATGCTAGAAGTTCTCCCATGGATGTTTCCAGCGCAGCAGGGTCACTCATGGAACGGGCTTCCGCACAGCTTCCGGAGGAAGAACAGAACTAGAACAAAGGAAGAGGCAGTCAGTCTGTCTACTTCTGAGGTCACAGGATAGGGTCTAGCAAAGACCAGTAGCATCGTCATTGCAAATGTTTTTTCAACAACAGAAAGGGTCAGTCTTCTTGTGGAACTCACCAGATGGGATGTACAGAAATCAAATTGACTACCCCTGTGAGAGGAAATGATGGGGGACGGCCTCCACCACCCCCCTCCAGGCCCATCCCCACTCCCACAGTTTGAAAGGGAACGCAGCGAGGTGAACTGCACAATAGCTAAACATCGGTCATGTGATTGCCTAAAAGACACATGCGTTTAAGCACTGGAGCACTGGTTTGAAGGTTAGCTATTCACACCCACCCAGAGGCAACTCAGAAGTAAGGCCTGGCTGTGTGCTTTCCAAAAGTCACTACCTTCAAAACCCTGTGGAACAGGATACTCCACACATGGGACAACGATGAGAGATGGTAGATAGATGGATGGATAGATAGATGATAGATAGATAGATAGATAGATAGATAGATAGATAGATAGATAGATAGATAGATAGGTTTGGCAGGACATTTCTGTAAGTGATAGTTCTAAGAGTGCCCTGGGGATAACCATAAAGTTGAATGAGCCCGAGCTCCTATAGCGGTGAGGGCTAGGAATGGGGATGGCAATGGAGGTGAATGCAGACCTCAACATGACCTCGAAAGTAACCAGCTGGCTGTACACAGAGGGAGCTTTCTTTCCAGGCGAATGTCCACATCTAACCCATCACCATTGAGCCTGTTCCACCCGCTCCGTGATCTAAGAGGCCAGGGTGGAACGGTCCCTGAGGGTTTTCGAGGCTGTAAAGGTACAGGAGTAGGAGACCTCATCTTGCTCCCCAGAAGCTGCCCGTGGATTCAAACTGCCAGCCTTGGGGATAGCAGCCCGACAGGTAACCCCTGTACCACAAGGACTCCTTTCAAAGCTACCTTCTGGTGCCCAGAATGGGGCAACGGCCAGATCGGCTTAAAGGACAAAGAGTAGCTGGTCAGAAGAAAGACAGCATGAATGGAGACGGGGGCCAGGGGGAGGGGCCAGAGTGACCCAACACAGCTTAGCACGAGGTGGGCCTGTTTGGGACAGAGTCTATGGGTGGTTTGAGCTTTTTGAGTTTAAGAAGGAAGCCATGAGCAAAGCAGGTTCCAGGGCGTGGCCGTCTCTTGGGCAGAGCTGAACCCGTGTGTTGGCAACCAGCATTCCAGTTTCTGCGATCAGCTTATACGTTCACCACTGGGTGAGGCGGGTCACTGGAGCAAAACCAGAGGCCGGGAGGACTCCTAGGTGGAGGCGTTGGTAAGATTCAGAGAGGCTAACAGGACCTTGAGGCAGGAGGTTGGCCCTGGGGATGACTGATGGTGTGTCATCGCGCATGGGAGATGTGTGTATTGTGTGTGGAGGGGAAAGCTCACTCTTAGACCATGTTGTCTGCAATCCTAGTGCATCACTCACGTCACATCTACCCAGTCTTCTTGCATTTTTAGTCTGGGCAGTTTCTACTTCTAATTTATATGATGATGAGAAAGCCATCAAGAGTTGGATTCTTGGATTACTCTCCTCCCCTCAGAGTGTGTTGTCTGACAGGCTAGCCTGAAACCCTTTATAGTCTCCCATGTATTTTGTGTCGTATCCACATGACCTACTGCGGTTGTGCTGTACAGAACGCACACACGGCCATCAGGTTGGTTCTGACTCTGACTCCTAACAGCCCTATGTCGACAGCCTCCTCTTCCTCCTGCAGGGCAGCTCGTGGATTTGAACCACCAAGCTTGCTGGTTCACAGCCTAATGTCTAGCCGCAGCAGCACCGGGGCTCTTTATTTTTCTGTCATGAGCTTGCTCTTTGTTGCTGTCTTAATCCATTGGTCTCCCCAGAATGCCTTCATTTGGCTTCCTAGATGCCACGATGTGTGCACTGATCTTTGCATGTGTGTGCTCTGCTGGCAGGGCCTTAGTCCTTCAGAGCTGGACATACTGTACTCTCTCCTCCCTGTGGCCCAAGGAAGAAGATCACCGGGGAGCTGACTAACTTATTTCCCTTCCATTTTTGTAGATTTAATGAATTAAAAGCAAACCCACCCCCTCACCCCCCAAACAGCTCTTATTCCGATGCATAATGACCCTGTAGAACAGGGTCGATTTGCCTCTGCGGGTTTCTGAGACTAGCTTTTTACAAGATTAGAAAGCCTCACCTTGCTCCCATGGAGCAGCTGGTAGTTTTGAACTGCTGGCTTATGGTTAGCAACCCAGCACATAACCACTATACTGCCACGCTTCTGAAAAACAAAGGGTGACTCCGGCTTCATTTAAGAAAGGCTCTCTGGTTTTGACCTGGTAGGTAGGCATGAATTGCCAAAGGTTTAAAGTAAACAATTCCTAAAACTCTCACCACTGTAATCTAACACAGAGACTAAAGGCAAATATCATCCAGGTTGGGCTACAAACTAGCAGCTGCTGGGGAACTGTCCAGGTTCATTAGGTGTTATTGTGGGGTGCCTGGTTGTCACAGTCAGTGATTAACTCCTATGTGGTGTTTGCACTGTCTGCCTCCGACCAGTCACTGTTTTCATGAAGAACTGTTGTTAAGGAGGCACCCTGCCTGCTGTGGCTAGCACACCTTTACCCTGCGTTGGCAAATATTTGCTCCCACACTGCCTTTCAGCTCATTCACTGGAGCGCACAGTGGGCCCCACCTCTGAGGACTTTCAGGCCCTAACAGTCGCTTACAGCCCTTCCTGGTGCTTCACAGCAATGGCATCTTGGATCATGGAGTAGCCCTTGCAGCTGTGGCCTCTCTTGTACAAGACTGAGGCGGTGGGTGTGTGTGTGTGTGTGTGTGTGTGTGTGTGTGTGTGTGTGCAAGAAGCGAACATTTAGGGAATGTGGGTGCAGTGCTGGCTGTTTTAAATACACCAGCTCATTTTCTTGTGAGTCTTCGCTCTGTCAAGTAGAATCTGTTCCAAATTTATAAATGCTTCAATAACCCACATTGACTTACTTAACACTCTAAATTTGAAATCCTCACTCTTTCGGCCTGCCCTGGCTGATTTCTAAATTACTGATTACTGTGATGCGGGCTGAATTAATAAATAGGAGAAAGGGTACATCATGACATAGCTGTCCAGTCAGTTTCCACCCTGAGAAACTCCACGTTTATACTTAATGTGCAGACTTTGTAGAAGACAAAGACTTGTGCCCCCAGGTTTGTTGGCGTTCAAGTTCCTGCCCCACGGACTTAGGAGAAAAGTGACATCTCCATCTTCCTTCTCTTCTAGATACATCCCTCCACTGATCTGGGGGAAAAGCGGACACATCCAGACAGCCTTGTATGGGAAGATGGGACGGGTGAGGTCACCACACCCCTACGGACAGCGGAAGTTCATCACCATGATTGATGGCGCCACTTCCACCTTTGACCTCTTTGAGCCATTGGCAGAGCACTGCATTGGAGGTGAGCTGTTTGAGGACCTGGGTTTGGGCCACCACCCAGGGAGGAGGGCTGCTGAGGGAGAGCACCCAGGATCCATGGGCGCGGCACCAGCCCTGAATGTGCTTGCTTTCAGGGTGGATAGGGTATTGGCGGAGAAGCGTCACTTGGGAGCAGCAGCCTGCCAGGATTAGCATTCACATATGCTTTCAAGACACTGGGTAAAGCTCTTATGAAAGCTTTGTTGAGTACAGTTATTTTCATCCTCTTGTGGGGGCCAGAAGTTTGATGCAAGAGGCTAAGTAGCTGCTCTACTGTGGCTAACTGGAAAATCAATGGCTAGAGTCCAGGCTCCTCAAGACTTCCGTCTGTTGACGGCAGACACACAAGCCAGGGCTGTCCTCGGTGCTCCCTCCTTCAGTGCGCACGCCAGCCCTGTGAGGTTGCTGCTCATGCCACCCCCACATGACTGTCAATGAAACTGACGCTTGGCTGTGTGGAGAGCTTGGTTCTGAGATGGTTAACAGTGGGTCACAAAAGCCGCTAAGGGACCCTTGGCTTAGATGTCCGTAAACAAAATTTTAGAGGCCTGAAGCATCTTTGTCATTTATCATTTATCACAGGGGGATTCGGGACATTTACTTCTCAGGAATGACAGCGTCTGTTTCTGGTCATTCCTCCACCCAGTTTACCCTTCTCCCTTACCTGTTGCCATTGGCTCCATTCTGCCCCGCAGGGCTTCCTTCCCAAGGCTGTAATCCAGAAGCAGATCGCCACACCTTTCTCCCAAAAGAGCCAGTAGGTGTGTGACCCTTCCAGATGACAGCCAATGTCCGAACCACTGTGCCACTGGGGCTTCCATCGCACACACTGTTGCACGTGCTATGTGGGGAGGACTTTTGAGAAAGTGCTGTTAGAGACCAACATCCTTTGGAATGTCTCTTCTACTGAAAGAGAACAAGCCATAGGAATTCTGAGTATTCAAAGGTGTGCCAGTATGTTGTTGTTGTTGTTGTTTTAAGCTTTATTGGCACATCATCTACATGTCATACAATTCAATAGTTTGTTTATATCAAGAGATGTACAATCATTACCACAATCTTGTTCCGTTTTTTTCATGGAAGTTTAGTAAACATAACTTTCATATTATTTAAAGTAATTAGAACTGCTAAGTAGCTAGTAACAGACGCTTAATTTATGTCCATTTGGCCTGGAAAGCTCTTCCTCAGCCCTCACATGGCTGCCGCCACCGGTTGATGCAGGCTTTAGCTCAGCTGTCACTGCCTCAGAGACTGTCCCAGAGTCCCTGACCTACTGTCTGCTTCCTAGGAAGCCCACTAGCCTGTGCATTTTTATTCCTTCATGCTAACTATTGCTCTTTACACCTACCCAGGTAATTGTGTACCTGCTTATGACTGATCTACTAGATTGTAAGAATCCTCAGGGTCCAGGGTAGTAGGTTCTCCCAATAAATAGTCACAGAGAGAATGGAGAGATTTCTAGGTTCAAAGTTCTCGTGTTCATTAAACGTAGAACTAGTCTAGCAAACATTTACTTCTCTAACACATCTAGTGCTCTACCAGAAATACCACATGTGGATGGATTTCATAAACAAATGTTTTATCCCAGAGTTTAGGAGGCTAAAAGTTCAATTTTAGGTTGCCAGCTCTGGAGTAAGACTCTGACTGACTCTCTCTCCCCCCCTCCCTCTCTCTCTGCTCTCACTGTGCTGGCTCAGGAGAAGGGTCCTTGTCTCCCGGGCTTCTCTTCTAGGCTCCCTGTAGCTTGGCATCTGTCTTTGTCTCCCTTGGCAGCTGCTTTTATATTTTCTAGGAGAGCAACTCTATGCAAAGCCCGTTTCAGTAACATAAACATAAAACCAACTCACTCTCAAATGGGAACTGTAACCTCACACCTAGAAGTTAGGATTTGCAACGCATATTTGGAGAGACAAAAGTCATTCATAACACCCCCTTTTTTTTCTTTTGCATGTTTTTACTTCTATAACTAAAGTACGAAATTAGTTTGGCCATCTCCCTTCTCGGAAAGAAGGCCAAAGTGAGAAGTGGGTACAGATCAAAACTTTGATTTTCTGACTGACTTGTTTGTGTCTTGCTGTTGCCTGCACCTCTTCCCCACGTCTCACTAACACTGCCCACCCTGCACTGCAGGATGAATGGGGGAAAGTGGTTCTGAGCAGAGCAGTATTTACACTCAAGACATGCACTGGATAAAAAAACAAAAACAAAAACAAAAAAACCTTTCTTGTTGGTTTGGTTTGTTTTACACTCATCCCTCGCTTTATCAACATGGTTTGGTTCCAAAGACCAGACCATTTTGCAAAATTTGACATTATGTGAAAATTGGGGGTGACCGAATCAGATCTCACCGTGGAGGATGACCACAGCATCCCCTAACTGGTCAAGCACTGCAGACTGTGGCCCAGCCCACGGGACACATCACCATGGCCTCACGGCTAGCCTCACTCGCCGCTCAGCGTCATCGATGGTGTTCGTCACTTCTGTTCCCCATCCACCAGCTGTACCCACGCTTGCATCTCTTGCAGATCCTTCCAGAACCAATAGATGCATTATAACCTGGGTATCAGCTGCCGAGTGCCTCTGACTTAGAGTGACCCCCCCTGTTTCAGAGTAGAACTGCTCTGTCGGGCCTTCTTGGCTCTAGTCTTAAAGACAGCACATCCCCAGGCCTTTTCTTCTGGATAGATTCAGACAGCCAACCTGTAGATTAGCAGTTGAGCATAACCTGTTTGTGCCCCTCAGGGTCCTGACTTATAGACAGTGATATGCTGGCTTTGTTTCACCACACACATAGATAACATATTACCACCGTCTTCTACATGTTGCTTTTTTTGTTGTTTGGTTTTTTTTTTGTCTCACATGTGCTGGAGAGCTTGTCTTATCAGTTATTTGTTTTTAATTTAATTTTGTTGTTGAGATTATTCACAACAAAACATACACCAAGTTCAACAGTTCCCTACATGTCCAATTCAGAGACATTGATTTCATTCTTTGGACTGTGTAACTATTCTCACCCTCTTTTTCTGAGCTGTTTCTCCTTCGCTGACAGATTAAAAGCCCTATCTAACCTATCAAATTTCTGCCATGCATGTCATCAATTTGAGCCCAACATATAGATCTTAAAAACTCAGAAAAAAATAAATTAAAAAAAAAAACAAAAACTCAGGGCTGAGCCCCGGTGGCGTCGTGGTTGTGTGTGGGACTGCAGCACACTGAGTTGGCGGTTCAAATCCAGCAGCAGCTCTCCAAGAGCAAGACTGGGCCTCCTACTCCCACCAGGGCAGTGATGCGCCCCTCCCCCCCAAACAAAGCAAAACAAAAGAAACAAACAAAAAAAGCTCAAGGCAGACATTTTTTTTACTAGTGATGTTTGACTGATGTTTGGTCTTAAAAAGACTTAGAAGGGATATTTCTGATTTACAGTTTAAAGATTTTCTCCAAGGGCAATTCAGAGGTTCATCCAACCTCCATTGCTCCAAAAAGCATGGTGCCTATGAGAATGTGCAATTCTGGTCTGCGTTTCCCCTTTTGATCAGTAATCTTATGGACTCTTTGATTGAAATGTTGGGATTGGTAGCCAGGCACCACCCACTTCTTCTGGTCTAATAGCAAAGGAGGCTGTTGGCTGTGGAGGCCATTAGCCATACAGTCCATGCCCCCTCCTCTTCCTGATTCTTCTTCTTCCTCTGTAGCTCCAAGTGAATAGAGACCAATGCTTGTGCCACTTGAGAGTTTTGATGACCCAGATCAGTTTATATAAAGTCTCGCTACCTTTTAACAATTTTATTGTCACATAGTTTACATATCATACAATTTAGTAGTTATCATAGCCAGGAGAATTGTACAATCATTGCCATATCAATTTTAGAACACCCCCCATGGTTTAATCACCTATAAAATGAGTTGTGCAATCACAGTCAACTCTAGTGCTCCCTCCTGCCTACATTTCCTACCCCTGAAATCCCTCTTTCCCAAGCTATCACCCACTGTCCCCTTGCATCTTCTTTCAACCCCTATATCAGTTACATGACTATAGATCCACTCCTGTTCTGGGTCACAAACTGGGAAACCCAACCAAAGCAACGAAAACCAAATATGAAATAAGGTGGTAAGGATAAAATAATAGTTTTATAAAGACCAAAATACAAATAATGAGTAAGAAAGAAAGGATTGTCGTCAATATTCCAAAAGCCATGGAAGAAATTTCTGTCATGGAACAAATCCTTGTACCTAGAACCCACTCTGGTTGGGTGTGTCATAGGGAGGTCATCATCTGGCCAGGTATTGAGTTCCACGCAGCGTAATCAAGATTATAATGGTCTCTGCCTGGCAACAAGGCTGTTCAGGACTCTTGCCAGTGGTGAGAGGGAATCTGCCAGTGGCTCAGTCTGGCCAAATACAATGCAGATGAGTTTCAGGGCTCCCACTGCCCTCCGCAGCCGTCTATAAAGTGGTGTTCATAACCGTAGCTCTGGTACTCATTGCCGTATTTGAATTTTTTAATCGTCATCTTTGGAGCACACAGTCTTGTGGACTTGGTTTGCTCCTCACTCAGATGGCTGCTGGTTTGAATACAAACCTTAAGACCCCAGGCCCTATGCTGATGACTAGCTGGCCTCCATCTGCTTTCCTCACCACACTTTGCTGTAGCACCCGGATGAAGGTGAGCGGGACCACGTTATCAGAACTAACTGCTCTTGAATTGGGGCTAGGCTTACATGGTACCCTAGACTCCACCTGCTTGTCCATGGGGTTTGCACTTCACAGGTTTACTTTGGCAGTTGTAATATGACAAATTCACAACCCTATATTATCAACTGGGTCAATAGCAGCCATAGGCCAACCAGTAACCAACCAAACCAAATACATACAGCACAAAAAGAAAACTGGAAGGCTGGAGGAAAGGTGGGGTAGAAACAGGGAACAGAGTACAAAGATCTACATATAACCTCCTCCCTGGGGAACAGACTGCGGGTAAGTGGGTGAAGGAAGACGTTGGGTGGTAGAAGATGTAACAAAATAATAATTATTTATAAATTATCAAGGGTTCGTGGGGAAGGGGGGAGTGAAAAGGGAAGGGGGAAATGAGGCACGGATACCAGGAGCTTAAGTAGAAAGCAAATGCTTTGAGAATGACGAGGGAAACAAATGTACAAAAGTGCTTAACACAATGGATGTATGAGTGGATTATGATAAGAGTTGTATGAGCCCCCAATAGAATGATTAAATTTTTAAAAAAGGAAAGAAAAACCAAGTAATTTTCTAAAAAGCAAGCTATAAGCAGGAAAGCAAAGCCCATATAAACAAAGAAGTGCAGCTGTGTCAATTATCCCTCTGGAGTGTAAGTCTGTTGTACAATTATCATCATCCGTTTTCCCATTGCACTGCAGACCAGAAACTGTCAGTATGAGGAGACAAAGTGATTACCATTCCACTTTAAGTTGCAGTCCCTGAGTTTTTGTTCAAAGCAGTTTCATCTCTCCTTCTTTTGGACTCTGTTGACCCTAAGTGTGGGGCTGATGTCAGTGGGGGCCTCCCTGAGCCAACTCCCCCAAGTGTAGATCTCTGTTCAATGGATCTCAGCCTGTGGTCACTGCAGGGTGAGCATTGAGGCACCGCCTGTGTGGTGGTCCTGCGTCCCCTTCCACGAGACACCCACCAAGCCAGGGCTTCCCCCCAAGGTCCAACAACTGTCACTTCCATAATTCTGGGGTGGCCACTCTCTACTGCTTCTCCCATCCAAGTAACCCAGCCTTCAGTCCAAAGGTGCAGACAGCCTGGAGGTAGCAGGGTTGAGTTAATTCACAGAGCCTCTATGTGAAGTCCTTCTGGTGTAGCCCCTGCATTGTGCCCTGCTGCCTGCTAAAGTCTCACTATCTGTAAGAACTATTGTGGCATTCTATCATCTAGATATGCAATAACTTACTTAGACTAAGTGCCTATTTCTGAACATCCAGGCTGAGTTCAATTTTTGCCCTTACAACTTAGGCTATAACTCATTTGTGTACAAGTAGTTCTGCAGAATAGATACCTAAAGTAAAATTGATGGGTAAGAGGTTTCGGTGCAGATTTTCCATTTTGCCCTTCCCTGAGGAAGTGTTGGAATCTGAATCAGAGTACGTATCAGACAGGAGTTCCCAGATGGAGGCTTGAGTCCCCCCAGAGGGACCGTGGAAGAAAGACTTGCCGATCCCCTTCCAGAATACCAGCCGCTGTCACCCTTGTGAAGCACAGTTTGACTAACACTTGAGGGATCACCAGGGGACACTGCCGACTTGACAACATCTGGTGATGCATCAAACAGGGCTGGGATGCAAAAAAGTATTTCTAACACTGCCTTTTCAAGAGAAAGTGGGAAATCTTTATCCCTGGCTTACAGACCACGGCTTGCTTCTCAAAGTGTGACCCAGAGCCCAGTGCTGACCCATGCAGTAATGGCTACATTTGAAATAAGTGCAGAAATTGAGGGTGCCATTAGGAAATTTGTACAGTACCTCAACTAAGTAGTTTTAGATGTTACATCTAATTTTTTTTTAAAAAAATAGGAGGCTTCTACTTTTCTCATTCATTTTCTAGTAAATCGTTTGTGTTGTATTTATCAAAACTGTCTGTCCATCTTGAAAACCATCCTGTCACCATAAGTATCTTGGGCAGCGTGCTTAAAGCCAGCTTCAGCCAGGAGGGAAAGATGGGGTTTCCCAGAGAGTTGAGCAGAAGGATGTTAATGCTGTCCCTTCTGCATCTTCTGCGTTACTCTATACACTGTCACCGATTCTATCCTGACTCACAGCCACCCTCCAGGACAGAGGGGACTGCCCCGTGGCTTTCTCAGACTAACTCTTCAGGGCGGCAGAAAGCCTCACCGTCCTCCCACAGAGCGGCTGGTGTTCCACCTGCCAACCTGAGGTGAACAGCCCAACTCGTAACCATGGTGCAACCCAAGGCTCCCTCACTTTCGAAGTCAGCAAAGTGTCATTGTGTTCCCTGATCGTTGGATTCACTGGGCTTTCTTTTTCTGCCTGTAGACGACATCACCATGGTCATCTGCCCTGGAATTGCCAATCACAGTGAGAAGCAGTACATCCGCACCTTTGTCGACTACGCCCAGAAAAACGGCTACCGGTGTGCCGTGCTGAACCACCTGGGTGCCCTGCCCAACATTGAACTGACCTCACCACGTATGTTCACCTACGGTAAGTCTAATCACAAATGTACTGCTACTTCTGCTTCCGCTTTGTTTTCAAGTTTGGAAATACTGTCCTGTTTGCACATGTAGCAAGCACAAGTGGGGAAGAAGAAAGTATGCCGGGGCAACTGGTCTGACAGCACCCAACTAGCATAGGGCATTTATGATGGCATGCCTCAAAGAGCCAGAAAATTAAGCTCACAGGAGAAGGGGTTGTCCCAAGCTCTGCTCCTAAGTGTCAGTAGGGTTGGGAGGCAGGTGGGCAGGGCAGCTTAGCTCGCTCCCTCGCTGAGCTCCCCTTGCCATCCTGACGCCCATCCTTCAGGACTCCCAGGACTGGCAGGGCACCTAGCACATTAACAGCTTTGGGCTTTCAGGTTCCTTGAAAAGAGAACCTGGGTCCCCTGCTTTATGTCTGGAAGTGAAGCCTCATGGCAGCGGAGACTCCCTCTTGGTTCTGTCTTCTTTCTCCCTTCAGATCCTAAATCCACACCTCATTGATGGTAAACACAGAGGATGTCCCGATGATACACAAATATTTAGCATGTTTATGACCAAATAAACAATCATTTATTTTAGTGGGAGACAACTTGCCTGGAATCTGTAATCTTAGCCTAGCTGTAATTTTCCAGTCTTCATTTCATCTTCCCAGCCTATCTTTAGCTGTGTGTAAATAGTTTTGATTGGGTGCAGTCCACTAAATCAATCAACCATGCTATACATTTAAATGACTGTGCATTATTTTCACTAGCATTAAGAGGTGTGGTCATTAAAGTTCCTCTTTTGAAGAGTCGCACTGCTACTGTCACCTGATAGCTTACTTAACCACTCTGCCTTTAAGGGATTGAGGTTATGTATTTAGAGTTTGGAGCTTTGGGGGGTTTTGGTTTGTTTGGGGCATTCTGAATAATGGTGTTACAAATAATGTTATCTGTACTTTATTGGCTTTGTCAGAGTAAGCCATGCCAGACTAAATGCAGCATTTTCTTATGCTCCTGATGCCTTCTGTCAGATTGTCCTCCTACAAGACCGGCCCAGGCTACACTGCCATTTCCATCAAGTCAGAGGGTTGTCTCTGACCAGGGAGAGGGGGTGTGTAGGGGTGCTCCATGCCAGGCATAGCGTGCTTGCTGATTTGCATCTGTTCTCCCCACCCCCAGCCCTGAGCTCACTGCCTCTCCAAAAGAGGCCCGATTTACAGCGAACTCCACAGCGGCCAACACAGGCCGTTCCAATCAACAGTGTAGCCAGGGGCTTGAAGCTGGAGATGAATGCTGAACTCTCTTGATGGCAGAAACACACAGGGAATAATGGACCCCGGACTGGATCCAAAGAGCAGAGACAGGCAGAAGCTAGTAAAAGTGAAAGCAATGGGGAAGAATGACAAGATCCGGCCCTTGGACATGAAAATCCGTCTGTAGGAATTGAGGGTGGGGAGGCAGAGCTTGGCCACAGGGCCTGGGACAGTCTGGGGGCACACAAATGACAGCAAGGGAGGCCTCCTTCTGTGCCCGCCACAGGACTGCTGCCTTACCGCGACACAGTGCTTTCATTTCTACAACAGATAGTGATATGCTTATGAAAGAGGAGACAGGGGTGGGGGATAAAGTTAAGTGATTGGAGCAAAGGCGTACAGCCAGTGAGAAGGAGAACTAAAGGTGGAGTCTGCCTCAGCCTTCAGTGTGATCTCAGAACTTGTAAAGCAGCCAGACCGCCCTGCCCCAGTGGGCTGTGCTATAGGCCAAGCACACAAGCAACCAGATTGGGCAAATCACCCCAGCAGGGCAGGGGAGCCCATGTCAAGAGTCGATTTAGTGCGGGCCATGATCAGATACCCCAGCTTTGCCTGAGCAGCTGTGTGGCCTTAAGCAGCTTGCGGAACCTGAGTTCCAGATAGTTGAGCTATATAAGGTTTCCACTGAAGTATGGGTGACTAAGGGCCTAACGGGTAAACATATCTTAAAGGTCAGAGGTTATTTGTATTCCAGAGTTTGGAGGTCTCTTAATGCTAACAAGAATGGGCTGTACTCTGCGAGGTGCACATCCATAAGCGCTGCCCCCCATTATGTGGACTGCCCTCATGACATGGAATCAGACCAACAACCACAGTTCCAAAGGCTGGGCCGGAACCGTAGGGGACAAAGTGTCTGTGTTACAGAGGGAGGAGCAACTTCAAGAGGGCAGGAACGGCGGCGGCAGAGCTCGAAGCTGCCATCCATCAGTGCCCTGCAGCACTGTGTGGAGACCGGAATCGATGCTTGTGTGCATTCCTCACAACAACAACAACAGAATGAACTGGGGGGAGGAAATAGTCCATCACGGGGTGTCAGTGCTCTCGTGAGAGAGGGTGATGGCCGTGGAAGCGTAGAGACCAGCTTTTCCCAGGAAAAGCTTGTGAACAGACCCCTCCGTGGTGAGGCTGGCTTAGTGCTCAACAGCAGAAGCAGCCTGAGCTGTCTGGAGGATAGTGTAGGCTAAAGGGCCGCATGCATTTGGCGACTAGCAGGATTGGGGCCAAAGAATCAACCCTAGGCATGGGAAATCCCTGGGAATTAATGAGTTCACCCTGGGAGAGTTCCAGCTTGCTAAGTTTTAGAGCAGTTTATTGTTATTGTTTCAGGAGCATTTTAGAAGTAAACTCCTGCTCTTTGGTTTGTGATTGTTAGTTTCTGTTGCGTGCACTCCAGCTCATGCGTAGCAGAACCAAACACTGCCTGGGTAATTGCAGACCCTCGTGAGGCCGTTGTGGTGAAACCTGCATACCTAGAACATACATGCTGCATGGAAAATAGAGAGCAGCGACAGCTGACGGGAGGAGTGTTGAAATAAGAGGTTGTTCAGACAGAACAAGGGGGTGTTTGTCAGGGTTATATCCTTCTACTACACTTAATCTGTGTGCTGAGTGAGTAGTAATCCAAGAAGCTGGGTGATACGAAGACTGGGGCAACAGAATGGAGGGAAAATTCATTAACAATCTACAATAAGCAGAGAACACACCTTGCTTGATTAAAAACAAAAAAAGTCTTAAAACCGTTTTTGATAGATTATACCTCAACATAAAGAAAACAAAAATCTTCACATATGGGCCCACGAGCAACATCACGGTACCTGGAGAAAAGGTGGGAGTGGTCAAGGATTCCATTTCCCTTGGATCTTGGGAAGCACCCAGGGAAGATGCCCCGCAATCAAGAAACGGAGCAATAGTGGATTGCACTGGGCAAGTCTGTTACAAAGCAAAGGACTTGGTTGGGATGATGGTGCATCGGACCCACACCATTGCATTTTCAATCACCTTATATGCACATGCATGCTGGACAATGACTAGTGACGAGTGAACAAGAATGGGTGCCTTTGAGTCTTGGTATTAGTGAAGATTACGGAATGGCTTCTCAGACTGCAGAAGAATGACCAAACCTGTTTTGGAAGAAATATAACCAGAATGCCCCTAAGAAGCAAGGAAGGCAAGACTTTGTCCCGTGCCCTTTGGGCATCTTGTCAGCGGGGCTCAGTCCCTGGAGAAAGACTTAGTAAAGTAGATCAACCCCCAAGCGGGAAGACCCTGAATGGAATGAGCGTCTGCAGCAATGATAAGAAGGTGAAGGACTGAGAGTACTTTGTACAAGGGTCGCTGGGATTCAGAACTGACCCCAGGGCACGTCGCAGCAGCTTACATCAGCGCAACTCTCCGCCCAGTATCGATTATGTTGCTTTGTGATAGGAATTGTCATCTGACAGGACTCACACTGAGTCACTGCCTCCTTCAAGTATACTTTTGTCTCCCTGCCTTGTACTCTTTCATTTGAACTTCAGGGTTATTTTGTTAAATTCTGTTTCACTTTCTATATCGATCAGGATAAATTAGATTGTGAAAACTCCCCGCAAATCTCAATGATTTCAAAATAAAGACTCCCTTCTTCCTCACCCGTCACAACTATCTCAGGTGGGCCGGGGCTCTGCGTCTCTGTCCTCACTCAAGGACCCTGCAGATGGAGCACAGCCCCTGAAGCCCGGCTCAAAAGCATCCACCCAGAAGTGGTCGCAGTCACTCTGCTCACAATCTGTTGGCCAAAGTAGCAGACCAAGCCAAACTGCAAGGGACATGGGGAAGATTTCCTTCCCAGGAAGGAAACACGTGTATCAGTGGACCCACGTGTTAGAGTTTTTTATCTATAATTTTTTTACTTGCAAATTAATTTGGAAGCATTTATTTGCATAGTGCCTACTTTTCACATCCAGGAACATGGATGGCATTTTCCTTCAGGTCTTCCTTTATGTCTCTAATAAAGGACTCAAGTTCTCTTGGTGCTGTTATCAGTGGTTGTCAAGCTGGCTGCAGACTCAGATCTCCTGGAAAGCTGTTGATAACTGCCAATACCAGGCCCAAGTCTAGGGTGTAGCCAGGGCTGAAAGACATAGCAGTCTGGCACATCCCATTTCCTGTCCGTTATTTTTGTTTGTTTTTTTTTTGGCCATCACTGCCCTCTGGTGGTGGGGATAGGAGGCCCAGCCTTTGCTCCTGTGGAGCTGGAATTGAACTTCCATTCCAGTGGGCCGCAGTCCCGCGCACAACCACTATGCCACCGGGACTCAGCCCTCCTGTTTGTTATTATCATTGTTGTTTTTAAACTTCTTAAATAGAAATTTTGTAAAATATGTACAAGAGTGGAAAGAATAGTAATATGTACTTAGATTGAAGCCCATGTGTGTACTACTTAACACATGAGCTCAACTCATGGCCAGTCATATGCACTCTAAACACCCCAACCTCCCTATGCCTCTGTTCGAAGATTATTTCAAAACAAGCCCCAGATGTCTTACTAGTTTATCTGTGGCTATTTTGGATGTGAACTCTTCATAAGCATAAGCACAATACCATCTTCACTTATTTAACACTGTTCCTCAGTACCAGATGTTATAGGCAGCCTTCAATTTCTCCAACTCTCTCCTTTGTTTCGTCTTGGATTATATTGCTGTCCCTTGTCGTTGAGTGCACTTCCACTCCATGGAAAACAGAAAGAAACTGGCTGCTCCAGGGCCATCTTCACACACAGTGCTGTGCTCCAGTCCATCCCTGCAGCCCCTGGGCATCGTGCATGTCTCTTAACCTCGGGGCTCTTCTTCCAGCACTGGATTGGACAGTATTCTGTTGAGGTCTATAGGGTTTTCACCAAGCCTTTTAACCTAGTCTGCTTTAGTCTGAAAATTCCACCAAAACCTGTCCGTTCTGGGTCACTGTGTTGGTATTTTAAAGATGGGTGGCATAGCTTCCAGCATCAAAGCAGCAAGCAAGCTCTCATAGCACAACAACTGGCAGACCGCAATGGTGGTTTTTAACTGTTCCTCACTGCCATTGAATCAGACTTCAAGCAGAGTAGTGCTGCCCCTGGGGGTTTCCTAGAAAGTAAATTTTTATGGGAACAGAGAAGACTTCTCTCTCTCTCTTTCTCTCTCTCTCTCTCTCTCTCTCTCTCTCTCTCTCTCTCTCTGTCTCTGAGTGGCTAGAGGTTTCAAGCAACTGACCTCAGGTTAGCAGCCCAACTCAAAACCTACTACACCACCAGGACTTCTAGTCTTCATGACATAGTTACCCTGTATATTCCTTCTCTCTTCTTTCACATCCGGATCCAAATCAGGTCCATATATTGCAATTGTCTTCTACATTTCTTAAATTAGTTTTAATAGGACCCCCAACCCAGTCTACCTTCTCCATATGGACTGAGGGCATGTGATATTCAGGGGTTCTCTGGAGCCCTGAGACATGGCATCAGGCATCTCCACCCCAGCAGCAGTGTCAGATTACCCAGTAAGCAAGGTACGCATGGGCTTACTTACACTAATTAATCTGTAGTAAACAATTTCTTCTTTTTCTTCCCCACCACATCAGAGATGCTGCTTCTAGGCATGGCTGGTATTATTCTCCCTCCCAACCCCCAAACACCTTCCCACAGAATCAAAGGCTCTTTTCAAATTCACAATCACCAACAGGGACCAAGTATTCCATAAGCAAGGAAAATCGGCTTATTTATGCATACTTTCTAATCTGTAGTGAATACTTTCTCATGCTTGACCCCAAGATGTAGTGAAAAGCGTAAGGCTTTGCTTATTGGGTAATCCCCCCTTGCCTGATGGCCATCACGTTGCAGGAGACCTCTGGGTGGCCCAGATTCTCCTTGGAAGGCTCCTCTGTGGTCTTTACTTGACTCCCCCTGACATCCAAGTCTTGACCTACATGGCACCTCGGAGGGCCCTTCCTTGACTCCTCTGAGGACTGATACTGAACTGCTATGAACTGCCGAAAGAACAAACAGCGCCGTCTCCAAAGGAGAGCCAGCATGTTCCTGAGAAGCGAGGATGATGGCAAGACTTCATCTCATAAAACTGGATGTCTTGTCAGGAGTAACCGATTCCTGGAAAAGGGCCTGATGCTTGGTAAAGTAGAGAAGAAGCAAAAAAGAAAGAGGATGGATTGACACGCAAAGGACTCAACATAACAATTATGAGGACACTAAGGGACTGGGGAGTGTTTCATTCTGTACACAGGGTCACTATGAGCAGAACTGACAACAAAAGACACTTCCACTCTGACACACACAGGGTCACCTTTCAGCTTTGACTTAATGGCATCTGGCTTTTATATTGCCCTTGATCAGCACCCACCTCTGACTAAAACACCAGACGAAAACATTTTGGCATGGAAAAGGGTCTCAAAATATTTTAATGACCTTTTCCTGTGAGTTTAAACAGTGAAGAAGTGGACCTTATTTCTAGACCAATGTTTTCCTTAGTTTGTGATACTTCTCCCTGGAGGATGCTGGCAAGATTGGGGGTGGGAGGGAGCTGCAAAAGCTGATACCTGCACTTTATCCTGGATTATGGGCTACAATACAAAAGTTTTCATTGCCAAGTGGTCAGTGAGTAATATTTTCTTTCTGAAAAGGGGGCAGTAGGCCAGAGAAGTTTAGGAACCTAAACTCTAGACTCTTGGCTGAGAGGAAGCATGCAAAGTTCCAGCATTGTCTTATATTAGAGAAGGTGTTCTTTAACATCATATTGAGTTTAGTACTGATGTTTTTTGCTTTTCAGTTATCTTTTGGAATCTCAAGGTAAACTCAAAACTCTTTGCTTTGCTTACCAAAAATCAAAGCAGAAAAACCCCCAAACCCACTGCCATCAAGGATTTTTGAGATGGCAAATCTTTATGGAAGCAGAGAGCCTCATCTTTCTCCCACAGAATAGCTAGTGGGTTTGAACCACCAACCTTGTGGTACTAAGTCCATACTACTAAGTACTAAGTCCATAGCAATACCAGGGCTCTTTTTGCTTTATTTGGAGGGGAGCAGTTTGTTCTTGCAAGGGAGGAAGACCCCTTAGCTGAGATAACCATATAATTTAACACCCCAACTGGGACACTTTTGAGAGTGAAAAACGCATTGCTATTGAGTTAACGCCAACCCAAAGCAGTCCTAAAGGACAGGGTAAAGCTGCCTTGTGAGTTTCTGAAACGGTAGCTCTTTAGTGGAGCTCATCTGCTGAGTTAAGTAGTGGGATGGCGCTCAGGGGCAAGGAGCTACAGGGGCTTCTCACATGGGACACATGGAGAAGCAGTGGAGAGTCTCTGATTTTTAGCAGCGGACCTGAATAGCTGAATTGTCCTGGGGTGTGTGGACAGTTAGGTGCTTGATCACCAGCCTGGCAGTTCTCACCCACCCAGAGGTACCTTAGAAAACAGGTAGAGCAATCTATTCTCTGTGCAGCAGTTTTACTTTGCATGTGTGGGGTTCCTAAGAGTCGGCATCAACTCAATCAGTGACAGCAACGGCAACATACCAGGGGAGACAGAGTGAAAAGCATCCCTTTGTGGAAAGGCCATGTCAGAGCAGAGGGAAGGATAAGGCCAGTGCATCAGCTGGGCGGAGGGGCTCCTGTTTTGTATTGCTACAGCTGTTTTCTTCCTAAGTGAGCCAGCTTTGCATTGGAGTCCGCAGAGCTTGAAGAAATGACTCGTGCATTTTGAAAACCGCAGGGTCTTCACAGCAGGGTCACTAAAGACAAAATGGGTGCATAAGCAAATGTGGTGAAGAAAACTGATGGTACCTGGCTATGAAAAGACATAGCATCTGGGGTCTTAAAGGCTTGAAGATAAACAAGTGGCCATCTAGCTCAGAAGCACTAAAACCCACATGAAAGAAGCACACCAGCCTGCGTGACCATGAGGTGTCCATCGGATAAGGTATCAGGCATTTAAGACCCAGAACAAAATCATACCCAATGTGAATGGGGAGGTGTGGTAACATGGTGCTGGAGGAAGATAAGGCCTTTTCCACAATTATATCTCCTCCAAAATATTAAGCAAATATTAGAAGCTATCTGGTGGGAGGTCAGAAACTTAGTTATTCTCCCTAAAGCTTTCAACTATCCAGAGGCCTTTATCTCTCACACAAAGATAGGGCTGACTCCCTGCTGTTAGGACAATGGGTCACTCCCCCTGAAAGCTTTAGTTAAACAAGTCTCCCATCCAAAGGTAATTAGGCTTAAGCCACCCATCTTATCCCATGAAGACCCCAATAACCTTCCTCCCCTATTGCATGTATGCCCCTAGGTCATTCCTCCCATCATTTTATTACCTATAGCACCACCCTTTCCTGTGACATATGACCTGTAGTTTGGGGGCTTGCACATGTCCAAGAAAGGATATAGAAGGCCTTGCTTAGTAATAAAGCTCTCTCTCCATGTGGACCACCAAGCGGGGCTGAGGTGAGCATGCTACCATGTAATGTGCCTCATTCCATTCTCTCTTTCTTATCCTCTATGACTTTATTATAATAATTAATTAATTATCACTGTACAACTGCGCCTACCAGACCTCCGGTGCTAATGTTGAAGTATGGCTCTTCTAACAGCATGAAATGGAGACCCAGTGCCCCTCTGTAGACAACTGGACATCCCCTCACTGAGGGGTCACAGGGAAGAGAGGAGCCAGTCAGGGTGCAGTATAGCACCAACGAATCACACAACTTTCCTCTAGTTCTTTGGTGCTTCCTTCGCCCACTAGCATGACCTCAGCACTATCTTACAAATCAGACTGGACCAGAACATGCACACTGCTATCCAGGATAGATAAACCACTCAGGGCCAGTGATGAAAGTAGAGATATCAGGAGGATTGAGGAAGAGTGGAAGGAGAAGGGGGAATCGATCACAAGGATCAATGATACCCTCCTCTCAGGAGCACGAATAATGGAAAAGTGGGTGAGTGGCAACGGAGGACAATGCAAGATACGTAAATCATAATCTATAACATGAAGGAGGGCAGGTGGGAGAAGAAATGGGGAGCTATCAAGGGCTCAAGTGGCAAGAGAATGCTTTGAAAATGATGAGGGCATATGTGCAAATGTGCTTGGCACACTGGATTATGATAGGAGATGTAGATCTCAAAATAAAAGTATTTAAAAATAAAATTAAAATATCTTTTTGGGCTGAGCCCTGGTGGCGTAGTGGTTGTGTGCAGGACTGCTGCCCACAGGGTTGGTGGTTCAAATCCAGTAGCAGCGCTCCAGGAGCAAGGCTGGGCCTCCTACTCCCACCAGGGGGCAGTGATACCCACAAAAACAACAACAAAAAAGCAAACAAAATATCTTTTTAAAAAAAGAAAAGAAAGTGGCAGTTTCTGGTAGCTCCCACCCTCCCCTCCCCGCATGCTGTTGATTCACGAAATCAAATTTAGTGGGAAAGACTCCAAAGTACTTCCTTCCCATCCCCAGCCCAGTACTGCTGGACAGGTATTGTGTGGTTCTGGTTCACGTCTTCCCAATCTCCTCCTCCTCCAACTAACACAGGCCAGCCCGCACCCAGCAGGGGGACTGCAAATGACTCACAGTCTCCATCCCCAGGAACACCCCTGCCTCCGGGGTTCTAGCATCTTGGTCATGCCTTTGCCACTTGGGGGAAGGGCTTTTGAAGTAGCATCTCTCAGGTAGGCTTTGCCCTGTCTTTCTTTGGGGAAAGAGGACGAGGTAAAAGGGAAGGCTCTTTCCTGTTCTCAGCGGGGGTAGTCTTTCCAACATGGCTCTGTGGAACTCATCTCTCCAAGGCCCTTTCATCCTATCACGAGAAGCAGCTGCAAAAGATTAGATGTCTAAATCTTGTTAGACCTGGTGCTAATCCCATGAGGATTAAATGCTCAGGACCTCATTAAAGTCCTCCTAGAATGAAAAAAAAATTACTGTATCTCCGAGTAAAACAGTCCAAGTAGTGCGGGTGGTGTCCAGTTACCCTCGGGGGTGTTAGGGACTTGGCAGCAGATGGCGACCCCAGAGGGACCCAGTGCCTACCAGAAGGTTGGCAGACACGGTGTCCTGGAGCTGGCAGGTACAGCAGGGCTGTGCCCTTCTCTTGCCTGGGGGAGATGGGGCTCTTTCCAGGACACCTCAGCAGCTTGTCCAGCACCAGGCAGGGCTGGCCTTTTATCTACATCAAACGTGTTTGGGTTTAATTAAGTCGGGGCTCCTGAAGTGCCTCATAATTAGCTGTGATTGCTCCTTGGTCTGGTAGCAAATCCAAGTGTGGTAACTGCCTTGGGGACGGGTGAGCATCTGCTGTAGGTCTCACCCAGCGAGGCTCAAGCCTGAGTAAAGAGAGCTGAGTCTGCATAGGGTCTGATGGTGAGAAAGTCAGAGCACATGAATCCCTGCAGTACAGCCGCTTGGGTAGATTCGTGATACAAGAAGAAGGACCAGGGCTGTGGGGTGAGGCAGACACTCCAAGCCAAGCATTCCCACTCATTCACTGTGGCAAGTGCAGCAAGTCCTATAACGGCTATATCTTTCTTGTCACCTGTGTTCCATGTGTGAGTCACTTGCACGTCACATGCCTCCATTCATCTAGGTAATACTGATTGCCCACTAAACACCTGCCCTGTGGCGATGAACACAATTGATAAGCTTTTTGATGTCTGGAGTTTGTAATCTTGTAGACTCAGAAGTTAGAACAAAACATAAAGATAGAAATAACTAGCTCAGAGATGAAGGATTCAATCAGCAACTTCAAAGGAGTCCCTTTTGTCACCCAAGCATCAGTCTCCACAAACCTGAGACCAGAAGAATTAGATGGTGCCCGGTTACCACTACCAACTGTCTGAACAGGGTCACATTCGAAGGGCCTGCATAGAGGATAATGTGGAACCAGACTCAGAATCATAAATGAGCCCCGGCAGGCATGCAGGTTGGATTGAGATGGGGGACCTAGAGAGGGTGGCCCTTAGTCACCCTTCAGGTCTGGAATATACCCAAGCGGAACTCCTCATTCCGTGGTAGAATAATCAGTATTTACAACCAAACAGGCAGCAGTTACCCAATGACAATGGTCAGAGGACTAGGAAACAGGAAAGAGACACAGTAAGAAGACAGAAGAAATGACAGTGCATGCGAGGGATTACAGGGAGATGTTGAAACAGGATGTCCGTGAATTACTGAATGTCGTGTAATGATGGTTTGCTTGGCAAACCTTCACCTTATTCAAGATTTTTAAAAAATTACAGGAAATCTCTTGTTGTACCTGCCATCCTTTATTAGGATGAGCCACCTCATCGTGTGCACCAGCACGAAGGCGTCTCGTGGGATCTCTGCAGTGTGACCGACGCTGGTCTTGCTCACTGCCGTCCAGTCCATTCTGACTTACGGTGAGCCTACAGGACAGACCAGAACCTACCCCTGTGGGTTTCTGAGGCTCTGCCTCTGTGAGAGCAGCAAGCTTCACCCTTCTCCACTGAAGCTGGCCTAAAGGGCTTAAATGATGTCCTTTTTTCAACTTTTAATTTTTGCTCGATTGGGTACCCCACCCTTGGCTGAATTCTTATTTTAAAAAGTAATGTCACACATGATAAGCACACAATGAAAAAATGTGGTCGAACACCATGGCGGGCGAGTGCAAGCAAGGCCGCTGAATGGTACACATGAAAATGCCTGTGCTGTGACAGAAGTCTTGTTATATAGATTGCATCATGGTGCATTTTAAATAAAAATTCTAAACACATCCCTTCATTGCCAAAGTCTGGATACAATGAGTAAATCAGATTCTACCCCCGCCCACCCCTCTTGACTCCCCATTCTCTTCCACAGAGTCAACATCTGCTGCAGGGTCTTTCTGGCAAATATTCCGTCACTTATGCATGCACTTGCCTTTAAAACACCCCATACATCCCTGGCACCAGCCCGTCATTGCCACCAGTCTGCCCCTCGTTTTGTCTGTGGCATGAGGACTCTGGGCTCCTTCCACACCAGCAGATCTGTCTCTGAGCCATGCTCCGTCACCAGCCTGTGTCGTTGGTTTGCAATGCCCAAGTGTGGCTGATCTTAAAAACAAGGCCACTGCCACCCAGCCGGTGCGCCCCCATGTGCTACAGAGTGGAATTGCTCCACAGGGTTTTCCTGCAGAGGAACCCTGGTAGTGTAGGGCTGACACACTGAGTTGGTAACCCAAGGACAACCGCTCTGCAGGAGGAAGATGGGGCTTTCCACCTGTCCTTTAGGTCGCTGAGTCCTTCATGGGCTCGGCGACTGTAAGTTGGAGGTGGAATCTTCCCAGGAACAAGTCTTTCACAGGCCATGGGCGGGTTCAGACCGCCAACCTTTAGGTTAGGAATCAAGTACAAACCATTTGTGTCACCCAAAGACCTTCCCTAAAGTGCAAAATCTCTCAAAATTGAACAGTTAAACCAAAGAGTTGTAGGTATGATGCCCCTTTGTCCTCCGAGGGCTGTGCCAGGCACCCTCCCCTCCTCAGCAGACTGACCAGCGTGTGTGCCTGCTGGCCCACCATCCCCAGTCCTGCTCAGAGGCACATTCTGACAGTGGCACTTAGCCTTGAGGTTGCTCTTTCAAAAAAGAAAGGCTGCAGATAGCAGTTTATGGTGCTTAGTGAGGCTTTGGAGCATGTGCTTATTAGGTAATCGGTGGGCCAGGAAGAAAGTTGCTAATCGTGCCTGGGCCCCTGCCAAAAATGAAACCGAAAAACCAAACTCGCCCCCATCGAGTCAATCCTGACTTACAGACCTCTGTGGAACCAACTCTATAGAACCACATGGGCTCTGTAGCCCCTGTGGGTCTCCAAGATCTTAACAGATGGACAGAAGCCTCGTCTTCTCCTGTGCAGCCACTGGTGAGCTCAAACCAAGGCTGCATGTTAGCAGCTCAGAAGGAAGTCCATTAGGCCGGCAGGGCCCCTCTGACCCCTGAAGAAACTCTGTTTTGAGGAAGTGTTTGGGAAGCTCTTCTTCAGGTGTTTCAAAAGAGGCTGAGCAGCGCCCCATCCCCCAGTCTGTGAAGGGTGTTTACTTACTGCAAGGGGAGAAGGAACTCTGAACTGGTTTCTTCACTTAGTTCAGTGGGCTGATGAACCACGCCAATCCCAGCCCCGAGATGCTAAGGCCAGAAGCTCCAGATAGTGTCCAGCAGCCACTCCCAGCTGCTCCTGAATGGGGTCCCGGTAGAGGTCTTGGACAGAGTGGGGGGGAGTGTGGACTCGAACTCCAAGTCATAAAACATAGCCGACTTTGCCCGAGACTGACTCGCCGTCACCCTTCCGGCCTGGTCTGGACACACCACACCCGGATCTCATTTTCCAAGCAAAACAACAGACTGATAAAGGAGCGGTAATGCTCAGTAGGCTTTAGAATAGTCCACTCTCTGAGTTCAAAAGGGCAGTGTGTGCCGGAGCTCAGGAGGCAAGAAGGATTAGGGAAGAAGGCCGGCTGGAAATGGGAAACCCAGGCAGTGGGTGCCGGTGTATTGCGGGCACTGCATGAAGCCAATGTGCATTCCTGATCGAATGGAAAACCAATCTGCTCTGGAAGCCTGCATCCAGTTCACAATTAAAAACATTTTTAATGTTTTCTTATTTTTTGTCTGAGCTTAGAGTTGTCTGTTCCTTAGAGTAGTTCTTCTCCACCCTGGAGCTCATTGGAATCACCTGAGGATCTCCCCAGATCCTTGGATTTCCAACGCTGTCTGGTGGTTTGCCCTCAGTTTTACCAGATTCCCAGGTGATTCTTAGGGGCAGTCCCATTGAAGAACATAGAAATGAGCCTCCTATAAGTATGGACTGGCCTTTTCAAGAGGTAGGGACAGCTTCTTGTTCAAATCCTGTTTTTTAAAGGAAGACTAACAGTCCAGTAGCTAAAGGAGCTTTGGTGGTGCAGTGGTTAACCACCTGGCTGCTAACCAAAAGGTTGGTGGTTTGAACCTCTGCAGGAGCTCCATGAGAGAAAGGCCTGGCAATCACTTTCAGTAAAGGTAACAGCCAAGAACACCATCTGGGGCTTCTGAACTGCCACAGGTCACCCTGAGTCAGAATCAACTGGAGGCACCCACAGCCACAGCAGTGAGGAATGCTTGTTGGCTTTCAGACCCTGGTCAGAACCTTTTATGTACAAGGAGGCTCCCAACAGTTTGTGGATAAAAGGAAGTGCCTCGGTCACCAAGGAGGCCTGGTGGCATAGTGGTTACAAACTGGGCTGCTAACCACAAGATCAGCAGTTCAAACCACCAGCCTCTCCAAGAAATAAAGATGATGTTTTCTACTCCCAAGGAAAGTTCTAGTCCCGGAAACCTGCCCAGTCTTGTAGTGCCACTGTTAGTCAAGAATGACTCAGTGGTTAATGAGTCTGCTTTGTTTCTTTTGTCACCATATTTAGTTCTCTTTTTTTCATATTTAGTTCTTTAAACCACCAAAAGGTTTAGAGGCTTTTACAGACAAGGAACCAGGGCCCAGAAGGGTTTGGTAACTTTCCCATGATCACGGGATTTTTCATATTCCCTGATATTTGTTAAAACAGTGGTTCTCGACCTTCCTAACACTGCAACCCTTTTATACAGTTCCTCATGTTGTGGTGACCTCCCAACCATGAAGTTATTTTTGTTGCTACTTCATAACTGTCATTTTGCTACCGGTAGGATCGGGCGACCCCCGTGAATGAATCGCTTGACCCCCCCTGTCGTGACCCACAGGTTGAGAATCGCTGTGGTAAAAGGATGCATACGCAGACGCGGAGCTCCCACAGCAAGCTGGGAAGCCACAGGTTTCCCTCTAGCCCCAACGCCAGGCTTGCTTGTTTGGAGCGTTGCAGTCAGTAAGTGCCAGGCCTCAGCCGTCCAGCCACGAAGGACTTTCTTGTCATGACTCCCCATTTCCATCCACCTGCCTGCCGATGGCAACCCGCAGGTGGCCACGATGCTGAGCAGGTTCCAGATGAAGACAGTCAGTGTTAGGAAGACAGGCCTGGGGATCGACTCCAGAAATCCACCAGAGAAAGCCCTAGGGCTTTCAAGGTTTGGTTTGTGAATGGCCATGAGCATGGTGACGGCTGGACAGCATTCTGTTCCTTTGATCACGGAGCTCCCAGGAGACAACTAATCCCTTCAGCCTGGCCTCCCGGAGGGAGACAGGTGTCCCCAACAGGATTTCTAAAATTGTCATTTGTTGCATCATCATTCAAACCCACCGTTAAGGAAGATGGCAATGGAAAAGATATTTTACACCCCACCCCCCTTAGTCACTGGGCTTAAACTGGGGCACTGTGATGAAAAAGAGGGGTACCTTTCAGCACACGTGGCTGGCCTGTCAAATCCAAAGTTAAAAATTCAGGAGTGCCTTTAGCTTAGTAACCTTGTCATCAGAAACCACTCACTCTGTCAGCTGTTTATGGAAAGTCTGCAAACCGCCCGCCTTTCTGGGTGTAGGACAGAGAGCAATCAGAGACTCGGTGCTCTTCCATCTCCAGGGAGGCTTCCTGTCTCCAAAGGCTCCCCACTTTCCATGTGGGAGGGAGTGCAGGAGGGAACAGCCATTGACGCTGGCCTTTCCCTTAGTCTTGGCATCTCTGGACACCTTCCAAGCCTTGTGGGCTTCCAACACTTGTCGGCAGTTGAGGTAGAGGGGATGTCGTTAAGAAAGGCAGGGGACCACCGGGGCTGTTGGCCGCATTCTGCTTCTTGAGCTGGACCAGGGATACTTCAGTAAAATGCATTCAGCTTTATGTGTAGTGCTACATCATGGTTTCTGAGACATACTCTAATGGGGAAAACAAGGTCCTATAGGGACTCCCTGGGTGGTACAAATAATTAAGCACATGATTCCTAGCCAAAAGGTTGGCGGTTCAAGCCCACCGAGAGATAGCCTCAGGAGACCGGCCTGCTCATCTGCTTCTGAAAGGTCGCAGCCTAGAAAACCCTGTGGAGCACAGTGCTACCCCCACCCCTGTGGGTGCCTGTGATCAGAGTCCACTTGATGGCTGCTCGCACCAGCATGCTGCCATTGGCAATTTAAATGGAAATATAGGAAGCTTACCTTTGGCCACATAGCACATGCGTGACCTACTCAAGTGTGTGTGTGTGCACATACAGAATACAGACTCCTGGGCTTGACCCCCATCTCACTAAATTAACTGCTCTGGGAATGATCCCCTGGAATGCTGTATCTAACATCCTCTCCAGGCAATTCTACACACACTGCAAATGAGCTCCTGCCCTGGGTGGAAGGAGACCTGGTGGCACAGCAGGCTCGTCACTGGGCTGCTCCCAGCAGTTCAACCCCACCAACCACTCCGAGCGAGCCTGTCTGCTGCCAGGAACGATGCCGTCTTGGAAAGCTGAGGAGCAGTTCTGCGCCCTCTGCTCCACAGGCTCCCTGTGAGCCACAGTTGACTTGAGGCAGTGGCTGGGCTGGGTTTGGGCAGAGTGGTGCTGGACTGGAGTAGGGTGAATCCCACTGCGAGAGGAAGAAAGAGCAGGGGGCTTACCCCAGGCTCTCAAGGTAGCCTCCCCACAGCTTGCTTGGTTAGGGAAGTTCAACTCTCAGGGCATCAAAGCCTCTGCCCTCTTGCCAAGGTCAGCGATCCATGTTTCCATCGCAAGTGAACAATCTCATTGTGTTGCTGTTTTGTGTCTGTTGTGCCACCATCCCGTGGGTTTCATTGCAACTTGATTCCCTGCAGGGCCTGGGCCTGGGCCTTGGAAGGATGCTCTAAATCCCTTCACCTGGCTGCTAACCTCCTAGCGATAGTGCTGGATCCCAGCGTGGCTTCCACAGCATCCCTGGCGACTCAGGCTGAGATCATCCCTCCTGGGCACACAAACTTCCTCTCTCTTCAGAGGTCGCCTCTGGCTGTTCCAGAATGAGTTTGTGTCCCTTGGTACCCTGTGCCTCTGTCACCAAGAACAGTTGGCCTGATCCTGTTAAGTTCCTGGATTGGGATTACCTTGGTTCTTGCTTCACAATGCCAGAAGAATTCATGTGGCAGAAGCATGTTTGTAATCCAAGTGACTTTTTTGAGGAAAAGGGGAGTTTTAGGTATTCGTCTCAAAAAGTACACGCTGTTCCAAGAAAGTATACAGGGCAGTGCAGTAATGATGCAGGAGTTTAAACTGAACACACACACATAAAAGAAAAGCACAGGTGGAAAGAATACTGGAACCAGAGCACAATATCACACATGCAGAACCAGGAAATCCCCGTAAACCAAGGAGAAAGCAGGGTCGAGTAGGCCCCGGGCGGACACTCCGGCCCATGTGGTACGCAGAAGTAATCTCACTCTTGGTTTGCAGCATGCACCTGAGCAAAAGCAGAGAAAAAAAGGGGTGGGGCAGTGTCTTCCACACTGGACTTTTCCCTGCTCCTGCTGGGGAGGCGTGGATGTGGGTATTGACCAACTGTACTGGCTGAGCTTAGGTGCACCTAGTTGATGTCCTATTGCTGGTGGCTAAGCTGAGTGTGCCCAGGTTGGCTTCAACCTGAGCCGGGGAGGCCTGTGTCTGAACATGTTCAGTTCTGGATTTTTCCCCTAGGTGTCCAATGGGTGCCCAATTCCTTTCCAACCCCTGTATTGTGGCATGAAGAGCTAATTGTTGTTTAGTGTAGGCATTCAGGAAGACAACACACTCTTGTCCCTAATCTCCGACCTGTGGATCCTACAGAGTGTGCTGGCCTTTCCCCTGGACCAGAGCTTGCCTCTCTCCCCCTCCCCTCTGCCGACAACTCGATCCCACAGGGGACCTCCACTTGGGACTTTTCTTAACACCGTGAGTCATTACACACCTGGGTATAGCTCCCAAATGGCAGCCTCAGAAGTTGGTCCCACGGGGTTGCGCTTGCTGTACCAACATCACCAGTCCACAGGTGTGCTCAGGCGTGCCTTGACTGTCTGCTCGGAGTTCCATGAGCCTCTGCACACATTCCTCACAGCTCTGGGGCACGCACTTCCCATGCCGAGGGGCATCTGGGAACTTGTTCCAGGCAGCCAGAGAGCAGGCAGTGTCTCTCGGTCTCTCCCGTGCTTTTGCTGACACTCGGCCGGCTGGCGTCGTCTCTGCTGCTGGCTGTGCCGACAGCGAGTCACGCCCTGACCCCTCTGTCCGCAGGCTGCACGTGGGAGTTTGGAGCCATGGTAAGCTACATCAGGAAGATGTACCCCCTCACCCAGCTGGTCGTCGTGGGCTTCAGCTTGGGTGGCAACATCGTGTGCAAATATTTGGGCGAGACTCAAGCAAACCAAGAGAGGGTGCTGTGCTGCGTCAGCGTGTGCCAGGGCTACAGTGCACTGAGGTGAGTACTGCCGCCGCGCGCCCTTCATGGGGCCCTCGTGTGTCAGGAACCCCAGAGCGGCCCACACGGACCTTTGCAGGCCAGGGCAGACAGACATCCACATCTCTCGTTAGGGTTGCCCTCTCAGACCCCTTAGACCTGGGCTGTCCCACCGAACTTTGGGAACTTTGGGATCTGCTGTTCAAAACCAGCAGCAGCTCCTCTAGTCAGACTGGGCTTCCTCCCCCCATAAGGCCACGGGGTCGCTCGGAGTCATCATTGCCTCAGTGGCAGTGACTTAGGTTTGGCTTTGTCCTGTGAGCACAACAGCTAATATGAGGACATCACCCTGGTTCCGGTCAGGGGCACACCATGACCCTGCCCTTAGGCAAACTTGGGCACCTCTGTGAGGTGGATGGATGCTCTCTGTTACAGAACTGGGGCTCTTTGCCAGAACACAGAAGACGGGCAAGCCAGCCCTCTGCTACCTAAGGAGACACGGGGGCTCTGTGGCACCCCCTCAGTTTGTGCTCTCACCTTCCAGCTGTCCCCTCTGGTCTGCACCCCAGACACCCTCACTGAGAGTTGCCCTGCCCCTTAGGCTGCCACGAGGTGAAGTCTGTTGCAATGGAGTGCTCCCGGAGCGTTGTGTTCAATCACCAGGAGGACAGGGAACAAGTCTTTCCTCTGAAGCCAGAGCTTCCTGGGGCTTTGCTGCAGTGGCGCCATCTGCTGTTGCAAGAACACATGGAGTGGAGGAGAAGGGGTGGGCACAAAGAAGGTTCAAGAAGCCAGGGCCCTAGCACCGGTGCGGTGCGACACTCATAAATCAGCGCCTCAGGAGCTCCTCCTTGGGGGCTCAGGGAGCTTTGTGGACATGATTTACCCTTGCTCCAGCCTTGTGCGAGCAGGAGAAAGAGGTTCTCTGTGGGGTGCTGGCACCCTGACTCATTGCCAGTGTGGATTGAATTAGGCCTTGGGATCAGAAATCACACAAATAAAGGTTTCTTTTCCATCTTTGTGGCCTCATGATCCTGTGTCCAGGATTCAGACCCAAGGTAGAGAGTGTGGTGGAGTGGGGTGGCTGAGAGGCAGTGGAATTGGCCCATTGGGGTTGTTTACCTGACGCATGGCCCCCAGACACTTATAAAGAAGGTGGGGTGCCACCCCTCCCTCTGAATGGGTAAGAGTTAAAATCAGGGCTCTGGGGTCAACCAGGCCTGAGCCCAGAACTCAGTCGTCCTGCCACGTTTCCGTGTGGCCTGGGCATAGCGCTGGGCCAAACCCTTGGTTTCCCAATCTGGAACGTGGAGATCCTACTACTTGCCTGGCACCACTGCTAGAAGCCATGATGGCACAGTAGGTTAAGGACTGGGCTGCTAGCCCAAAGGTAGGTAGTATTGAAGCCCAATGCTGCCCCCAAGAGAACAGTGTGCTGCCAGAGAAGGAACAGCCAGTGTGCGCCACACTGCGGTCACTGTGAGCCGGGGCTGGCTCCCCGGCTGTGGGCTTTCCCATTCATGCCATTGCTGGAGATCAGAGACCATGTCCCCATGTTGGGTGGGGACCTGCCAGCCATATCTGGCTCTCAAACCAGCCCCTCCGGTGTTGTGGACACTGTGTGGGCCACATCTGACCCCCTCTGACTCCCAAGGTGAACTGCCAAAAAGCAGCTACCCTCCATCCCTTTCTTACCCTGCTCTGACACCAAACCTCCTGCTTCTCAGACTGGATGCGATGGCCTACTGCAGTGGCCCCCACAACTCACAGACGATGCCCACAGTTAGGGGGTTGTTAGGGAGGTTACCGGGGAGCTGTGCAGGCCAGAGAGTGTCTGCCCTGACTCTCCACTACTTGGCCTGGCTCTGCCCTGCCCAGGCAATGTTTCAAAGCTCTCTGTTTGGATCCAGACCCAGTGTAAAAGAACATGGCTTGGGAAAGGCATGCCACTTCACAATAAGCCTCACCCAAAGGCACTCAGCTCCCTGAATTAAGTGCTCAGAGACGCTCCACTCCACAAGGCCCTCCTGCCCCTAAGCATTGCGGTTTTCTTGCTCTGTGGGCTGGGAAGTTCAGCACTCTCTTTTGTGCTTTGGCTCCTGGTTCTGCTGCTGCTGCTGCTACTCTACTGTCAAAAAGCCAGCTCCTGGATTAAGGGAACTCAGTGCACAGGGATATCAGGCCACATGTTTTCTCTTGCCTATATTGAGATTTCCCATCCTCACTTGCTGCTTCTGAAATGACTCAGTTTATATCCCACAGGACGATCACAGTGAACCCTGTTTGCAGTCACTCACGGCTGAATCGCATGATTCAGTCTGGCTCTGCCACTGCCTTCTTTCCCAGACCTCGGGGAACACAACCAAGGCAGGGCTTGAAGAGGCGTGATAATGATGCATTCACTGCGCTGCAGTGTGGGTCGCCTCACTACTGCCACGTCCTTTTCTTGCTCTGGGGAAACACTAAGGCTGATCAAAAGAAACATTTCTTGTAGACCTTTAAATATGCAAACTCTTCCTCTGCCTCTCAAAGTGCAACCAGAGAAGTTTGCTTTATCTCTTTCAGGTTTCTCCCTGAATTTGATGGACGTCTCCACCCACCCTCCCTTGACACACTCCTGGTATTGGGCCAGAAAAACATGCCTGCAGGGCAGGAGGCTACCCAGAGAGCGTTCAAGTGAAAAGTGGTCCTGACAGGTTCTGGAAAAGGGTGTCAGGAGTGTTGTCCACCAAGCCCCTGGTGGGCTTTCTCTCTGGGGTCAGATCCATGGCCAAGTACAGTTTTGCCATAGGCTCCACTACAGCCGGCAGTGTGAGTCCCTCATGCCAGGACCCCGGTTCCCACAGACGAGTGGGACACGCAGTGCTCTCTGCTGGGCCGCCACCGCCTCCTTCCTCAGCACGACTTGATTTGGTGCCCCCTCACTCTGCTTCTTTCAGGGCCCAGGAAACCTTCATGCAGTGGGATCATTGCCGCAGGTTTTACAACTTCCTCATGGCCGACAACATGAAGAAAATCATCCTCTCTCACAGGTACCTTACCTCCTGCCCTCCGTGGGGACACAGACCTGTGGCCATTGGGGTTTTCCGTGGCTGATTTGGGGAACCAGGCCTTCCTTCCAGCCTTCCACTACTGAGGCCCAAGCCCGCTGGGCCAGCCGCTTTCCCTGGGGAGTGGCAGCCTCTGTGGGCATCAGTAAAGCCAGAGGCTGGTTTCTGCAGTGGGGG
>PVJH01000694.1:179259-220734 GCA_004026705.1 Nesogale talazaci | reverse complement strand
TCCCTGGGATGCTGGGGTCCGTGCAGGTCAGGTCTCTGAGCACTTGCCCAAAGACCCGTGGGAATTCTGAGCAAACACCAGGCGTCCAGCCGAGTCTCACACGTCCGCCCTGCCATCCCTCCGCCCTGCCTGTCTGCTGTCACAGAGCTGCGGGCGGAGCCCAGGGGCCCCGGGAACGGAGTGCCTCTGTCTGCCCGGCCCTTCGTGCGTGTGACATGCAGGAGTAGCATTTGATAACTATGCCAGTACGTTGTTGGCATTGCAGTTATCATTATCAGTTTTCTCTTCCTCCTCTCGCCCCCTCCAGCTGCACATCCAGCCTTTCCCTCACCACGTACGCCCCTCCTGAAACACCCCCCTCTCACCTCCCACCTGCACAAGGCCCCTCTGTCACCCACGAGGCTTTTCCATTGTTTTTCCCCTTTGGAGGCCTGTGTCTCCAGCCAAACTCAGGACATTCGGGGCTCTGCGTTGCCTGCATGAACCTGCTGTACAGCCTGGCCTATAATGGACACACCATGCCATGTGTGGTTTTTTGACACGCCCCTGGGAAAAGCCACCTGACGCAAAGGTCTCTTTCTTACACTCTCTTCTTTCAATGGTGGACAGAAATGTTGTGCTGCCGCCCCACTGGGCACCCCCGCTTGTCTCCGTGCTGGCCGGCATAAACGATCTCAAAGCCACGTGGTATGTGCGGCCCTGTGCGCTGCAGCTTGCTGGGGCGAGGTCCCATGGCCTGCCGGTTGCACATGGCCAGGAGGGTGATGTCCCAAGCCTCTGTCTACCCACCTCACCCTCTGCGTCCTACATTTCCACTAGCCAAAGGGCTTGGGCTTGGTATGGATTAGTCTGGAAGGGTCCTCAGAGAATTCTTAGCAAATTGTGAGAGACCTTTGCATGTGTTCTAAGTGTGTGTGTGTGTGTGTGTGTGTATACATATATATATACACACACACACACATACACACACATACATATGGGGGGGGTTGTTCATTTATTGCAGAGAGCCAAACATTCAGGGATTTTAGAGATGCTTTCAAAGGTGAACTCAATCCCCTAGCAGAATACAACCTGAAAACATATAGGTTTGGGGAGCAAGGGGGTGCTGCTGAAGGAGCATGCTCCGCCCCCCAGCGGCTGAGAGCGGCGCAAGGGCACTGTGCTCCCGGCACACGGGCTCCGCCCGCCTCCAGCCTCCACATCGTGACCATTGTGTGCTTTCCAGCCTCTTGAGAGGGTGTGACTTATTATTATTTCTCATGGAAGAGCTGACTGAGAATGGGAGCTGTTTCGCTGACTGGTCCCAACGCTGTTGATTCGCCTGCAGGCCAGGACATTGTCTGCCTTGCTAATTGTTGCCATCAGGGGCAGGGGCTTTGTCCAAGTGGTCAGTGTCCACGCCTGTGTGGAGGTGGGCCCCACTCCCCGCAGAGGCCACCCCATGACCACCACCCCTGCCTTGAAGGTTTGGTAGCATTCAGGCGGGCTCGAACGTAGCCGTCCATGTCTCCCGGGTCCATCCTTGGGCATGTTTTCAGAAGTCAGCATTTGCCTGGCACAGCCTGAAGGCTAACTAAGCAAGCAAACCATGCTGGGTGGCATGGGCACCCGCTCGGGCGTCTCTCACCATGCTTTCGGGCCTGTCTTCCGAGGTGCCGCCATGGGGCCTTCCACTGCCAGCCTGAGGTCGGTAGCCAACAGCAAGCCAGTTGTGCTGCTCGCTCCGGACCTCTTTGCAAGGATGGAAGGAAAGGGTTTCTCGCGGGCCCAAGGTTGGACTCAGTCCTGGCAGCCTCCGGCTGGCTGTCAGCTGCGTCTGCCTGTGTGTCCCACCCATTCCAGGCAGGCCCTCTTTGGAGACCGCGTGAAGAAGCCGCAGTTCCTGGAGGACACAGACCTGAGCCGGCTCTACACGGCCACGTCCCTGATGCAGATCGATGACAACGTGATGCGGTATGTCCAGCGGGCAGGGCGCTGGGCCCCCATGAGCAGCTTGCTCGGCACCCTCTGTGTTTCTAGAGCTCTAAATATCGTCCCGTGTGGACAAGCTACAGCTCTCATCGAAAAATCCTAATTTCTGCCCTCCCTCTGAGAACAGGGAGGGGCTTACCCCAGTTCTGTCGCCCTTCATGGAGTGGGACAGCTTGGACCCCGAAGCTGCCCTTATTGAGAGCCGGCGCTCTTCGCCACTGCCGCCCTCTGTCCCGTCTTATTTGGAAATGGAGTGGCAGTAACGGCAGCCCAGCCTGCAGACCTCAGGACGAGCGCTTCTAACTGTGCCCTTTTCCTTCTTTGCCGGGCTGTTTAGGAAGTTTCATGGCTACAACTCCCTGAAGGAATATTATGAGGAAGAAAGCTGTATGAGGTACCTGCACAGGGTGAGTGGCCAGAACCAAACCAGTGGCAGGGGTAGCTCAGTGCGCATCCCGAGGCCATCCTCACCCCCTGTGCCACGGGCGTCCCTCCTGCCCACCCCCAGTGAGCCTCTGCCAGCCTCTGGGCACAGAGCCAGCTCTGTCTCTCTCTACGTCCCCTACTGCCATCCCCACACTGCCTCCCTGCCCCCACGTTCATGTGAAAGCCCTCCAAATTGCTCCACCACCCTGTTGTTCCTTGTCGCCACAGCAGAGCCAGCTGCCTGCCTTGCTTCTTCGTGGAGAGCAGTCTGGATTTCCTAGTGTCCAGGGCCCAGTGGACCGTGTGCAGGCAGTGCTCAGCACCCAACTCCAACCCCCTGCCACACTCTGAGGCAAACGGAGCCACGCGTCAGCGATGGAAAGGGCAGGCACAGAAGGGGACTTCCGAAAGGGAACAGAATTTTCCCAGGAACTTTCTGAAGCCCTTTCCTATTTCTGTATCCAAATTGGTGGGGGGTGTCATTTCTATTGACAGGTTAGGCTGGTTTCTTTCTTTTTATGTGGCATCATGCCCTGGTGGGAGTAGGAAGCCCAGCCTTGCTCCTGGAGAGCTGCTGCTGAATTTGAACTGTCAACCCTGTGGATCACAGTCCCGCACACAACCACTAGGCCACCAGGGCTTAGCCTAGGCTGGTTTCTGTTAATGCTGTTTTAACAACTGCAATAACATTTCTATTAAGTTAAGCTTGTATTCAATACACACACACACACACACACGAGAGAACTTCAAAAAATTGCCAGAAAAATTTCATTATCTTTCCATTCCCTCTTCCCTTGGACTTTCTGAAGCCCCTAGTATTTTTCTCTTCCTTGAACACCTTGGATTTTTCCCGAGCTGCCACCATGCCTGCTGTTGCACAGTCGGCCTTCTCCTCAGACACAGGGCTGCCTGTGCATCCCAGTCCACGTCCCCGCCACTGCCCCGAGCATGCCCGTCCTGGATGGCAATCCTGCAGTCGTCGTGCCAGCCGTCCGCCATTCGGCTCGGCCTCCCCACCCAGGCTTCAGCACTGTCGAAGTGCTGAGCGCACACTCCCAAGCCAACAACGCCGCCATGTAGCCCGCGAAAGGGCCAACCACCAGGAAACTCCGAGGGAGATCACATACAACATTTGGCCCCTGAGGGCCTCTGAGCGCAGGCCCTGACGGTGGAGGCCCCTGGGGACTCTTGCAAGGCTGTCGTCATGAAAGTCCCGCGCACTCGCAATAGGCCCAGAGTGTCTCTGCAGCCACCTGTTCAACGAGTTGAGCCATCACTCTCCTGTTCTGCCTGAGAAGCACATCCAGTGGGGGTTTGGACTTGAACCACTGAGAGCCCAAAAAGGGAATTGACCATTCAACCCTGCTCTCCTTCCTCGCTGCAGATTTACGTGCCTCTCATGCTGGTTAATGCCGCTGATGACCCCTTGGTGCATGAAAGTCTCCTAACCATTCCAAAGTCTCTCTCAGGTGAGTGTTTCTTCCCGCTGCTCTCCTCCCCTACCCCTACCTCCCCCCAACCACTTAGCACATTGCCACAATAAAACCTGTCTCCATGGCATGCTGTCATCTCCTGGAGACCCGCTGTGGGGGCGGGTGCCTGGTCGGATGGGCCTGCAGAGGAAGCTTGTCCTCTGCTGCCCCGGGCAGGAGTCAGGACCACCATGCATAGCCGTGGCCAAGACCAGTTTCTGGGAAGTAGTTGCCTGGAATTGCATGACACGGTCGTGTCAGGGTTCTGGTCCCATCGAGCCTAGGAGTCTGCCTGACACAGATATTTAAACCTGAGAAGGCCATGTGGCCCCTCTTGTCACTGCCCCCCCACCTGCTTCGAGGATAAGAATATAAGCAATGGAAAGAGCCTGGCTTATAAGAACATGGCCGTGCTTCCGGCCAGCGGACCCGCGCTCAACACTGGCTGGGCACTGACGGGACGCGAGAGAGCGGGGCAGGGGGGGGTGAGGGGGGAGGGGCACACAAGGAAACATTTGGAAGTTTCAGGGTTACTTTGCATTGTCACATGAGAGGCTCCCAAAAACTCATAGAAATATGGAATGAGAAGATAATGGAATCTTTCCATGAACTCTTTGACTCTCAGACCTGACCCTCAGGAACAAGCCCTAGTGGCACACTGCTTAAGCACTTGGTCCTGATTGCACACACCTTCTGTGGCTCCACGGGAGGGAGACCTGTGAAGATTAGAGGCGAGAAACTCTGGGTAGGCTTAACCTTTCCAGTATCGGCCTCCCTACTCTCAGCCTGGGAGCTGTAGGGACTCCCCAGGGGACCAAGAGTTCCAGGGGGTGCTCAGGCTGGGGCTCATTCTCCCCAAAGCCAGGCTGCCAATCCCAAGCCGGCTGGGTTCACTGTTCTGCTTGCCCCATCAGCTTCCCCCACTGCCGGCTAGGAGAGCCCAGCTTAGATGCCTGCTTAGGGGACATTCACCCTCCCCTGACTCCTAGGAGTCCCTGGCTGAGGGAAATGGTTAGCTGACTCATTGCCTACCCAAGGGTCAGAGACTCAAGCCCCTTCAGCACCTCCTTGGTGCTGAACAACTCAACCACCGCCCCCTGCAGGGCAGTCCTACCCCGCCACACCCGGGGTCATAAGTCACTCTGGTCCAATGCAAGCGTTTTCTCTGGAGCTCACTCAGCTTCCTTTCCCTGCAGAGAAGCGGGAGAATGTCATGTTTGTGCTGCCCCTGCACGGGGGCCACCTGGGCTTCTTTGAGGGCTCCGTGCTGTTCCCCGAGCCCCTGACGTGGATGGATAAGCTGGTGGTGCAGTACGCCGACGCCATTTGCCAATGGGAGCGGAACAAGTTGCAGTGCTCCGACACAGAGCAGGTGGAGGCCGACCTGGAGTGAGGCCTCTGGACTCTGGGGCACCCAGCAGCCTCCTCCGGCCCGGCCAACCTCAGTGACCTGGATCTGACCTCACCCCATCCGCAGGGGCCGCCCACCAGGCACACCTGTCTTCAAGCAGGCTGCTCCCCGGCAGCTCCCTGCTCTCTCCGTGCTTAGGTTACGGGTGTCCTCCATTGCGTTGTCAGCCATGGTGACAAGTGACCGGGTTCTCATCCGCCTGTCCAGTTTAGCATTTGATTGCTTTTAAGCCAATTAAGTCTAGTTTCCCTATTAAAAATGTGTCGGAACTGCAGTTTTGCTTTGCCAATCAAAAGACTTTCCCCCCAGAACAGTGTGGGGTGTGAGCACTAGTTTTGTGGTGGTTTTATGTGCCCTCATGTAGACCCGGAAGAGCGCTCACTGGCCTAGCCCAGCGCTGAGGGAGAAACTGGCTTCCCAGGCTGGCCTGGGAGCTCGTCTGATCGGCAAAGGCCATTCCCTTGAGTCACAAGCCAAGTTTTCTCCCTCGCGCCCTCCCGAGACAGTTCCCCAACGCTTCCCTGCTGATGAGAGTTAGCCGGGGCGCTTGTGGAAAATTCAGCCTCCCAGGCCCTCCCTGCCCTTGGAGAGGCCGCCTCCACACGTCTAAGACGGGGCCTGGGATTTTCATTTTTGACCAGTGCCTCAGTTGATTCTCATCACCAGGCAAATTTGGGAGACACTGTTCTACGAGGCCTTTAAATTTAGAAACCTCTCGGTAGCTCGTTTTACTAAAATGCATCACCAGAGGTGTCTCTTGGCCCTCCAGGGGCCATCGAGGCCAGCCTTGTCATTGCCCTCTGTGTGACGACGGCGTGTCCCAGGCAGGCCGTGAGCAAGAGCCAGGGCTGTGGCCTCAGCTCCCTGCTCGCAGACTAGAGGTGGACTTTGGTTTCCTCCTCTGTGCAGTGGCTGGGACCGCCAGTGCCGAAGTTCCATGACAAACGCAGTGTGCTGAGGACTGAGAGGACATCCTCCCAGGGCCCAGGAGGCACTTCTCCCGGCCAGGCCTGGGCCTGGGCTGTCATTGCTTGCCTTCCTTTCTGTTCCCCCCTCCCCCCACCACCCATTTTCATATAGAGGTGGTACTGTCTGTGTTTTGGGGCCTTTTTGTTTTTGTGTCTCTTATTGTTGGTGCTGTTTATTATAGTCTATTTTGCTTTCTAAGCACTGAATTATAATTTTCTTTCTTTAAAAAAAGCAAACAAATCCAGGCATCTCTAACTCTGGCTTTCAATACCAGAAGATTGAAAAGTCAGATCTGAGCTGAGAGAAAGGTGTTTCCAACTGAAGAGGGTGTGTTTGTGTTCTGTTGGCTTCCTCTCTCCAGAGTGTCTTCTCTCAAATCAGAAGGCCACTCTAGGCTTCAAGTACTCCTTGTCTCCCATCCTGATGGCACTTGAATAACTAAAAGCCCTGCACTTTGAAAAGCCCACAGGTGCTTTCTGGCACCAGATGGTGCTACGGGAGAACCGTGTGGATGCTTCGGACCAGATTGTCCCTGCTTCAGCTCATCGGACTTCCAGTCAGGCAGGACTACAGTAGTGGGCATTGTGTGGCAGTTCAAGGGGTACAGGGAGCCACCTGAGCTGCGTGCAGACCCAAGTGGATGTCATTTGGGAACCTGTCCAAATGACTGTGGCGGTAATGTCTATAACCTGGAAAGGTGTTTTCTGACAATCCCCAGATGGTCCTGACTAAGGACTGCAGAAACATCCATGTCTGACAGGGTGGAGAGCTCTGCAGTGCTCTTGTTCTTTCCAAGCCCAGCATTGTGGCGTTTTGTCCCACTTCTCCTGGACACCTGCATTTCTAGATCTGTTCGCACAAATTAGCACTTTATCAGCTGCCCCTCAATTCAGAAGCCAGCCTCCTGGTCACTCCTTTGTGACTTTTCCCACCACCCACCCACTGGCGAAACCTAAAGGCCTCTCACACACCTCCTACACTCCCCCTCACTTTTCCAGACTCTGTGTGAACTGAGGGGGTAAACCAAGCAATAACTCCAGAGGGTTGTGTCTGCGCCCAGGAAGTTAGGAAGGTCCTTCATTCCCTAAGCCCACGTCTCTTGACCTGCTCTGACAAATCAGTTCTGTTCACAGGGCAGAGGCCAGGTGCCCAGGAGCTCTGGTCTGTGTGGAAGTTCTGGTGGCTCTAGGGAGGCCGGGCAGGGCTTGGGCACAGTTGTGTTGCTGCGGGCTAGGACCAGAGGGTGGGGGCGGTATAAATTCTTCTTGTGTGACTCTGAATAGCACTTGCATTCCATTTTGGCTTGCAGGGACTCAACTGAAGCCCTTGTTCAAGCTTGACGCTCTCTCTCGGGTGGCAGGAAATGAGAGTGTGAATGTGGCTGCCTAACAGAAAAATTCTTGTCTTCCTTTAAAAGAAAGCACAGAGACCCGGCCAGGCCTCAGGCATGGGGCGGGCGAGCAGCATTCTGTATGTGGGCTGTCTTTGTCCCTCCTCCAGCCCTCCTTGCTCCTCTGCCCAAAGCCATTGTGTTGTGGTGGTAGTGTGAGTTCTCGCCTGGCTATAGAGTCAGATCCTATAGGGACGTAAAACAAAACCAAACACTGAATTTTCAGAGTGATGTTATATTTTAAAATCAGATCGAGGACATAAATTGCACAGGCATGTATGACTCTACTGTCTTGTTAAACCAAGAAAGGAGAAACGCCCATGTGCCTCCTGGTTGCACCCCTGGCCCCCTCAGAAAATGTGAAGTGACTGAGAGAAGTTGGTGCAGGCGAGTTAGGATGCTCTGATCCCAGAAGGGGCCTGCTCCCGGCACGCACCTGGGTGAGAAAGGAGCTCAGCAGGCTCGCAGGAAGCCTCCTGACCTTCCCAGCGTGCGCATGCACCGGCGACCCCAGGGCAGAAAGAATGCAGAGGGACGCTGGACATCTTCCTATTCTTGCCCGCTCTCTGCAGCGTTTGTACTTAGGGACTCTGCGGTCTGCCCCAAGCAGGGGAATGCACGAGTGCTGAAAGGAATGGGTTACTTTCTTGACATGAGGTTCTGGGCTCATTGAGTTAGATCTGAGGCAAGCCACTTCACCCATCCAAGCCCACTTCCTCATCTTCGATCATCCTCACAATCCCACCTCTAAGACCACCTCATTGGTCTGCACACACCCCTTGGCTTGTCCACGGCCCTTGCAGGTAGACAGCAGACATAGCAAGATCTGTCTCATTCTGTGGGGACTTAGGGAGGGGGAGAGAGAGAGAGAGAGAGAGAGAGAGCATCTACATCCAGCATTCTGATTCCAGCTCCTGGTGACACCGTACGTGGCAGGACTCTTGCTATGCTGCTCCATGGGGGTTTCAATAGCTGACCTTTTAGAGAAGGCCACCAGGCCTTTCTTCCGAGAGCCTCTGGGTGCACCCCTCAACACACACACCCTTCAGTTAACAGCAGAGCACGTTCACCGGATGCAGCCCCCAGTGACTCCTTCCCTTGCCCTTTAATGCCATCTAAAACCCTGTTTCTTTGACTGGCTTCTTACTCCAGGCATCTTTCTTACCAACTCAATACCCCTGCCTGTGCCCAGGATGGCCTCGGGACTTGGGCAGGTGCTGCTTTTGGAATCAAGTGACTGTCCCCATCCTCCAGTGCTGCTCAAGCGTAGCATTCAGAGTTCCCCAGGAAGAAATCCTTCCTGCTTGGGCTTTCATTCCCAGACTGTGGTCTTCGTTGAAAGCAGAGCTTTCTGGGTAGCTGAGCGACTGAATAGTTGCCCTCTTTGTAGCTGTGTGGCTTGAGCTGTGTCCTGCCAGCTACAGGATACAATGCACGTGTTCTTGCTTGTCTTCTCCAGGCCAGCAGATGGCTGAGCTGCAAGGGCTTTCCTTGTCCTGCGGCAATGATTCTGACTTAGACCCTCACGTAGAGTCAAAAGAACGCACGGGTCTCTGTCCTCTAGACAAGACAGGGAGTTATTAAGAAGCATTTCACTGCAGCCTCCTCTCACAATCATCTGAAATCATTTTCTCTGCCCAGAAAGCCTTAACTTGCCTCTGGGAATCCTCTGGTCATACCACAATATCGTGGCATTAGAATTCAAACTCTCCTGCCAGAAAGACTGGAGAGAAGCCACACAAAACCAGAGTCTCTCTAGGGGCCTGTGTGCCTCCCTGAGTCCCCCTCCCTCCGACCCCATTCCCCCAACCACACCAGTGACCCAGACTTGGCCAGCACACCTCATCTCCTGGCACCCTCCCGTTGTCCTCTGCACCCTGTTGTGCAAAGCCCCTTTGGATGGCTCGGACACTTCAGGAAGCCACGCAGGGTAGTCTGCCGGTGGCGTTCAGAAGCCCAGTGATGAAGGGAAAGAAGAAGCAGGGGAACTGCCGCCTCTTCATCCACGGGAATCGCTTTTGCCAAACTGTGTTGGAAACTAGGGAAGCAGGGACTGACCCCTGCTGGCGTAGAGAAAGGGGTGCCTTGAGAAGCAAAGGCCATTTTCTCTTGCTGCTGACTCTATGGCCCAGAATCCTCTTGTGGTCAGAGATCAGCCAACCTGCCATTCCGGGGAAGTTGACAGACCCACCCTTTTGGAAGAGTCAGCCCTGTGCTGTCCCCCGCCCCCACCCTCCAGGTCTTCTGAACTGTGTTTGCTAGCTTGTAGATGGTGAGTAAAGCTTTCTTTCACGTCTTGCTCAAGAATAGACTGACGTGAATTCCTAGCTGGTAGCACTCGAAATTCCATGACATCCTGGGCTTTTTATGTAGGTTTGGCCAGGGCCTCTTCGGTTTTCCTAAAGCACAAGTCTGAGTTAGAAGCCCGCCGCCACCTCTCCATCCACACTGCTCCGGCCCGCTGGGTCTCTCCCTCCCACTGCCTCAGGAAGACCTTCACTGTACCTGAGCGTTTGACTTCTGCCGCTGCAGCTGCCTTAGTCACCCGGGGGGGTGGGGGGTGGGGACAGTATCTCCCCATCCTGCTGATTAGACTCCCTTCAACAACATTCTTCTGTCGCCTGACCTTCTTCCAGATGGATTTTTGGGGAACCATCACTTTCACATTTCCTATTTGGGTTTTATTAGTTTTGTTGGGGCGGGGTGGGGGGGGGCACGTGTTCCCCTACCCTAGCCCTGCAACCTTAAAAGTGCTGCCCTGAAAATCATGTCATTTTGCGTTTGTGATCCAAAAGCCTCCCTTGCTGCCAGCTCTCTGAAGGGAAATAGAGGATCCTCCAGCAGTGAGGCATTGAAGATTTGCAACTAGCAATGCAATTTTTTCTAAATATGAGCATATTTACCTTTATTAAGAAATTATACAAACAACGGTGTCCTTGATTGTTTCGTGTTTTCATAATTTGGGTTCTCTTTTGATTCCGTGTGGTTGGTAAACAAAGATCCATTACAAACAAAAACTGTACTTTTGTTATCTTTGAGTCAATGGAATTTCTTTACATAAAAAAATAAAGACTGAAAATGCAGTGTGGAGCCTGGCTGTTCTCTGGCTGCCGGGAGGGGGCGAGGGGGGGGGGTGGGCGCGCGCGGGCCACACACTTAAGTCCACGTCATGATTTTAACCAGATCTTGAGAACAAATACCCAAATGTGATGGGCCACAAGTGTCCAGGCCTGAAAGAAGTGACAGTCTTCATTGCCTGATTTACAAAATGAACCATGTCCACAAAGTACAAGATGAAATTGTAATGGTGTTTGTCCTGCGTGGTGTATCCACCCTTCTACAATCTTCTTTGAAGAGTCTCAGGAGCATCACTTCAATGAAGATCACTGGATTGCTTGGGTGAGCTCAGGGTCTGCAAAGTCCCAGCAGTTGGCCCAGCCAGGAGAGCTAGTCTAGCCCAAATCCCCACCCACCCACTGGCACTCGGTGATGTCTTCTCTCCGTCACCGTACAGCACCTCTGACAAGGTAGGCTGGGTGGAGCCTGGTCCACGAGTGGCCAATAGCAAATCAAAAGTTCATGCACAGAATACCCAGATGAAACTCATTTTCAAAGATGACTACTTATGAAAACTGACCCCTGGAAGCAATCGACATCAGCGCTAGGGTGTTAGGTAGCCTGCCATCATGCCCTAAATGACTGCCTAGGGCCGAGAACCCACAGCTGGACAGACGCCTGCAGAGCAGCAGCATTTGTGTGCAGTGACATCCCGCCCTGTCTCAATGCTGAGAGTGGTTCTCATCCTTGCTAGTACAGTTCCTCCTGTTGTGATGACCCCCAACCTTAAAATTATTTATTTTCCTTAAAATTATTTTCGTTGCTCACTTCGTAACTGTAATTTTGCTACTGTTAGGAATCAGGCGACCCCTACAAGACAGAGAGGTTCTCATGGGTGGAGAACCGCTGTAGTAAGAGGTGGTGGTGACTACCTATCTGGCCTCTCAGCTCCACCCTGCAGGGATTGAGAGCCGAGCCTCTAGTGGGCACCCACCACTAGGAGGGCAGCCTCGCTTCATTTCTTTTTTTTTTTTTGGGGGGGGGGCATCACTGCCTCTGGTGGTCATGGGCGCTACCCAGTGCTGCTCCTGAGAGCCGCTGCTGGATTTGAACCGCCAAGCCCTCGGGTCGCAGTCCCGCACTCAACCACTTACGCCACCGCGGCTCAGCCTGCTTCATTTCTTTCTTGAAGGCCCTCAGAGGAAGTTACTTGGATGTATCAGCTGTGTATGAAAGGTTAAGATAAAATTACGGGCAGTTTGACCTTGACTGTTCACATCCCAAATCCGACAGGTTGTTTAGCAGTGGCAGCACCCCATTGGTGTCACCCAGGGGTGTAGCGTGTTAACCTCCCCGTCCTGGGATCTTAGTCGCATTTATTCTCCAACAGAAAATGGCTGATGTCATAATTGTTTAAATAGATCAGTTCTTACATTATACAAACAACTGTTTGTAAACTCTTCCTCCGTTAATTTCCTTTATTGGTACATTATTAGTCACTGGAGAGATTTTAAATAATTTTTTGTCCTTTTCCACTAGTTGCTACTTCATTCTCAAAAAAAGTCAGTCCTTCACACAGGCACACAAATAGGGTTACCCTAATATGGAAGCTAAAAGGCACTCGAAAAGCACCTTGGCAATGAAAACAGCCATGCCTGAGCTCCTGCAGCTGGAGCTGCGCGATTCAGAGTCACTGGTGGTAATGACAGCTCTAACCTGAGCAGGTGAGAAAGTTCAAGAAGTCAATTAGCATCGAGTTTGAGCCTTGTAGGTAGTGATAGCACTGGTTTCCCCAGCCACCGCCCACCCCCCTCCCCGCAAGGAGAATGACGAGACTGGCTGCTCCTGTCAAGCCTTACAGCCTCAGAAACCCACAGAGGCCGTTCCGCTTGGACCTCTGGGGCTGCCCAGAGCTTTCTTAGGTAGACTGACACACAGAAGTGGGCTCGCTAAGATTCTGCACATCCACATCAGCTTCCAAGTGGTGCAGATGGCTTCTGACCACATTTTGAACAGTAGGCCCCAGGGGATCCTGGGAACTGCAGACTAAAGCACCAGTGTGTCAAGGCTACCCCAGAGCTGGGATCACCACCACAAGTGGGATCATTGATGAGCCAACAACAACCCCCTCAGCAGAAGCCTCCTCACCTCTTCCTGCTTGACTGGGTTCATCATTGAAGACCCCTCCTCCCTCTTCCAAGAAGCCTTTGTCAAGCACCTCAGACAATGTTAGCCTTCTCTGTGATACATTTGTGATGCTCAGCACTGGCTTAAAAAAGGTGGCAGTCATTTCCCTCCTGAGTCGTCCACCCCCACAACTTAGGAATTGCCTCTGCCTTCATCGCTGACTAACTCCGTTCCCCCAAGGTCTACGTAAGAGTGGCAGAAATGATTCACTATGGCCACCCAACACTTAACTGTTCCTGTTACGTTGCACATCGGAATCCTTGTCTGATAAGACATTCCAGATGTCTCCAGAAAGGAAGGTCACCAGGTGGTTATGATCATTTCCCTTCATGCTGCCTTGTGCCACCACCACCCTGGTCCCCCAGTTGATGGCTTTCACGTTTGAAATGGAATCCTTGGTTCTCTCTCTCCCCCAACCCCACACCCTGCACCCTGTAGTGGGGAAAGGATCGCCACTGGGGGGTACCCAACAGGTAGGCTACCTGTGGTGCTGTGAGCCTGAGCACATCAGCTTTTCCCATATGAGCACACCACCTTCCCAAGCCGGGCCTGTCTTGGCTGGCCCATCCCTCCTTTCTTTCTGCCCCACGTGTTCCTGTGCACAGAGGGGTTGTGCTGGGACCCGGCCACAGTCAGAGCAGACAGCACTAGGTCCCATCCCTGTGTAAGGCCCCAACCCTGCTAACTTTGGGGGGATGGGAGGGGGTGCCTAGTATTTGCTTGGATCTCAGTCAAAGCCAGCATCATTCTGAGAATCACCTGGTCGACATCTGCCTGCATTTTTCTCCTCGCACTCATTTCATTTATCAACTAGAGCCCCCACAAGTCAGAGGGTGAGCCCGGGGGTGTCCAGCTGTTCTGGGGGAGTGGGGTGAAGGAAAAATGAGGGTCAACTGACAGGGAGCAGCTACTATTTCCTCAAGCCCAGTACACAACTGTTTGGAAAACAAGGAAAAGGGGCACAGCTCATAATTTCCTGATTCCTCCTCTAGCTCAGACGTCTTAAGGAAATATTTATGACCACGGATTGTTGACTGTGAATGCAATAAATAAGGAGTTTGTATGGATACTGGTGTGAAATTTCCCATTATCTTAAAATTCCATTTTTCAACAAACTTTGGAATATATATATGTCTCTAAAGTATGTGTGTATATATATATATACTTGTTGATCTGTACGTGTGTGAATACATATATACATGTGTATACTGATGTGTGTATACATGTATACATGCCATATAAACATTTTTTAAAGGTGCACACACTAAAAAAAAAGGCTCCACACATTTGAGGCAAGTCAACCCCACTGAAGAGTCAACCCCACTGTATTAGTTGAAATATGCAGAGGTGGAAAAGTGCTTAAATTGGCCACTGTGCCATGTCTGAGGCTAAAGATAAGAACGCACATGAAGAGGGAAGCATAACTTGAGGAGGGAAAGGCTGCTTGGAAAAGGTGTTCTCTGTAAATCTGGTCAGGCCTCCGCTGGAGCCAGGGGCTTGCAGGAGAAGGCTCTTGGTGGAGAGACTTACAAACAGATGGAGGAGGATTCAGTGGCCACTCTGGATGGAGATCCCAAGCCCCGACTACCGTGTTTCCTCAACAATAAGACACTTTTCTATTTCTTTTTTTCCACGACGATACACACGGGCTGCCCTTCTACCGCTCCGCACCCGTGCGCTGCGGAGCCACGCCCACCACTAGGTCTTATTTTTGGGATCGGACTTATATTGCGCAAATGCTTAGAAATCCTGCTAGGGCTCAGACTGCGCCTGACTGGTGGGTCAGCCACTTCAAAGCTGCTTCCATTCCAAAATTCCCCGTGGAAAACCTCTCATCTGCTTAGACATAACTAAGATTGTTGGGCTTCCCATATTACTTGAATTTATATCCTATCTCTTTATAATCACTTGAACGTTTATGGGGATGATGGCCTATCACCCATGAGGTTATTCTACTCTGTCCCATAGGGTCACTGTGAGTTGGCATCAATTCAATGGCAATGATTGGGTTGGGGGGGGTTAAGTAGCAAAAGTATGTTAAAATAAAAAATCCTACTTGCCTCTGAAGTTTTAACAAGGTAAATTCTTTGTGGAATTAAATTTATAAGGTCTTAATTCAAGGCAGGTAGGAATATATCAGTCCCCAATAACTCTGGTTCAAGGAATTCTCTGCTTTATTGCTCCCCAACCCAACTAAGATAAGGAAAGTTCATGGTGAGAGGGACCCAAGTCCCCTCATTAACCCTGCCCCAGACACTTGAGTCCAGGACAGCTGAAGAGAGGACACTAACTACAGCTCAGATGGCAAGAAATGTCTTCAGAAAGCTGTGTCCTCAGCTTGGGCCTGGGGACCAAAGAGCTGCTCAGCAAGGACCTTGCCATCATACTTGGGCAGTGAGCCCCCAAAGTCAGCAGGCAGGATGTCCTCATCCATCTCCTGGAAGAAGCTAGAAAGGTCATCGCCGTGGACAAAGACCTGTGAGGAGGCAGGAGAGAGAGCGAGAGCTGAGGACGAGGTGTCCACAAGGCAGGGAAGGAGAGGGACTGGAGGACAGAGCCACAGTAGCAGCCATCCCTGCCTGGTGACCTCTGTCCTTCTTCACAGTGCCCCATGGCGCAGTGTTGGTGTGGCCCACTTTTATCCAAGAGTGCAGTGTCCCTCTTCCCCATCCCCTGCCTCACCACCCCCCCCCCCACCGCCCCCACTTGCAACCCCAGTCACTCACTCGCTGCACTGACTGAACACCACCTCTGGGCAGCCTGCACTCACCCTCTGAAGCAGCTTGCTCTTCAAGAAGGGCTTGACCACATTATAGGTTGTGGTGAAGTACCATGGCTGGTAGATGAAGTGGATGGCTTTGAAGCGGGCCGGGAAGGAGTCCTGCAGTGACAGAGGCCCCTATGTCCTCAAAGGTGCCTACAGTACACCCCTACTCCCTCATTGCTTGGCACTGCCTTACCCAGCCCCCCCCCCCCCCAATAGAAGTCACAGCAGTGATTTTGCCAATGGTTCCATCCCCTGAGCCACCAGAAGGGGTTCTGGTTTCACTGAGACCCCAACTACTGTAAGGAAGTCTAAGAAGCCATGGAGCCCACCGCACTCACTGATGACACAAGGATCCTGGAAGCAGGGGAAGTAAGGAAGCAAAATGACAGCTTTACTTGGCTTTCCGGTGACTGGGTCTTTCCCAAACCCGCTTGTAGATTAAAAGGGCAGCAGCCACTCAAGGACAAAGAGCAGGTTAGGAAAGGAGGAGGTGTGTACATAGTAACCCAGGGAGGCAGTGGGATAAGTGAGGATACCGTGGAGACTGCAATCAGTGACTTGACACCAAATGTGTTTAGTGGAGGAAGATTCATTCTGTATAAGCTCCCGATCAGGTTCAAAACCAAGATGGCAGTCCTGTTGTTCCGTGCTGCTGAGCCAGTCAGATGCCTAGCCACCCTGTGTGCAACAGAATGGCACGCCGCCTGCTCTGGCACCAGCCTCTCACCAGCTAACGCACTTCCTGCAGCCACGGGGTGGATCCCTCTCGTCAGAGATCTTCCTTTTATTCATATTCACCCCCGCCCCCTGCTCCTTGGCCATGCATGAAGTCCTTAAGAGTTTGAGTCGGGCAGTGTGACACACACACACACACACACACACACACACACACACACACACACACAGCTGAGTAACCTGAGAAGCCATCTGAATTTCCGAACCTCTGTTTCCAGGTTTGCAAAATGAAGGAGACGAGAAGGGAGGGATGACTCTCAAAGAGTAAATGAAATCATTCATGTAATTATGAGGGGAGTTCAAAGAATTCATTAAAAGAATCATTGCCTGTGGTAGTTACATAATCTGCTGTCAACTTGAGACTATTAAAGCGTGAAAGGGTGAAGTTTACCTTGGCAATCAGGTTGTCGCTTATTGACCTCACTTGGAGGTACAAAGGAGATCAAGAGCTCGCTAGAGGCAGGACGCAGGCCTACGCTCTGTGAGACCCTCCTGTTGACAAGCACATGGGGCCATGCGGACGGCAGCCAGAGCCTCAGAGCTGGAGGAGCCACGTGGAGACCCACGCCGGCACTCAGATGCTTCCACCGCCACTGCAGCCACAAGACTTTGCCCCACTGGTCTGTGATCTTCCTGCACCTGGTGTCATTGCATGTGTTGTGTGAATCTCAAGAGGAATTTACAGACTGGTATTGGACATTTAGGCTAATATCAGTCTTAGGGACTTGAACTGGACTTTCTTAATGCACAACTACTCTAGATAAAAACTCTTTGCTGTACATGCAGGAGTGTCACTGAGCTTGTTTCTCTTCTCAACCAGGGCTAACATATTTCCTTTTCATTCCATCTTCTCAGAGCTTTTTGAAGGTCCCTCACCCTTGAAAATGGTCGATCATCGCATAAGTGTGTGTGGCTAAGAGGGTGGTTGCTCTTGCTCTCTCCTGGCTCCATGGGGCTGTCTTTTCGGGTCCCTTCTAGCACCATGAAACCAGACCAGAAAACCTCTCCCCGCCTGGAAGAGTCCTCACCTGGAGCTCTCAGACCTCACCTGGAGCATGTCCACCATCTTCTTGAGATCTGAAGCTCGGAGTTTAGCAGCCTGCTGCATGGTAAAGCCCTTGAAGTTCTCGATAATGCAGAATCCATTAATTTGGGTTTCCTCATTCTCCAGTAGCTTCTCCAAGATGAAGCAGTATGCCTGCAAGATCTTGACAGGGGTGAAGAGGCCATGAGAGGCAGCCTACAACGGTCATGAAGGCTCGGGGTCCTGTGAGGAGAGCTAACAGGTGTAGTGTTTACAGAAGGCAGTTTGTCTCGGGCTGTGAGTGTGCCCCAAGAAAATGCCCTGAATGGCATATCCATAGTTAGATAGGGATTATCTATTGGGCTGAATATTGTCATGCTCTTCTAATATTAGAAACAACCTACATGTTCACCAAAGGGGACTGGTTAAACCCGAGTTGGGAGTCCCTGGGAGAACAAATAGCTAATGGACTCAGTTGCTAAGTGAGAGCGGGGAGGTTCGAGCATGCTCAGAGGCGCCTCGGAAGAATGGCGTGGTGTACTTCCCAAGAAAGCTAAGGCTGACAGACGGACGGGCCACCGTTTCACTCTGGCACACACGCAGTCACCGTGAGTCAAGGTCACCATGAGTCAGACTTAATTCCTGCCAACTGGTTGGTCAGCTGGTTACTTTATGATACACATGGTCTGTGGGATATTCTGAGCAACTAAAAAATTATATAGACTGAGAAGGAAAAATATTCATGCCATGTTAATATACTTTAAAACATTTTAAAAAGCATTTGGGGCTGAGCCCCGGTGGCATAGTGGTTGTGCGCAGGACTGCGACCCACTGGGATGGAGGTTCAATTCCAGCAGTGGGGCTGGGCCTCCTACTCCCACCACCGGAGAGCAGTGATGCCCCAAAACCCAAAAATAAATAAATAAATAAAATAAAAAAGCATTTGTAGGGTCTGATCTCGTTTTTTACAATATGAATATTTATGTTTGGGAAAAGATGGGGAAATGTCTATGGCTAATGTATCTGGGTGGTAGAAATATGGTTAGATCATTTTAAGTTTGTGGACTTGGGGGAGGATAGTATTTAAAGTGGGTAGGTATCACTTTTATAATAGTAAAACTCATCTATATTTTAAAAATCTTTTCCTTAACATATATGTGTCTCAGCCCTAAAACTCAAAATCTTATCTAATAGCCAATATCAGCAAAATTCTTAATAATGTCAGAATTAAAATAAGGATATTCACTATCTCCATCACCCTTTAACTTTATTTTGCTGAAAATATCAGCTAACTAAAATATACATGTTTCTTTAAAAACAAACAAATTCCCTCTAGACTTCTTATCCCTCACATCTAAATAGTGGTCTGAGTGACTTAAAATAAAAAGAAGGAAAACTAAAAACGAACTGGATTCTTCAGTGACGAATGAGAACATCTTTTAAAAAACTATTTTTATATTGAACATACAAACTAGAAAAGAAGAAAAACAATGGTCTCTTTGACTTTTAAATTATATGACAGATCTAAGAGAATTAACTATAAAACTAACAGAAATAACAAGATAATCCAGCACAGTACACAAAACCAGGCATCTCTGTGTATACAAATAATAATCAAGAACCAATTTGCAGATAAAATGAAATTAAAAAGTCTCACTGATCCAACAGTGGCCAAATAAAACACTAGCCTAAGCCGATGGAAAATATGCAAGACATGCTCTTGAAAGCAGAAAGTCAGGCTTGAATAAAACGGAAGGTGCCCTTTGCAAAGGGCACAGATGTACCATTCATGAAAGACTGCAAGTTTACATTTACATTTAGCATGGTTCCAGTAAAAGTCTCCTAGATAATTCTAAAGTTCACCAATTTGGGGGGTTGCAAAATTAGTTAAGACGGGGGAAACAGGGCCTCCTCCTCCCACCAGAGGGCAGTGAATTTACTTCAGAGGATAGCACTGAAGCTGCCGCTCCGGGAGAGGGACATGTCTGATCAGAGCACATGAGAGCAAATGAAGGGGGAGGAGAGAATGGAGCACATCCTGGCCCACCCAGCCTTGAGGACGATCTCCCTTCTCAGAACAGCCAATGCACAGAGAGGACCATAAGGTCAGCCCCGCTATGAAGCACGGCATCCCTCACTGACCCACAGCCCCACAGGCTCGACAATGGAGACACTGGGAATTGCGCCCGATCTGACCTCACCACACCAAGGCAGAACACTAAGGGCGAGCAGCAGAACAGCTAGAGCAGACCAAGGAAGTCCTGAAGGAGTACCAAAACAGACTTTGGGGCTAGGTCACGGCACCCACCAGACCACCGGAAAACACTCTTAAAGGTCAACAAACAGACCTTGAGCTATTTACAGGCTTTTCTCTTTTTGTCATTGATCTTGTTGTTGCTGTTTTCTTTTCTTTTGTTGCTTTGTTTTGCTCTGTCTTGCTTTTGTGCATATGATCATTTATGCAGGTCTATCTAGATAAGATAGGCTGGAAAAACAATCTGGAGGAGAAACAACCGATGAGGCTTCTGGTGGGACATTGGAGAGGGGGAGTTGGGGGAAAGGAAATGGTGTTAACAAACCCAGGGACAAGGGAACAAGTGGTCCAAAATCAGTGGTGAGGAGAGTGTAGGAGGCCTTGTAGGGCTTGATCAAGGGCAATGTAACCAAGAGGAATTACTGAAACCCAAGTGAAGGCTGGGCATGGTAGGGGGACAAGGGCAAAGTAAAAGGAAATAGAGAAAAGAACTAGGAAGCAAAGGGTACTTATAGAGGTTTAAGTACAGGCATGTACATATGTAAATATATTTACATATGACTATGGGGAATAGATCTATGTGCATATATTTTTAGGTTTAGTATTAATGTAGCAGATGGACATTGGGCCTCTACTCAAGTACTCCCTCAATGCAATAACATTTTTTCTACCAAACTGGCATTCCATGATGCTCACCTTCCTGACACCATTGCTGAAGACAAAGTAGGTGCATAAGCAAATGTGGTGAAGAAAGCCGAAGGTGCCTGGCTCTCAAAAGATATACCATCTGAGATCTTAAAGGATTGAAGATAAGTAAGCAGCCATCTAGCTCAGAAGCAATAAAACCCACATGGAAGAAGCTCACCAGCCTGTGTGATTACAAGTATCTGATGCCAGGTATCAGGCATCAAAGAACTAAAAATCATATCATTGTGAATGAGGGGGAGTGCAGATTGGGGACCCAAAACCCATCTGTAGGCAACTGGACATCCCCTTACAGAAGTGTCTATGGGAGGAGATGAGACCGGGTGCAGTGTAGCAAAGATGAAACACACAGCTTTCCTTTAGTTCTTTTTTTTTTCCCCTCTAGTTCTTGCATGCTTCCTCCCCACCACTATAATGATCCCAATTCTACCTTACAAATCCAGCTGGACCAGAGGATGTACACTGGTGCAGATAGGAACTGAAAACACAGGGAATCCAGGATAGAATGTATGAGTGAGGGTCGAATCAAGCAGCCCCCTGGACTGGGCAGCCCCCTGCACCAGGCAGCCCCTTGCACCCCTTTGCACCAGCCTCACAAGAAGGAGATGAACAACTTGCTGAACTTTGTAATCCCTGCCTCTGGCGTCTCACAGAGCTTCTCTCCCCGGGTAGGGCACAGCCTTTCCTGGGCAAGGCACGGAGCTCCCCCTCTAACATTCCGGGAATCAAGTTTGAAAATGGAGATGATTTGCTCGCAGGTCATCTCCCAACCCGAAACTTGCAAACGCAGCACAAGAAACCTCCCCTTTCTTTCATCAGCCCTCATGCCTGTAGCTCAAACCCTGTATACCCATGTCCCCAATACTGGGTGCAGCTTCCTTGGCCTAACTCTTGAGCCTCAGAACCGTCCAGGAGCTCAAGATGCTCCTGTCTGTCTCTGTCTCTGTCTCTGTCTCTGTCTCTCTCTCTGTCTCTCTCTCTCTCTCTCTCTCTCTCTCTCTCTCGCTCTCTCTCTCTCTCTCTGCTGTCCATTCTCTTACCAAAAGTCCTTCACTACTTTCAATAAAGCGTATACACATGCTTTTCATCCCTAACTAAGCTCTGTCTCCTTCCTGCTGCTCCGTCTCAACCTCTCACAGATAAGCCCCTCAGGACCAATCATGAGAGTAGCAATACCAGGAGGGGAAGGGGAAGGTGGGGTAGAGAGGATCTACATATAACCCCCTCCCTGGGGGACGGACAACAGAAAAGGGGGTGAAGGGAGATGTCGGACAGTGTAAGACATGGCAAAATAATGATAATTTATAAATTATGAAGAGTTCATGGGGGGAAGCAGGGATGGAGGGAAAGTGTTTTTAGAACGATGGTGGCGGGGCTGGGCCCGGGTGGTGTAGTGGTTGTAGGTGGGACTGCAGCCCACTGGGATGGAGGTTCAATTCCAGCAGCAACTCCCCAGGAGCAAAAGCTGGGCCTCCTACTCCCACCACCAGAGGGCAGTGATGCCCCTCCCAAAAAAAAGAAGAATGATGGCAACAAATGCACTTGACACAGAGGATGAGTGGATGGATTGTGATGAGTTGTAGAAGCCCCAATACAATGATTTTTTAAAAAAAGGAGTAATAACGATGGAAGTAGCCCTAATAGCTATTCCACATTCCATAAAATCTCTGTGTTTAGCATAGGGCAGTGTTGGCATGTGGACAAACATCAATGGAAAAGAGAAAATCCAGAAATAGACTCAAGTAGATATGATAATTATCTGTCTGGGTAGGATGAGGGGTTAGCATCATAGGTTGTTAATGAAGAAACTCACTCCTGAGTCCACCCCAGGTTCCCCAGAAGAAAATCTTGGAGATCTGCTGAAAAAAGTCGAGCAGAGGGGGCTGAGCCCCGGTGGCGTAGTGGTTGTGCGCGGGACTGCGGCCCACTGGGACGGAGGTTCAATTCCAGCAGTGGGGCTGGGCCTCCTACTCCCACCACCGAGAGCAGTGATGCCCCCCCACCCCCCAAAAAAAAAAAGTCAAGCAGAGCCAGTTCTGCCACCACACCAGGCACCGAGCTTCGAGAAAGCTCTTGGAGCCCAACGACCGCAGGCATCTGACAAGCGCCCTTCTGAGAGCCACGGTGCCCAAAGGGAGTCAGCCGCAGGGGCGGTGAAGGAGCCTCCCAAGAGGAGATGGGCAGAGGGTCCTGGAAGCTCGGCCTGCGCCTGCAAATGGGGAGCCAAAGCCAAAGAGCAGAGAAGCATAAGTCTTCGCATTTCAAAAAGGGCAAGCGAAGGGGAAGGAGCAGCAAAGGGGAAACCGGCTGAAGCAGCTGAGGGAGATTTATCTGCTGCGAAAGGAGCAAGGGACAACAAGGCCAGTCTCTGATGAGGACTGCTCCCCATGTCCCTCAGCGGGTCTGATCGTCCAGGGGACTGTATTTTGTGCATGCAAGTTTTTTAGAAACATTTTTTAAAAAGAAGAAATCTCACTTCTTATCATTTTTTTTAAAGTGTGCTTTTTTAAAAAAAGATGTGAAATCATTTACTAGTCGTTTATTTTTTGGTACAACGAGGAAATAGTGGGATGTTGAATTGTGGGAAGATTCATTTTACTATCTTGGGTATCAATGTAACATTGCAGGGTATGGGGGTGAGTTTTTTTCTTCTTCTAATCATTTTATTGGGGGCTCATACATCGCTTTTCACAATGGGGGTGAGTTTTTTTTATCCCTCATACTTAATGGCAACTTGGCCTCACTGTCATGCATTTGTATGACTCGAACATGTAAATGTTTGCTTCCATTTTTGTTTTGTTTTGGGTAGACATTGTGTCGGAAAACCACTCAGTCAGCGTAGCTTTCTTCTCAGACCAATCACGGCGGTTGCGTTCCTGATAAATGTGTTAGGTGCTGAGAAGGGCTCAACATTTGTGTGTGAAATGTAAATTACTGGGACTTCAGATGTAGCATCTGATCAACATTTGAAGATAGTGGTACTTGATAGATCTCTTAAAATTTGCCTCCAAATTCCCTGTTTTAGAAAAAAAAAATTGTATCTACTTGTCATTTGAGGATTTGGGCATGTATGTTAAGAATTGTGTCTAAATTGTTTGTAATATTTCTGTACTGATCTGAAAACAACTAATAAAACACCAGCTACCAATAAAACAAAACAAAACAAAACCAGCCACTCAAAACCCTGGGAAGATGATTCTGATGCTGGGAAACACAAACACAAAACCCTGTGAAGGACAGTTCAACTCAGACCACATGAGGTCGCTATGAGTTCATCTTGACTCCAGGACAACTGACAGTGCAGACCATCAAGATGGCTTCTCCCATCACATTGTAATACATGACCTTGGGCTTACTGGATATGTTTCTAAGGTGCATTTGTACTCCACTATCCTGATCCCAATTCTACCTTACAAATTAGGCTAGGCCATGGTATAGAGAGGAGCTGGAAAGACAGGGAATCCAGGACAGATGATCCCTTCAGGACCAGTGGTGAGAGTGGTGATACGGGGAGGGTGGAAGGAAGGTGGGGTAGAAAGGGAAACTGATTACAAGGATCCACAGAGAACCTCCTCCCTGGGGGATGAACAACAGGGAAGTGGGTGAAAGGAAACATCAGACACTGTAAGATATGGCAAAATAATAAAATTTATAAATTATCAAGGGTTTATGAGGGAGAGGAATCAGGGAGGGAGGGGGAAAATGAGGAGCTGATACCAAGGACTTAAGTAGAAAGCAAATGTTTTTAGAATGATGAAGGCAACAAATGTACTTGACACAATGGGTGCATGGATCAATTAGGATAAGAGTTGTGTGAGTCCCCAATAAAATGATCTTAAGAAATAAGAATACACACAAAAATTTTTAATTAAAAAACCCCCAACTTTTTAATAGGACACGTGCCATGATAAATGTAGGAAGATAATGCAATTCTGCATAATAATTCTGCAATGATAAACAGAGGGAGAGGGAACACTCAGTCCTGTTCTCAGCTGGGTACAACCTCTCTGGCTTTCATTTTGGAGCAGGTTTGAGACCTATGTCTTTCAGAATCTCTCTTTTTCCACAGTCCACTCATCCCTGTTTCTCTGTCCCTCTCAGCGGTTAGCATTTGGCAGGGCTGCCCCAGCTTGGACAACTGCATTTAGCAGGGACACACAGGGTAAGTCATAGTTTGGCCATTGGTCCCAGCCTACAAAGTCGCCAGGTTTTCCAGCTGCCCCTGCACACCCTAGGAATTCTCTGGTGTCTGGAAAGGCTTCCGTGGTAGGTGACTACCTACTGTCCCCTACCCCCCACAGACCTCAGCGGCTGGGGAGACAGAAAGGAGGGATCTGGTAGAGGGCAGGGTTGGGAGAGGAGTCCAGCTGAATCCCCACTGACCTCATCAAAGGTGATCTCCTCACAGTCCCAGTTCTCGGTGTTGAAGAGCATGACCACCCGGCCGTACTTGTCCCGACGGGAAAGGACCCCAGGGTAGCCCGCCTCAATGGTGCAGCGGACAGCCGCTGGGTTCAGGCTCTCGAAGAGCTCGGGGTACTGCAGCTGGAAGCTGACGTAGCCTGAGGAGGGAGGACAGGGACACTCCCTCAGGAAGCTCCCCCTCCCTCCACACCACCCCTAGGGTGACTCAGGTGCGAGTCCAGGGTCTGGGGTTCCTTCAGGTAAATCCTGTGTGTGAACAAGCAAAATGTACAACCTTTCTGAGCCCCGTGTTTCCCCGCCCCAAACTGGATGGATAAGGAGGTGAGGTCCCATGTCACCAAATTGTTATGGTAATCACTCTGGGATCTAGAGTGAAGATCACTTGTAAACTGAGCAAAGCATCAACTGTAATCCTGAATATAGTGGCAATCATAGCTACTGTCTTTTCCTATGGATACAAAAAGAAGCCCTGGTGGCCCTGTGAGTTATACACTGGGCTCCTAACCGCACTCAAGGTCGGTGGTTCAAACCCATCAGCTGCTCCAAGGGAAAAAGAGAAGGTGATCTGCTTCCTTAAAGATGGATAGTTTCGCTGAGCCCTGGTGGCCTAGTGGTTGTGTGCAGGACTGCGGCCCCCAGGGTTGGCGGTTCAAATCCAGCAGCAGCTCTCCGGGAGCAAGGCTGGGCTTTCTACTCCCACCAGAGCAGTGATGCCCGCCCCCACACACAAAAAAACTGATAGTTCCTCCCACCCCACCCCCATTATCATGACTCCAATTCTACCTTACAAATCAGATTAGATCATGCACACTACTACAGACAAGAGCCTGGCAGGATGTGAACTCAGTGTGGCGGCATGCCGTGGAGAACCAACGAAGGAGTCTGAGCACACAACCCCAATCCCAACTGCAGGGGCAGCCACCTCTCCAGCAGGGGAGGTTGCCTTGGAGGTCAGCACTTGAAGCTGCAGCTTGGGGAGTGAGAGATGCCTGACCAGAACACATGAGAACAAATGAAGAGGGAGGAAGAGAGAATGGAGTGCATCCTGGTCCACTGATCCCTCGGGACGATACTCCCACTCAGAACAGCCGATGCACAAGAGGAGCATATGGCCAGCCCCACTATGAAGTATAGATGCCATCACTGACCCAAGGCCTTTCGGGGTCAACAGTGGAGAACCAGGGTCAGTATTATACCCTGTCTGACACAACCACACCAGGGAAAAACACTAAGGGTGTGCAACAGAGTATGGAGATCCAGATGGAATGACCGCAATAAACCTTGGAACAAGGGAGTGACACCCCATCAGACTCAACTAGGGGACACTCCTGGAGGTCAATGTACAGATCTTGAATTATTTACATATTTTTATATTGTTATTTTTTTACATATACATATATATATAGGACATTGAGGGTTTTTTTGTTGTTATCATTGCTTTATTTTCTTTGGTTGCTTCATTTTAGGAAGCCTCTTGGGTACATATTGTTACCTTTGCAGGTCTAAATAAGATAGGCTGGATGAACAGTCTGGAGGCGAAAACTACAGCACTGATGGCTCTGGGGTGCGGGCCATGGGAGAAGGGGAGGAGGGGGAAAGGAGATGGTGTTGACCAGCCCAGAGGTAAAGGTATATCAATTGATCCAAAATTAGAGACAAGGTGGATGAGAGAAGTTCAGTAGGGATTGACCAAAGGTAATGTAACAGAGAGAAAATACTGAAACCCAATGGAGGTGAGTATGATAGTGGAACAAGAGGGAAGAAAAAGGAATAGAGGGAAAAACTGGGGCTAAAGAGCATTTCTAGAGGTTTAAATACAGGCATGTACATAGGTGCATATATCTATATGTGACAAGGGGGGAAATCAAAAAACATACATATAGGCTTAGTAGTAGAACAGCAGATGGGCATTGGGCCTCCACTCAAGTACTTCCTCAATGCAAGAACACTCTGTTCCACCACCGGAGAGCAGTGATGCCCCCCCCAAAAAAAGAACACTTTGTTCCATTAAATTGGCCTTTCATGATGCTCACTTTCCTGATATGATCACTGAAGACAAATGTGTGCATAAGCAATGATAGTGAAGAAAGCTGATGGTGACCAGCTATCAAAAGATGTAGCATCTGGAGTCTTAAAGGCTTGAGTAAACAAGCAACCATCCAGCTCCGAAGCAACAAAGCCCACATGGAAGAAGCACATCAGCCTGCATGACCACGAGGTGTTGAAAGGATCTAGTGTCAGGCATCAAAGAACTAAATTATATCATTATAAATAGGGGGAAGTACAGATTGGTGACCCAAAGCCCATCAATAGTTGAAGTGACATCCTCTTACAGAGGGGTTGCAGGGAGCAGATGAGCCCGTTAAAGTACAGTGTAGTAACAATGAAATATGCATCTTTCCTCTTGTTCTCAAATGCTTCCTCACACCCACTATCATGTTCCTGGTACTACTAGGCAAGACCACCTAGAACGGGATGTACACTGAAGTCGGAAACATGGGGAATTTAGGATAGATAGTCCCTCAGGACGAGTGATGGGAGAGGTGATACTGGGAGGGTGGAGGGATGGTGGAGTAGAAAGGGGGAACTAATTTCAGGGATCTACATATAACTTCCTCTCTGGGGCATGGCCAACAGGGAAGTAAGTGAAGGGACACATTGGACAGTTTACAATATGAAATAGCAATTTGTAAATTATTAAAGGTTCACGGGCGGGGGGGGGGGCGTAGAAAGGAAGGGAAATATGGGGAGCTGTCTGGGGGCCTAAGTGGAGGGAGGATATTTTGAGAGTGATGATGGCAACAAGTGTGCAAATGAGATCTGCATACAATTGATGTATGTATGGATCATGAAGGGAGGTGTGTGAGTACCAATAAGATGATTCATTAAAAAAAGGGGGACGGCTGAGCCCCGGTGGTGTAGTGGTTGTACGCGGGACTGCGGCCCACTGGGATGGAGGTTCAATTCCGGCTCCCAGGAGCAAAGGCTGGGCCTCCTACTCCCACCACTTGAGGGCAGTGATGCCTAAAAAAAAAATAAAATAAAAATAATAAAAATTTAAAAAGGGAGGGGCTGAGCCCCGGTGGCGTAAGTGGTTGAGTGCAAGACTGCGGCCCGCGGGCTTGGAGGTTCAAATCCAGCGGCGGCTCTCAGGAGCAGCACTGGGTAGCGCCCACGACCACCAGGGGCAGTGATGACCCCCCCCCCCCGAAAAAAGCGGGGGGAGAGGAACTTTTTTTTTAAGAGGAGCTTATACCAAGGGCTCAAGTAGAAAATACTTGGAAATGTATGTGGCAACATGTGTGTAAATGTGCTTGACACAGATGATGTACTGAATGTTATAATAGCTGTAAGGGTCCCCAATAAAATTATTATTAAAAAATAATAGTAATTTTTTTTTAAAAAGCCCAAAACACAGGGAATCCAGGATAGATAAACCCCTCAGGACCAACAGTGAGAACAGAGATTCCAGGCTGAGGGGAAGCTCCCAAGGTAAGGAACCAATCCCAAGGGGCTCCCAGAAGCCTTTCTGCTCCCACCAGTCCCATGCTGACCCATCCTGACAGGTCCCACTCTCTCTAGCTGCAAACTTGGGCCCCTGTGAGGGTCAGGCCCAGTGAAAGTGTTTGGAGAGTGTGTGTCTCAGACACCTGTGCAGCCCTCCTCACTGCTCCTGGAACACTCCAGGGACACTTCCAGCCCCTGGCCTTTGTATCCTCTGCCCTGGATTGTTCTCCCCCGCAGGTATCTCGGGGTCCTTCTTCCTTCAAAAGTTCTCTGGGTAGCTGGGGTCTTCCCGGTGACCTCAAGCTGCAGCCCCTCAATCCTTCCATCCTTTGTATCTGCCTCTCTCCACTCTCACCTTCGTCCTTATCTCGATGTCTGCATTTCTGCTCTCTGTGCTAGTTTGCCATTTCCACCATTCCAATGTAAGCTCCATCAAGGAGAGGGCTCTGCTATGCCCACGGGGTCGCCCAGCATGGCAATGAATCAGCATTCAAGGAAGCAGGAACAGAGGAAGAAGAGACGACAAATATACACGCACGCAGACATACACACACATGCAGGGTCTGTTCAGACACCCCATTGCTCCCCCAAGCACTAGTCTTTACCAGCCTCCAGGCCTGGCGAGTCTGTCCTTCTCCCACTTTACTTTGCAGTAGATTTGGGTACCTGTGAGGAGCGAAGCACATGCCTCCCGCCCACCCTCCCACAGTCACTGGACCGCAGAGTCCGTGCTTTGGTTCTGGGTCCCAAGGGCTGCTGGCAGGACACTTTTCCCTGGACACCTGATTGTGGCCATCCAGTTCTATTCATTGAGTCTCAAGGCTGGGAGAGAGAAGAAAGGGGAGAGAGGGGCCGGCATCTGGCCCTGACAGACTTGTCCTTCACTCTTTACTCCCGGGAATTGAACCTTAGCAGCCGGCGGGAGTTCCATTCACACCTCACATCCCCATCTTCCATGACCCAGGGAGAAGGAGTCCTCCACGCAGGGGGAGCCTGAGTAAAGGTGAACCTCAGGACCCTTTGGCGGCCCTTTGGGCGGCCCTTTGGGCGGCCTCACCTCTGAGCAGCTCATAGGCTCGCCCCACGTCGAACTTGCGTGCTCGGATGAAGCGCAGGAAGAAGGTGCTGTCCCTTCCTTGCACCCGCTGGGCCACGGCCTGGGCCAGCTCCTCCCCTGCGGCGGCCTGCTCCCGCACCAGCTCCTGCAGCTCTCGGACCGCCTCTGCCCGGCTCTCCTCCTGCTCGTTCAGCTCGTCCTTAGCCTGGAACAAGGACCGTGGTGGGGACGCAGTCATGCGCATGCGCATGGAGGGGCAGGATGCTCGTGTATATGGCGATTGTCTCACTCCTGGACATGCTGCCGCAGGGGCCGCACTGCCCCGCCCCCCTTCCACCCACAAGGGCAGGCAGCACCTACACTAGTAGCGTCTCAGATGGCCCCACTTGGATGAGATGACTCACAGTAGCAGAAATCCCTGGTGGCTCCATGGTTAAAGCATCTGCTGCTAACGTAAAACTCAGCAGCTCAAATCCAGCAGGCTCTCCATGGGAAAATCCCCTGAGAGTAGTTGACTGCCTGGGGACGGACTTGCTCATGGTACGATCCTTTTCCGGATGTCACTAGCAACCCTTGTCTTTCAAATAATAACAGCTTCCACTTGCTTAAAAAAAACAGCTCTTGCTTTAAAACAAAAAAGAGGAAAACTTAAATGCACTGCTGTTGAGTCATTTCTGACACATGGCGACCCTGTAAGATTGAGTCGAATGCCCGGCAGTTTCTAAGATGATACATCTTTAGGAGGGCCAACTGTCTCATCTCTAGCCCGTGGAGCAGCTGGTGAGTTTGAACTGCTGACCTTGTGGCTAGCAGCCCACCCTTGAACTCACGGTGCCACCAGAGCTCTGGAGTCTTTGAACCATATTATGTGTTTAACCCATCACAGTCGGTATTCTCATGCCAGATGAGAATTCACATTTCCAGATGAACAGAAGCCATCCAACTACAAAGAGATCTCGCTGAGATTCCTGCTCCGGTGTGCTTTTAATCACTTCACTCTGAGCCCTCCCGGGGTCCTTTGAGACCATCCAGCCGAGGGGGGCCAGTCCACCCGAAGGCAGCAGAGCTCATCAGCACACCTCTAGCCAAGGGACAATCCTCCCAGTGTGACAGAAGAAGGCCGGAGGGAAGCCAGATGCAGGGGCGATAAACAGCACCTTCCCCTTGAGAGACTGAGAAGACAAGGTTTCACTTGATCCCTCAGAATTACGCAGGCCAGAGGTTCTTATAAATGGCGGGTTGTGGCAGGGGTGGGTGGGGAGTGGGAGTGGGGTGGGCCGTAGCTCGGCTCCGCTCTGCTCCACTGCATCCTCCCAGCAGCCAGTCCCAGGACTTCTCTGTGGCCTGCACACCGCCATCTGCTGGCCTCTGTGTTGCACCCACGTTTTTCTTGCATGGGCACCAAAGGCGAGATTCAGGGAAAACATCTTCAAAGTCCCACAGCAAGCTGGCAGTGGTTCCGATTCCAGAACCCAGGCTTCTTGACAAGACAGTGGGGGGCAGCGGTTGGATCTAGACCCTCTGGGGCACTTTGCTGCTTACATCTCAGTCCAGGCGGATCCCTGGTCTGGACTCGCCAGGCACTACTAGCATCGCTTCCAGGGAACCCTACTGAGATGCCCTGGACGTCCAGGATGGCCCCAGGGTGACCTGGAGAGCCGAAACTGGGCCCCTGCTAGCCTGCCTCGCTCTTCCCCGTGGGCTGCCTCACCTTTTGCAAGGTATGTCGGGGCAGCTGGCTGCACCGGCCAAAGACAGGCCCATGGTCCTTGGTGGTGAGTCTCTCCATCTGGCAGTGAAGGTCCTGCTCCTCCTCAGGTACCATGCGGAATGTGCCCACCTAGGCAGTGCAGACAGGAAGAGACAGGCAGAGCAGGCAGGAGGGCTGCTCAGTTGCCTTGCCCAGGGCCTCTGGGAAGCCTCCCTGCCACTGGAGTTGGGGCTGGAGCTGGGCTAGGACCCCAGAGAGGCCCCAGGAGTGTGCTCATTTCCCTCGCAGAGCAGATGATAAAGAAGCAGGCTGGTGAGAGGGCAGGGGGGAGAGTGAGTGAGGAGAGCCCTGGGGCTCAGGCATGTGTACTCACCCCCTCAGACATGTGGCCTCTGGAAAACACTGGACTTTCAGAAGAAGGGTCTCACGTCCTCTGTCCTGACTTCTTCAGGCAGCCCCTGCAGCAGTAGGGGGTGGGTGGGGGGCACTTCCGAGTGTTTGGGAGAGCATTCCACAACCCTTTTAAGCCCGGTTCCCCATCAACTTTCTCAAAGTCCCTCACATTAGAGAAGTTGTGCTCTGTTCTGGCTTCAGGGCAGTGCTCTCAGACCTGAGAGTAGATGGAAAGGACCTCTGTCATTTGTTAGAAATGTAGATGCCTGGGCCCCAGCCCCCTCCAGCCTGGCTCAGGCAGTCTGGTCTGAAGTCAGGTGTGGTCTGGGCTACCCCCTGGGAAGGAAGCACTGCTTTGAGGAGGGTACACCACACACACACACACACACACACACACACACACACCCCTCACCTCCATTGCCCACGTGACCACCTACTCACCAACTGGGTATTTTTGGAGGCAACACCTATTTTCAGGATGCCCCACTCCCCGCCTGACCTAAATATTCCCAGTTCCTTTGAGGGTCCTTCATCATCTTACTCTCAAATGGAATCTGGTCCCTGGATTATTCTAGGTGCACAGTCACAGTTGTGAGATGGCCCAGCTGGGATTGGGCCTGTGTTTGCCCAATATGGAGCTAGTTAGCTTTGACACCAGTCCCAGACAGCTCTAGACCAACTACAAAGCAAGCTGGGGTTACAGAACTGCTTTAGGGTCAGAGACACCTGGACTGGGGTCTGGGTTTGGTGTTTACCACCCATATGACCTGAAGCAACTTATTTAACATTTCTGAACCTCAGTTTCTGTAAATGGGGAATGTTAACGACCCCCCACCTCAAATTAAGCTCAACTACACTACACCTGCTATTTTCAAGACAATTCCAAGTCATGGTGACTGCAAGTAAGGTTTTTCCAGGGCTGTTAGGCCCCATTTGGTGTCTGCAGGGTTTGCTAACAAAATGCCCCTGGGTGGACTCGAACCTGCAACTTTCTGATTAGTAGCTAAGCCATGAATTCTTTCCCCACCCAGGGATACCTTGAGATAAAATACACACACTGCCCTGAAGCTGGTTCCACTGCGGAACAGAACTGCCCGAGAGGAAAAGGGAGCCGGGGGGCGAGGGGTTCGTTCTCTCTACTTGCTATCATCTTGATGGCAGTACGCCTGGAATCTCCACAGAAGCTGAGCAGCAGGCCTTTCTCCCAGGCTGCTGCGGCACAGACTCAAACCCGCTGCTGCCAGCTCAGCGGTCAAGTGCAAGCTGGCTACCCCACCCAGAGGCCTTGGGGAGGAACCCCACACCCACTGCCACCAACTCACCGTGACTGGGGTTTGAAGGTTTCTGAGACCCGACATCTTTACAGGTGCAAAAGGCCTCCTTTTCCCCCTTCAAAGTGACCCGTGGGTTTGAACCCTGTGCTTAGCAGCTCCACACAGCTCACAAGACTCTGAGAGCTCTTTGGGGAATAAGAATAGCGGGTACCTGAAAACTCTCACTGCTCTGAGGCCACCCGGACTCAGAGGGAGCTGCTAGGACAGAGTAGAAGGCCCCACAAGTTCCGGAGCCTGGGACCCTTACTAAAGAGAGTTATGCAGACTGAAGATGATTTCCGGACCGTCATTCAATGACTCTGCCCTCAGGGGCACCTGATGTGATTCCGCTCACCCGCCACCTGGAATGTGATCTCCCCACTCCTCACCCCAATCCTGGCTCCCTGGGGCTGACTTACCTCCCAGGTCAACAGCTCCTCCTCTGAACTCAGGCCTCCAGGCCTCGCTGAGGCTGCTTCTACTGGGGGCATGGCCTGGGCAGCATTTCGGATTAGTGTTTCATAAGGAAGTTCTCCCCACCCACAGTTTTCCGTTAAATCTGGGTTTACTGGGAGGCCCAGCGCAGGGGCAAGGAGAGAGGGGCGAGGCCTGGGCCAGGCTGAAGACCATCAAAGCCCTCCTTTGTGTGTGCTGCTCCCAGGACCTGCTCAGCCATGTGGAAGCCAGGCCATAGGGGCGGGATTGAGGCCAGCACCCTTCCCTTTTCCCTGGCCTCTCTCGCCCAGTCGCCTGGATGAACATTCCCGAGGATAGAAAGACAAAGGCAAGAGAAAACGAAAATGTGCCTGTGGCAGCCAGGCCTGCTCCCATCGTCTCCGCGGCCGGCAGGGTCAGAGGTGGTAGCTCCCACCATCACAGTGAGTGAGGCCGGTTGAGCGCTGTCAGTGGTGAAGGCTGTCAGGAGAGACAAGAAGACCACAGCCGCCTTCTAGATCGTGTGATGTAATGATCCAGGCATGGACTCCAGACCAGACTGCCTGTGTTGACCTGCTCTTTCTATTAGCTCCTCTCTGTGTTAACAAGGTTCTTACCATTCCGTGACTCAGTTGGTTTCCTCCCCTGAGAAGAGGGATGGAATACCTGGTCCACAGCAAGAGTGAATCTGGGCAGTTCCACCACAAACAGAATTCATAGGTGGAGGAAACTCATTATTCACCCTCTAGACCAGTGGTTCTCAATCTGTGTGTTGCGATCCCTTTGGGGGTCAACGACCCTTTCACAGGGGGTGGCCGATTCATGACAGTAGCAAAATTATTGTTAAGAAGTTGCAACGAGGGCTGAGCCCGGTGGTGTAGTGGCTGTGTGCAGGACTGGGGCCCACTGGGTTGGGGGTTCAAATCCAGCAGCAGCTCTCTAGGAACAAGACTGAGCCTCCTACTCCCACCAGAGGGCAGTGATGTCCTCCCCCCAAAAAAAGAAGTAGTAACGAAAATAATTTTATGGCTGGTGTTTGGGCCGCGTGCCCTGAATGCAGGGCCAGGCACCCTCTGTTGGAGAAGACAGATGGTCTGCTAAGCCTCATAGCACCTGAACTTCAAAGCACCTGCTTTTAGCACTCCCCAGAACTTACCTCACCCACAGAACATAACTCCCTGGTATTGTTTCTGAGGGACAAGATGACCCCCACCTGGGTGGGACAGTCTTCCTCTCTCTAGCACTATTTCCTAGCAACCGCAGCACTGGAACTTCTCAATCCAGCTGCCTTCAACTCAAATCATATATATACCCTGCCGTCCCAGTACCAAGCACAACCCTCCTAACCTACACTCTAGGCTGCGGGACCTGCCTGGAAGCTCAAGATGCTTCTGCTCCCTTCTCTGCTCTCTCTTACCCTCCCAAAAGATCTTTTCCCTTAATAAAGCCACCTTTGCTTTCTCTGTCTGAATTCTGCCTCAATTTACCTCTCAGTTGGGGGGTCACCACAACATGAGGAACTATATTAAAGGGTCTCAGCATGAGGAAAGTTGGGAACCACTGTTCTAGACAGCAAGAAAGACCTGCTTGGAGGCAGAGGTGGGGATGCGGGGGGTCACTGGCTCCTGTACAGCATTCTCAGGCCAAGACTCCAAGGACAGGACGCTCCCTGTTTTTGCTTTTGGACCATTCTCGCTGTCGAACTCCTTCTTGATGTGGGCTCCTGAAATGCCACTCTCAGTCGGGGTTTTGCCTCTTGGAACTTCACAGGACACAGTCCACCTCCCCTCCACAAGGCTTGGAAGGTCATTCTTCTGAACCTATTCTAAGACATGCTTTATGTCCCAGGAGTGGAACCCCCTCAGACACACCCTGTGCACACACACCCCGGATGCCCCAGGGCTGCTACTGAGGGTGTCACTGGCATGGAGCTCCCGGAGACCACACCTCGTCCGCACCTCTCTCTCCTGCCTCCAGAGCAGGCTCCAATGCCTTGGGCTTGGATCTGGGAATGCTAAGGGTGTGTTTCTTCCACCAGGCCCTCTCTGGGCCTCTGACTGCCTTTTGGATGGTCTCCCTCCTAAGTCTTCGCTGATGTCAAGGGAGCCCTCATTCTTATCTTTCTGCTTTCTGGTGGTCAAGTCCTGGACTGTTCAGTCCAGTCGCCACCGGCCACACTTACAGGTCAGCCCTTGAAATGGACACATACAACTGAAGAACTCGTGATTAAGAGAAACATGAAAATGTAAAGCTATGCTTTTGACCGCATGGCCTCCACCTACTTGGAGTCAGTGCTTCATCCTTCTAACCTTACCCTGATGATTTCTGAGCTCGTCCATTTATGCCACCTCAAAACGAGCATGTTAGCATCCCCGAGAGACTCAGATCACCATACTTTGCAATACTCTTTGAGTTTGGGGAACAAAAAGCAGCCTGAAGGAGCAAGCTCAGGGTGGGTAGAGTACAGCCCTGCTGTCCCCAAAAGGAGCCCGTGTTTATTATGATGCAATACCTTCCTGCCTTTCTCCTCACCAATGGAGTGAGGAGCTTATACCAAGGGCTCAAGTGGAAAAAGTTTGGAAATGAATGTGGCAACATGTGTGCAAATGTGATTGATACAGATGATGTATGGAATGTTATAATAGCTGTAAGAGCCTAATAAAATTATTTTAAAAACGGGCTGAGCCCCGGTGGCCTAGTGGTTGTGCGCGGGACTGCGGCCCACTGGGATGGAGGTTCAATTCCGGCTCCCAGGAGCAAAGGCTGGGCCTCCTACCCACCACCAGGGCAGTGATGCCTAAAAAAAAAAAAAAAAAATTTTAAAAACTTCTGCATAATGAGCCCTCTTAATTATCCTGTGCCCTTTGAGAAAGTGTATCACAATTACCACTTTCAAATTCCCCTAAAATCACCATAACCTTCTGTGGTGACCTTTCTAACTGACCCAGCAAGACCCATTCAGAAGTCACTGTGTAGATGAGACTTTTTTTAGGGCACCCTAATGAGACTATCTGATAAAACACGCACATACTCACTTCAAAGGGGGGGTCAGAATTCATCAGTGGGTGAAAGATGAGACTTTCTACTCCCATAAAGAGTTCCAGTCTCCCCTTCTAAGTTGGCTATCCTATGTATTCCTGGATTTGGTCTGGCCCCTGCCATACTACCTGAACCTCATGCCAGGAAGGCACACATAATCTAGCCCCGGGGAGGGTGTTGTTTTTACCCCCACAGGGAAAAAGGGTCCAGACTTCAACCTGACAGTCCGAGACATGAATGTGACATACTGGAATGAAGCAGGGAACCAATCCCAACCACGTGGACAGGTTCCCATCCCCCCAGAAGAATTCACATCAGAGGACAGAACTGTAGCTACAGCTCAGGGAGAAGGACATGTCTGATCAGAGCACACGGGCTTGCTGGGAAGTTGATCAAGTACTGCTTCTGCCCACCAGCCTCCTCCTCTAGGGCTGCAAGGCAGGGGCGGCTGGGTGGCGGAGACCCGTTAAAAAAAGCAAGGAAGGAGGGTCGCTGGTCTCAATTCTGGGCTTGGCCCTGCCTTTTATAAGACATTGACCCCTTTGGACCGTAGTTTCTTCATCTGTAAGCTGGGGTCATGGTGGTTTTTTGCAAGTATATCCCAGGGTATGAGACTCATGGAAGTCAATGGGTGTCTTCAAAGAACCTAGGAGAGGTTCCATTCATGTCTCATGAAAGAGAACATTCCTGTGCACCACCAAAAGTTATGAGTTCATAGTGCTGCCCTCATAGGAGAGGATTAGAGAGAGTTTTTCAAGACCCCAGCTGACCAGGAGGCCCCTTTGAGGCAGCATAGCCTTTCTCCTGCCTATGCTCCTCCCACTCCCCCAAACTCCTACCCCCCCACCCCCACACTCTGAAAATCACATCCACCCTGCTCAGTTCTGGCCAGAGCAACAGGGTCACCATTGTGAGGGAGAACGTGCTGCCCTCATTGGCTCAGAAACCTATGCCAGTCTGCTGAAGGCAGGGAGGGAGGGGGCAAGGGAGGCACATTTTCTGGACGGTGGTGAGTGCCAATTCTAGATGTGCGGTAGAGGGTATAGTCCCCTTTGGGACAGAAGAAGAAACAGGCTCAGAGGGGCGGGAAGACCTGCCCAAGCCACCCAGCTGAGAGGGAGTGGAATCTGGGTCACTTGAAAGCCCTTTGTCCATTCAACACCCAAAGCTGCCCTCCGCCCGCCACTTCCTGACGGCCCCAGTGGATGGGATTTCAGTAACGATGACGGCCCTCTGGTCCCTGGGAAGGAGACATTGGCCCACTCTCCCTGGGTCTTGCTCAAGGGGCCAACCACTTGATCACTGGAATGAATCCCTTCTTCAGCCAGCAGCAATTCTCCAGGGCCAGGAGACTGGGAAAATCCAGTTTGGGGAGCACAGAGCCTGATCATTCTCCCACAGAGCACCTGGGGGTTTGAATTTCCAACCTGTGGTTAGCAGGCCAACACTTTCCTGGCAGTGCCACCAGGGATCCGTTCCCTAAATCCACACACAGCAGTCATCTTAAACATTAAAGACCAGACATTTTAAAATAAAGAAGTTAAAAATCAAGCAATCAACCCAATGTGATAGGGTGGGAAACCCATCCTATCACAAGTTAACAAAACCCATCCAAAACCCATCCACAAGTTAACACGTTAAAGACTGGATAAACTCAGGATTCGTCCGCAATGTGTTTAAGAGCATCCAGACTAGAATACAGCCTCCTGGGACCCAGGATCAGCAACTGCCTTATGATCTAAAAAAGCTCGACTTCTTCCAAGTGTGGCACTCATTCCCCACAGGAGGGTCTGCCAGCAAAAGGGAGGAGTTGGAGGTGTTGCAGAGTATAGTAACGAGGAGAAAAGCTAACAATAAAATCTCCCATACCCAAGGACTTGAGAATTAAGTAGATTTAAAAAGCTGACTCATGATTGTAAGCTCACACGCTTCCATATATAAAAAGAGTATGTAAAATAGCTGAATAAAATAGATTCATGTGGGCTGAGCCCTGGTGGCGTAAGTGGTTGAGTGCGGGACTGCGGCCCGCGGGCTTGGCGGTTCAAATCCAGCGGCGGCTCTCAGGAGCGGCACTGGGTAGCGCCCACAACCACCAGAGGCAGTGATGCTCCTACCCCCACCCCTCTCCAAAAAATAGATTCTCAGTTGATTGGAGGGAGTTTTGTCGTGAGGCACTGTTGAGTTGACTCTGATTCTAATGCCCTGCCATGTGACAGAGTAAAATGACTCCAGAGGGCTTTCTTCTCTGTAACTGTGTGTGTGTGTGTGTGTGTGTGTGTGTGTGTGTGTGTGTGAGAGAGAGAGAGAGAGAGAGCGAGAGCACTGGATGAAAGATGACAAAGTAGATCTGTTTCCCATCCAACAATTCATATACATTTTGTTTCATATTGTTGACTATCATTCTTGCAACATGACATCCTTTATTCTACTTCCTCCCTGTGGGTCCTGACCCTTCTCTTACTTTCCTAACCCTTCTGAGTCTCATTGTCCTTGCATAAATGGGGGCCTTGTAATCCCAAGTGACCGATTCTTCTAAGGCTTTTACCCCCTGGTGCCATCGTTCCCCTTTGGCTGGCTGGGGTGAGTCTGGGCTCAGACTGGAGGTTGACGGAGTCCTGCTGGTGTAGTGGCTGTGTATTGGACTTCGAGAAGGATGGGTTTCTCCTCCCGTGAAGAGCGACAGTCTCGGGAACGCACAGAGGTAGCTGTGTCCTGTAGGGTCTGCTCTGTCCTGCCCTGTCCTGGGGGTCTTGCCGAGTCAGCACTGACTCATGGCAGTGAGTCATGTTGGCTTTGAAGGGTGACCAAGGGTCAGGGTTTCAGGGTTCCACCAGACTCTGACCAGGCAGCCTGGTCTCTGTCCTGATTTTGAGTTTTGTCCTGCATTTCCCTCCCGCTTCGCCTGGGGCCGTCTCAACTGCCGCCATCTTTCAGAGCGGTTCTTCTGCTGGTTCTTCTGCTCCCAGGGGCGTGGGGCCGATGTTCTCGTGGTCCATTCGTTCTTGAGACTCTTTGTTCCTCTGGATACGGAGAACCAACAGCTGCACCTTAGATGACTGACTGTTCACCAGCATTCCCACCCTTCCTGCCTGCAGCCCCTTACCTGGCATTTTATGGGTGGTTGTTGTCTGGTCTTGGCACAAGGGACTCCATTTTAGGTGCAGCATCCCCATCTCAGAGCTCATTCCTGCCAACCCCTCCCCGCGCTTAACCTCTGTTTCACCCTCTGTGTCAGGAATCCAGATATCTGCCTGTCTCTAAAAGATAGACCAGCCCTATCCTCCCAAAGGTTAAGCTACACTGACCTCTTTCCTGAGGAATGTTTACCCAACCCATTTCCTGACCTCCTCCGAGTACCACTTATCTGATACAGCCAACTGCCAAAAAAAAGATAACACTGGGTACATGTCATTTGTGTGAGAAGTGACAGATCAAAAAATGCATCCCCTTCCCGTGAAGACTAACAGCTTGTCAAGGAGGTATAAAAACTCTTCCTTTTGTCCCCTTGAAGCGGTTTCGTCAGCTCTTCCCCACCCCCCCCACCCCCCCACCCCCGCCCTCACGAGCTATTGAACCCGCCCGCAAGCTTCCAGCCTGCCATAAAACTTCCAATTGGGTCTCTGGTTCTGTTTCGCATCCAAATAAACTTTATAGTTGTGAGGGGCAGTAGAGAGACATTAAGAAAAAAAATTGCACATAATTCTTAATGCTTGTACCCAAATCCTAAATAGCACATAAAATTATTTTCTAAATAATCAGCAGTCTGAGCGGCGGCAGTGCCTGTGCACAGATCTGGACCAGGCAGCGCTTCCTTTCTTTGTGCTAAGTCAGGGCGAGTCCATCGCAGCCAACAACCGTCCCGGTTAGGCACTGCACTGCACAGGGGGATGAGAGAGAGCGCTCACAGGAGACACTCGAACCAGGCAATATGAAACAAGGACAGGGGGCTGAGCCCCGGTGGCGTAGTGGTTGTGCGCGGGACTGCGGCTCACTGGGACGGAGGTTCAATTTTCCAGCAGTGGGGCTGGGCCTCCTACTCCCACCACCGGAGAGCAGTGATGCCAAAAAACAAAACAAAAACAAAAACAAACAAACAAAAAAAAAGAAACAAGGACAAGTGACGGGGGCCAACAAGGCTACCCAGTCATCCTAGGAAATGAGAGAGTTCTCAAACTTAATGTCAAAACAATCTCTCTCTCTCTCTCATTTCCTTTTGAACCTTGAGACTTTAAGAAACAGGCTCCCAGGCAAGACCTGGAGATGAAACAAAAGCCTAGAAAAACGTTTAGCAGAAAAGCATTTGTCCTTAGGTATTTGGTTATTTAGGGAAATTGGCTCTGTGGAGCCAGCTTCAGGAAGCAAGCAAGAGCTCCCCAGTCTAACAAGAGGCTACATCTTATCACGTAAGGCACATCCTTGGGACTCTGTAGCCAACTAACCCTGAAACTCTACTTGTGTTTTTCTGTATAGCCTGAGAAATGAATGAACAGGGGCCTACAGAACCACCGACCGTGCAATTAGCTGCTCCAACAGCACCATCAGGGTGCCCTCTACTGGCTACTTAGAATACTCCAGCTGGCCCAGAGCAGGCAGCCCCGCAGATTTAAACCCACCAGCCGCTCCGGGAGAAAAACTGAAGCGGCCCGCTGTCATAAATATTTACAAAGCTCATATAGGATCACGCTGAGCGGAATATATTACATGTGACTATTAGCTGAAAGGGTGACAATTCAAAACCATCCAGAGACACCTGGAAAGAAAGTCCTGGCAATCTGCTTCCAGGAGGTCACAGTCCAGGGTCCCAATGGAGAACCATTCCCTGCAATACCCAGGGCCACCTGGAGCTGGAGTTACTGTCATCCTGATGATGGGTGTGGGGTTTGAATGTAACGTCTCCTTGAACCTGAGCTACCGACAAGGTCTGCAACAATAGGCCTTGAAGAACATTTAGTTCCACTGTTGCCAACCTAATTTTAATCATACTTTCTAAAATCTGTACATCACTACTCTGTATGTACCATGCATAGAGTCTAGGTCTTGAACAACCATATTTTTTGGACCATAAGACATCCCTTTTCCCAAAAAAAGTGTGTGTATGTGGGGGGGGGGGGGGGAAATGAGGGTAAGTCTTCTGACCTGAAGGTGTAGTACCATTTTAGCATACTGGTATTATTTGGTTCAGAATATTTTTTCTTGTTTTCCTGCTCTAAAAATTGCATGTGTCTAT